>OY821521.1:30217657-30242126 GCA_963682025.1 Cordilura impudica
GTGGTTTTTGTTTACTCCTCGTGCTTCTCTACACCGTTCGTCTACAAACAAACAAAGACGTCGAAAAACGACGGCCTAAAAAGTCACCTACACGCCTTATTAGAATGATTTAATTCGCTGTAAGGCCGCTTGATAAATATTTAATTACAAAAAATTATCACTCATCCGTCTAAGTATTAATATAACTAAGTAACAACTCATAAATTTAAATTAAATTCTTGCACCCCTAAAATATTTTGATTTTTTTTATTATTCTTTGCAATCTGTCACCTAACAACGAACTAATTGAATACACAAGTAGTTGACATTGACCATACTGTGAAATTTAGTTCAATTAATATAAATTATTAATTTTTTTTTTTATTCAAGAATATAATTGTGTACAACAAAAAAAAATTGCCTCAGTCACACTTGAGAATTCTTGAGGCGGGCTGGCCAAATTTATATAATTTCTTAACTTTATATTAATTAAGAGTTACATTATGTGCAAAAAATTATTAAATTGGTACAATCATATTATTATGTATATAATATTATATAATATAATATATTATTATATAATGACATCGTAAATTAAACTTGTCAACTCATCTAAAAAGAAAATAGTATTTCAATTCCGCCTGGAACAATTCATGTTAATCGTGAAACTGAGGTAAAAGATATGGTTGCTGAATTTGTTGTAAATTTGTTTCTAAAACTTATGGCATGCTTGGCTTCATAAGTAGAAATTCAAATGATTTTCGAGATTCTTTTACATTTATATCCTTACTTACGTCATTGGTTCGTAGTATCCTCAATATTGTTCAATTATTTGCAGCCCATATAACCGTATTGAAGGTATTTAAAAAAGGTTTACTAGAAGAATTTTAAAACATTCTTGGCATTACCAGATGCCTATATATGAAGTAAGAAGGAAACTTTTAGAATTGCAATCTCTAAGGGATCGTCGATCATATTCTTGTGTTATTTTTGTTTACATTATTTTATCTGAGGACATAAATTTTTCGGAAATTTGTGATCTATTTTATTTATGCCGGCCGCCAAGGAATTTAAGAAATAACCATTTGTTTGAAGATTCTCTTCATAGATAAAATTATGCATTAAATCTATGAAATAGATTTTGAAGTAACTAGAGATGAATTTAATTTAAATTTATTAAAGGTTTTTAACTAAATATGTTTTCAGTTCTAAGTAGTCTGTAAAAAAAATATTTTGTAGATAAATTAATAAATAAACAAATAAATAAATAAATAAATAAATGTGTTCTTAGCAAAATGCCAGACACCGCTTTTTCTCTGATATTTGTGGTCCCTTAATAGGACTATAATAACCAAGATCAATCTCAATTGCTGCTCGGAAACAGTTCAAGTATATATTTTTAGCTTCACCGATCAAAATATTTTAGTAATTTGTTTTGTGGATAGATATATAGTTGAGCTGGGGTCAGTTTTAATTTCATAAAAATTGATCCAGCACTTTTTAAGGAAGTTAGGTTAATGTTGAACTTTTCATTCTTTTTTAAATTTTAGCGTGAAATATGGGTTTTTAAAACCATTCTTTTAACTCATACTCTCTGTCCGTCTGTCTGTATGCCTGTCTGTCTGTCTGTCTGTCGTGGGCAACCCCATTCCCCTTTATCCAGTTGAACTGAAACTTGGCCGAAAGTCTTGTTGTGACTATAGTCACGCATAGTCACGCACAGTCACGGAGTGATCCAAATGTTATTTCCACTCATCCGATCGATCTGAAACTTAGAAAGATTAACGTTGACTTAGTCACGCATAGTCACGCATGGTCACGCACAGTCACTGGGAGATTTAAAACGGATTTCCCCTCATCCAATCAATCTGAAGCTTGGTCCATACATTTGCTGTGAAAAAAAGATTAACTTTGACTTAGTCACGCATAGTCACGCATGGTCACGCACAGTCACTGAAAGATTTAAAACGGATTTCCCCTGATCCAATCAATCTGAAGCTTGGTCCATACACTTGCTGTGAAAAAAAAGATTAACTTTGACTTAGTCACGCATAGTCACGCATGGTCACGGACAGTCACGGAGTGATTTGAAACGGATTTGCCCTCGTCCAACCATTCTGAAACTTGGTCCATACACTTGCTGTGAAAAAAAATATTAACTTTGACTAAGTCACGCATAGTCACGCATAGTCACGCATGGTCACGCACAGTCACTGGGAGATTTAAAACGGATTTCCCCTCATCCAATCAATCTGAAACTTGGTCCATACATTTGCTGTGAACAAAAAATTAACTTTGACTTAGTCACACACAGTCACGCATAGTCACGGAGTGATTTAAACCCCATTTCCCATCATCATAATCAATTTTAAAATATTAACACAGTCACGTACAATCACGGAGAGATTCAAAACTCATTAGAGATTATTATTGGATAAGATTATTTACGGTTATCCACTTTAAAATTTTAAGCTTATAATATTGCAAAATGCTTGCTTGGTTTGCCATGGCACTGTCAATATTTGCATACATTAATAATGTACAAACTCAAGGAGATAAGTTTGTAAATATTTACAATTTACGTATATGAGATGTTTTTTTCATTTGTTGCATTTTAAGCCCTTTTTTATAATAAAACAAAAAATAGCTGGTAACTTGTTAAATACACATGTTTATTAAATCTACATGTTTATATTTATAATTACTCACCTGCAAAAAAAAAACAAATATCATTTTGCTTTAAATATAAAAAATATATCAGTTATAATTAAATTTATAAAATTTTATAAAGTACATACGAATCAAACCAGTAACGTGCAAACTACATAAATGAAAACATAAAACATAGAAGAAAAATATAAAATCAAATTAAATTTGAATCGATTTTTTAAAATGTGTTTCACTCAATAAAGTATTCAATTAATCTGTCAGCATCAATTGAAGTATGAAATTAAATGAAATCCTAGGAGTATATGATTTTAACAGCATTGGCTAAGAGTTTGTGACAAATATTTTTTTTTTTCTTTTTTAATATTAAATTCAGTCAAGTAACTGCTGAAAGCTGTGATTTATATTTGAGATCTTGACATTTTTCTTGTAGATTTTGTAGCTTAATTTGAGTTGATTTTTTTTTTAACAAAAAAGTTTAAATGACTTGTATATAATTTGTTCTATTAAGTCTATCTACCTGCTGGTATAGTAGGATGGAGCGACGTTGTATGGAGTTTAGAGTGGTCCTTAAAAAAGTAAAATTCGATTTTGGGGATAGGCGGGGTTCAATTTGTTACCTTTCCATATAAAACTAATAAATCTGAAGTTTGGGGACAATCGGATAAAGAAAAATCGCGCCGGAAATCGATTGAAAATTTCAAGTGTGCTTATATGGGGAAAATATGACTTTTTTGAGATTTTAAGAAAATTTCATTCTATAGTTTAATTTTTCCAACAAATTGTTACCAGAATCGGGATCGGTATTAAATTATCTTTTTAAAAAGCTATAAAAATTCAAATTCGAATAAAAACTCGCCAAGAATTAGCAAATGCCCCAGACCACTTTTGTGCCAAAAATAACTAGCTCATGAAATTTGATGGCATTTTTTCAACTTTGAGAAATTGATTAAAGCCACAATTTCTTTTTTGGTTCCTATATTTATAAGTACTCTGATAGGATGTATTGTTTTATTACCAAGTTGTTAACCTATTGCGCATTGAGACCGAAAATGGGAAATTTTTTTGATAAAATTTTGAAAAGTCCTCTTTCAAGTTTTAAAAAATTTTCCTTAACAAAATTTCAAATAATTGATCTGGCACATAAACGTTTTGTTCGATATATGTAAGAGAATAACTGTGTGAATTTTTAAATAAATTCCTCTGCCAGAATTTTTTTTATATAGAATTTTTTTTTCGGATTTCGAGAAAAATGAGTCTTTTGTGATTTTTTTGTGAAATTTTCAGTAAATGTACTCTTTTTTAATACTTTGTATCAAATATTTATCAATTTTCTAATTTTAGATTTTATATTTTATTTTAATACCCTAGGGTTTCTGAAAAAAATTATATGACCCCATTAACCCTATTGGACTTGGGTTTGCATATGACCCCAAGCTAATGAAAAATAATTTATTCAAAAAAATAAAATATTTGGTAAGTGCTGTTGAATTTTTACATGTAATGCCTAAAATATAATAACCAAGTGTGCTAGTCTCCCATGCTAAAAATTTTGAATAAATCGAACAACGTTAACCCATTCCTTGCCCAGGCCAAACTTTGAATGTTGGCATATTTAAAAAACTAGCAGATTTCAGAGCTCGAAATTCGAGTTCAATTTCTAGGCAGTTTTATTTTTTTACTTAGCCACAAACCAATACTTTTACGGTTTATTATTATTGTGAATGAAGATAACAAACTCATTAACTCATTAACAATTTAAAAAAACAAGCATAGAATATGTATAATTTTACGTATGTGTTAGTAGCAACTTTAAATGCAATTTACTCAAAATAAAGGAAAAATTTTAAAATCCGTAAATCTGTGAACGGCTTAAAAGTAATACCTTTCAAATGATATACGTTTGGTCAAGATCTGGATAAAACAGTAGAACAAAATATCGGTCACAAGCCTATTAATATTATAGATAACTTGTTCTAGTAAACTAGATGAAACCCTTACTATGGGGTGGGAAATAAAATTGTGCTATATTTTAATCTTATGTTCTCCCAGTGTTAAAATGATCTAAAATTCAGCAGTATTTGCAACATATTTGAATTTTTTTACTTAATCGTCCTAGACTAGCTTGAGGTTATTTGTGGCGCCAAGTCCAAAAGGGTTAATGACGTCAAATTATAAAATCATCATAATCATCAAATCATAAAAAGCGTAAAATGTAGCACACTTTTCCCAACCCATAGTAAGGGTTTCATCGAGTTGATTTCCTGGATTTTAGTAGTAAATAAAACCAAAATTCTCCAAAAAAATATCTGTGCCTTTTATTAGTTTCTATAATCTAAAATTAACAACCAATATCATCAAAACACACCCCATCAAGCAAAATACCATACAAATTGTTATACGTCCCTGTGAATCTTCTCACTATATAAATCCAAGGCAATGGAAAAGGTTGAACATGGAAACAAAATTCTTGTGGGTTGTGTATACAGACCCCATCGCAATATTGATATGCAAAGTGTTTTCAAAACTTTGGAGAATGCAACAGTAAAATTTGAAGATATAGTTATATGTGGAGATTCCAACTCAAATCTTCTAGTGGAAAATTATTTAGTAAATAATATGGAAACAGTTGGACTTTATCCAACAAAAACGACAGTTCCAACCGATTTTTCAACTACAACAAAGACGCTATTGGATATAATATTTGTTGGCGATAAAGGAAAAGTTTTACTATATGATCAGAATTCAGCGTCCTAGTTTTCAAAGCATGACTTAATTTTTCTTACCTTTGATTTCCAGATCCAACTAATTACGAATGATGCTACATATTATGCCTTCAAACGTATCGATAATAATGTCAGAACTTTTGACTTAGCAAATATTGAATGGAATTCAATTTACTGTATGCTGTCTGCTGAAAATCAATTTAACTTCTTAGAAAACAAAATTGAACAAATTTTCAATAAGTCAGTTCCGGTGAAAGCTGTAAAAACTAGTTTTAAAGTAAAACCATGGTTTCATGGTCATATTAAATCAGCAATTGCTTACAGAGATAAAGCTTTTAGTCGTTGGAAACGTTTCAAAACTGATTCTCTGCATGAAGAATATTGTAACGCACGCAGAGAAGTTAATCGAACTGTTAAGAATGCTCTGTCTTCAACTCTGCAATTGGTTCAAAAAAAAAACATGGAAAAATATACGTGATATTGGTATCGGAAAACCAATGATAATAGACACAACGAAAACAGATGTAGAATTACTTAATTAAAATTTCACACGACTTCCAACAGTACCTTTGAATAGTAATTTTTATAATCAGCTGATAACAGAGCAGAGTCAACTATTTTGTTTTAATTGTGTAACACAGGATGATGTATTAAGAAGTTGCCTAGCTGTTAAGTCAAATGCTGCAGGATTTGATATTACTCACCCAAAGTTTTTAAAAGCTACATATGTAATAACAACAAAAATACTGATGATTGCTTACCCCGCTATCTCACATCACACTGCAACTGTGAAATCGTTGTGTACGTATTATCAACGAAAAATTGTTCGAATTAGTCGAATCCATCGCCATTAACTTTTGTGCTCACACATCTGACTGCAATCTCATTTTTAAAATGTTGCCGAAGCGTAAACTTGAAAAAACTTGTTTACTTCTCTCTCTTATTTTATTTTAAATAGAGTTACCGAGTTCATTATACAGGCACATGTTTGAGGGAAAATGTTTACATCTATAATATTAATAGGCTAGGCAATTTCTTGTGACCGATATTTTGTTCTACCGTTTTATCCCGATTTTGACGAAACCTATATTATTTGAAAGGTATTTCTTTTAACTGTTTTGCAGATTTAAAGATTTTTAAATTTTGTCATTTATTTCGAGTAAATTGCATTTAAAGTTGCTACTAACACATACATAAAATTATGTGTTAGGCTATGTGTGTGTTAATTAAATTTGTTAATGAGTTTGTTATCTTCATTCACTATAATAATAAACCAAAAAAGTGTTGGTTTGAGAATCGGCTAAGTTGAAAAACAAAGTTGCCTAGAAATTGCACTCGAATTACGAGTGTTGGAATCTGCTAGTTTATTATTATTAGTATTATTTTAATAAGAGTTAATAATATTTATGCTCTATAATTAACAAACTTGCGTTTTTATATGCCCGTTTCAAGAAATAAATCATAATAATAGATTTAACAAGTTAAAACTTTAATTACAATTTTTCAGAATTCAGTAAACTTGCATTAAATTTATAACAGGGTAACATTAACATCGTTAGTGGCAGCCATTACTCGCACAAAAAATTTGGTGACATTAGTGTGACCACTGCGGAAAATGTGTGTGTATTAGTAAAAAAAAATGTAAGTATATTGAGTTTTCCGATCTTGCAGTGTGATGTGTGATAGGGGGGTTAGGTAAACTAAATGAGGATTTAAATCGTGTTTTTATGTGGGCTTCGTCAAATGGTCGCTGCTTGAATCCCTGCAAGTCTAAATGTCTGATGATAAATCCAAAATCCAAGAAACTAAGTTTTGAGCCGGAAGTTATACTAAACAATCAAGCAATTGAGATTGTAAGAACAACAAACAATCTTGTTATAATTTTTAATAATAACCTTACATGGACTGATCACATAAACACAGCTGCTGGAAAAATATATGCTATGCTACAAATTCTGCGGAAATCACAATACTTTACACCGGTTAAGATTCCGATATTACTTGCAAAAACATATATAATTCCAACTTTGTTATACGGATGTGAAGTTTTTTCGAGCTGTGAGTAGTTACAATAAATTGGAAAAAGCTTATAACACCATACTAAGGTATGTTTACGGCCTGAAGAAGTGTAATCATATAACACCAGTTTCAAAAAAAATGTATGGAGTTAGTGTCAGTGATTTACTAAAAATACGTACCTTGACTTTTTTACATAAAATTATATATACCCATGAACCTTCTTATCTTTTTAATAGAACATCGTTCACTCGATCTCGCAGAACAAATGATTTAATACCAATTTGACATCGAACACTAACATCTGAATGACATTTTTTTTATTAATTCAATTTGGAACTTGCAACACAATGTAATTTAAAAAATTAAATTAATTAATTATAGAGTTCATTTCTATAATTGATTGTTTTTCTATATTAATTAGTTTATTAAATAATTAATTTTTATATTAAACTTTTTCATTAATATTTTTAATTGTTATTATACACAATGTTAAACTTCCTTACTGCTATGTACCTAGTGCTAATCCTGTACTTTAATTATAAGATTTTATGTCTTGTTGTATGGGATTTCGAAATAAATAAATAAAATATATAAGGCCAACGGGGGACTCACTAATCGGAGGGTTAATTTAAAAATAATCCAATAGCCAGAAATTACCAAAAATAATTTTTTTTTTTTGCTTAACTTGCAAATATACGTAAAAAGTTGGACACTCATCCAATTTGCGAGTTAGAAATTCAGTGGGTCAATGACGGCTCGTATAAAATGCACTAATAATCGATTTTATTAACTAAAATTTTTATTTTTATTTTGTTTTTACTATGCCATTCCTACAATTTTTGTGGCTGCGGATACCCTGCCTATAAATTCCTAAAAAATATAATATTTTATATCTAAAAAATATATAATATTTTCCATAGAAGTCCCCTTAAAGCTAAAGCAAAATGCCAGCCAACGCTCCATCCTATCTTACAGGTCGGCAGTTCATTTTAATCTCAAACTGTCAAACCTTGAAAAATATCTTGTCATTCGGAAGCTATTTGTGTTGTTTACAGTGACTTGAAAATTTTATAGCCAACAAGTAATTTAATTTAATTTTATAAAATTTCGTGTCTATTCGTGCAAACAAAAGCTTAACAAATACAATCATAGCGTGCAAAAGCCATTTACAGGTGAATAATGTTCAATCCACGAATGAAAAGCCAAATAAACTACGTGTTCATCTTTCGATACCAAAATAAATCGTTGATCCCATTAATTCGACTGGAAATACCTACCGTAATCAGAATAGAAAAAGTAATATCAATGCTGACACAGAAAAAACATTTGCCAACCGAATTGTTAGAAGGTGGAACACCTGTATATTTGATTGTATCAACAGAAATTTAATATCATCTGCAAATTTTCTATCACGATAAAATATTTACTGTTAAGGCAATAGAATTGTAATTATCGTGAACTCGAAAATCAGTTATTAGCATTATCGCAATTCGGTTGGTAATAAATTCGGTAGCCACAATGAATTTTTTTTTTTTTTTCATTGCGGAGAATGTTTTAAAAAAAATTATATTTTTAAACACTGTTTTTTATTTCTGATACCGGCGAACATTTTCATAAACGTTCAGCTTCTTAAAAGATCAAGAAAAAATATTTTCTAGACCAAAGTCATGTCGACAGTTTTTTTTTTTTTTTTTGGATGCATGAAAGGATAACACGATCTCCGCACAGTGGACCATTTCACGAGAAGGCGGTCAAAAATCCATAACTTTTGATTGGATTGGAATTTTGATATGCGGTTTTTTTTCTTGGTAGGTGGGACTTTATAGCCTTGAGCCTATAAAACGTGAATATCGACCGATAATAATAAAAAGAGTTATGGAGGGTTTAAAATACATTTTAATTTTTAGTTGAATTTTTACACAAAAGTGAAGTGTTAAAAGGTTAAAAGGTCAAAAATCCATAACTTTTGATTGGATTGAAATTTTGATATGCAGTTTTTTTTCTTGGTAGGTGGGACTTTAGCCTTGAGCCTATAAAACGTGAACAGCGACCGATAATAATAAAAAGAGTTATGGTGGGTTTAAAATACATTTTAATTTTTAGTTTAATTTCAGTAAAAAACTGAAGTGTTAAAAGGTTAAAAATGTTTTTTTTTTTTTTATATAATATCTTATTTTTCAGTTAATTTTACAACTAATACTTTCAAAAATTCTGTTAGTTAAATTTTGTCAGAAAATGTCAAACTTTGGGCCCGTAAAATTTTTAGTCCTAATGTTCTCAAGGGCCAAAGGTTGGCTTTTTTTAAAAGAGCCCGAATTAAAATATAATTTATTGAGCAGCGAACGTAATAGTTACCTGATATTGGTTCAAGTAAGAGAAGTTTCAATAAAAAAGTCGTATGTTTTTACATCAGCTACAAATTTTTGATGTGTATACATCTATACGCGCAGGGGGGTAAATTTCTATTTCACAATACAATCAAAAAAAAAAAAACAGTGTAAACGTAATAGGTGAGAGCTGACATATAACGCTGTGTGACTTATGATTGTATTGGTGAAAAAATTATGATAAAACATTGTTTTTTATGCCACTTTTTTAAAAGCGTCATCTATGTATCATTTATATACGTTTATATTGGGATATTTTTAACGTTTTACAGCAAAGGGTTGTTGAATTAGCTGAAACAGTTTTTGCTATAAGTGATACATAGATGACGCTTTCTGTTTGCTTTTAAAAAATGACATAAAAAAATCTTTAAGTACTAGATGTTTACACATCTTCCCTGTGATCGGACTCACATGATTTTTTTTTTCATTTCGGGGAACGTTTTAAAAAAAATTATATTTTTAAAAAACTGTTTTTTTATTTCTGATACCGGCGAACATTTTCGTGAACGTTCAGATTCTTAAAAGATCAAGATAAAATATTTGCTAGACCGAAATCATGTCGACAGATTTTTTTTTTTTATGCATGAAAGGATAACACGATCTCCGCACATTGACCATTTCACGAGAATGCGGTCCAAAAACCATAACTTTTGATTGGATTGGAATTTTGGTATGCGGTATTTTTTCTTTGAGCCTATAAAACGTAAATATCGACCGATAATATTAAAAAAAAAGTTATGGAGGGTTTAATATACATTTTCATTTTTAGTTGAACTTTAGTACAAAAAAGAAGTGTCAAAAGGTCAAAAATGGCTTTTTTTTATATAATGTCTTATTTTTCAGTTAATTTTACAACTAATACTTTCAAAAATTTTGTAAGTTAAATTTTGTCAGTTAATGGCAAACTTTGGCCACCTTAACATTTTTAGTCCTAATGTTCTCAAGGTCCAAAAGTTGGCTTTTTTTAAAAGAGCCCGAGTTAAAATATAATTTATTGAGCAGCGAATGTAAAAGTTACCTGATATTGATTCAACATAGAGAAGTTTCAATGAAAAAAATTTGTTTATGACATTTTTTAAAATCAAACAGAAAGCGTTATCTATGTATTACTTGCAGCAAAAAATGTTTCAGCTAATTCAACAACCCTTTGCTGTAAAACGTTCAAAATATCCCAATATAAGTGATACATATATGACGCTTTTAAAAAATTGGCATAAAAAAAAACAATTTTATATCATAATGTTTTCACCAATACAATCATACGTCACACACCGATTTGTGTTACAGCTATCAACGATTTGTGTTACGCTGTTTTTGTGATTGTATTGTGAAATAGAAATTTACCCCCCTGCGCGTATAGATGTTTTCACATCAAAAGTCACGTGTTTTTACTTTAGTTACAAATTTTTTTATTGTCTTTTTAAATATTTCTATATCAATTTTTATTGTAAATTTATAAAATACATAAATTTCTAAATCCAGAAAAATTGTAAACTATATAAAAAAAAAGAGTATAACTTTTTGTTAGTGTACTGGAAAACTACTTCAAAACAAATAATTTTAGTAAATATTTTTTTCAAATAGCCTTGATATTAATCTGTTAGAAGTTGTTTAGTTTCTTCGTCTTATTCAATAGAGTTGGACATATATGGATCTGAAGTGCTTAACAAAAAAGTGATGAGGTCTTCACGAGTGCAACATTTTTCTTGTGTTGTGCTCGCGAAAGAATCTGTAGTCTTTGTACCATTTTTCTTGAGCTTCTTCAGATAAATCTCCTATTCGTAGCATATTGTTTTGAATTATTTGTTCCCCATTGTACAAAATTTTATTAAGTGTGGATGACATATATCTCCAAGAGTATTTTTATACCCTATACCACTATGTGGTTTGGGTATAATGACTTAGTGCTGCTGTTTGTAACAACCAAAAATATTTGACCTAGACCCATCTTTAATTATACCGATCGAATCAGAATCACTTTCTGAGTTGATTTAACAATGTCCGTCCGTCCGTCTGTGTGTCCATGTAAAGCTTGTAATCAAACTGCAAGTCGCAAATATGAATATATTTTGATGAAATTTGGTATATAAGCTTTTATCGGCCATGGGATGAACGTTATTGAAATTGGTGAGAATCGGTCCATGTTCAGACCTAGCCCTCATACAAATTACCCATATGAAATCGACATAAATTGCCATAAGATCCAAATTGTCATATAGATCTTACTCAAATTGGGTTTGTATGCATTCATTACATCCACTAATGAGTAGTCCAAAAATGATCCCTTTGACCCCATATAGAGCTGCTTCCCGATCTTCAGTTAAATCTATTAAAAAACAAAAATATTGCACTGATTCTTCTCAAATTTTGTTTGTAAATATTTTTGCAAAATACAAGAGACTTTACCAAACATGATCAGGATCGGTCCATTTTTGGACCTAGTCTCTTTATAGATATAGCATCCGATATGAACTTTTTCATATCTGCAGCCAAAAAAAAATCCCACTCAAATTTGGTTTTTGCTTATTTTCAATGTCCAGTTAGTTGGGCCTAAGAGATAGGGTTTCTAAACGCATGGTATAGGGTATCGTATAGTCGGTCTAGACCGACTATAATTTTCTTACTTGTTTGTTTTAAAGTATAGCTATTTTATTGGCGTACTCTCCACATTTTTTTTTTTCTTTCCTGCTCATTGTTTTGGTTGGTCGATTATGGGGCCTAGCTGTAGATATTTTTCTTGAATTTGTTTTTTTTTTTTGCTTTCATTTTTCTTCATTTTCTTAGCTTTTTCTCAGTTTTGCCTAACGGACCAAATTCGAAATCATAACCCAACTTCAGAATATGCTTCATAAAACGTATTGTAGCATGAAGAGGGGTCATTCCAAATTCATAGGCTTCCTTAAAACTATCGTCTTGTAGTGAGGGTTGGCTTAATTTACTTGATGTCTTTTGGCATGTAATGCAGGTCGACGACGACTTTGTTTCAGTTAAAGCTTGTGCAACTTTTTCATCAATCATCGCGAGACACATGTTAAAATTTACTTCAACGTCTTGGTCATCAAATTTAAATATTACTGGTTGAAGTTCTTTAATATTATCTTTTATTTTTTGATCTTCTTCAGTTATGACATCTGCGGTTTCTTTTTGAATGCTTTATTTGGTCAGCAATACTTTTCAATACTTGATTGAAGAAGGTATTTCATTTTTCCTTACATCAATTTCTGTTGCTCTACTTATTGATGGCTCTGAGCCGCTATAAATTTTTTTTAAGCGCAATGGAACGAAAGATACCATAAATAAATTAGCATCTGATGAATTTTCAGTACTAAATTGCTTGACCAGAGGATCCATCACATCCCTGTATAGAAATTAAAGCAATGCTACCATTTCCAATTCTTTTTTAATGATCAGTATCAAGCGTATCTAGCAATCGTTCTGCAGTAGGTTCAAGGAAATCTTACAATTTTATTTCTGCTGAACTAGAAGTGACACTAATAGCAGATTGTGGAGGTAAGCATTCTTTTTTGGCCGAAACTAAATCTCGATACTCTGAAAAAATCCCACAATTATTTTCATTGGTTCGCTGCCGCAATTCCTTATATTGATTTTTGGTCAACTTTAAAACCAAAAATAGGGCGAGCGCCTCTTCTGGAATAAATTTCTCATCTTCAATTGGTGCAGGAATGCTTTTCAAAACCCTCTTTGTTAGCCTTGGGCTCGCTTCTACTATTTTTTCAATTACTTCAATTTTATTTTTCTTATTTTGTGTTGGTTGAATTTGATGCAAAAATGAAAACTTAATAATTCTTTGAGAAATTTCTTCATTAAGATCTTTCACTACATCCGTCAATTGGTTTTGCTGTTCGACCCTTTTTATCACTTTCATTGGTAGTTTTAGATGAATTCTCCAAAATAAGTTGTTTTAATAACCAGTCTTGGTGACTTTTGTACATGTTTGCCTTGCTATGAGAGCATTCAATGTACCGTTTTTTTCAAATTTAATGAAAAAGTTGTAATTTTGTGTATTTAATTTTTTGCAGGTTACAATTCTTAAGAAAATGGTTGCTCAGTATGTGCAAAAATTATATTGTCTACATCTTTTGGTTGAAAATAAATATCAGCGAGATCAATATAACAATACTTAGCCATTGTTCAAACTGTAATCTATATATTATTACGTGAAGGTAAATTTTTAGTTCCCTTTTTAAGCAATATGCGGGCACGAAGGAGTGTGAAAATTGGCATAGTTTTAGTTCATATGGAGGAGAAGCTGACAATGATAAAATTTATGTTTAATCTGTCTTAAAAATATATTAATTAAATTAAATAAGATATTTATAATAATAATTTAAATTATATATCAGATGCCCTGTGTTGTATTGTGAATTGCTGAAATTGAGTAATTTAAATATTCATAAATTTTTTATATATATAGATTTAAAAAAACATAACATTGGAAGACAAAAATTTTATGAAAAAATAATATTTCCCAGAATTTGCATTCGAATTTCGACTGTTGGGCTTGCTAGTGAATAATAATTGTGGAAAAATTATTATAAATACTCTTTCTTGCAATTATGTAAAATACAATTTTTTTATCTTTTAGTACCACCGCTTTTAAATAGTGAGGCATACCTGCTCATATCTTAAAAGGGTGTTATTTAAATTTATTGCCATTTTGTCAGGTATTTAAACTATATAACTCAAGTTCCGAATATTAGTGTTTTTGAAAAATACCTATGTAAGTGTACCTGTCAAAATAAAAAATCATGTGAGGCCGATCACAGGGGAGATGTGTAAACATCTAGTAATTAAACTATTTTTTATTGCACTTTTTTAAAATCAAACAGAAAGCGTTATCTATGGTATCACTTATAGCAATCAACTGCAGGAGCTCTGCTAATATAAACATAATTATTAATGTTCATTACTTCAACCGGTTAATTTCTAATTTTTCGTTTTTTATTTTATATTTTTTATTTTTAGTTTTTCGTCTTTCATTTTTCATTTTTCATTTTCCAGTTTTTATTTTTCATTTGTCATTTTTTCATTTTTCATTTTTTATTTTTCATTTTTCATTTTTTGTTTTTTATTTTTAATTTTTTATTTTTAATTTTTTTTCATTTTTTTGTTTTTTATTTTTCTTTTTTTATTTTTAATTTTTTTTTTTCATTTTTTATTTTTCATTTTGCATTTTCAAACATATCAATATTTTTTCACCAATACCATCATAACTCACACCGTTTTTTTTTACGTTACACACACATGTTACGCTGTTTTTGTGATTGTATTGTGAAATAGAAATTTACCCCCCTGCACGTCAAGATGTTTACACATCAAAAAGCTTTTACCCATTAATATAATTTAACACTTAAGCGCATTATGTCTCAACCCTTTTTTATATGTATATAACAACTCATGCCAAATCTACCGTTTCCTTTTTCTGTCAGTATAAAAAATAAAAAACAAATAAATTCACGCGGAAAAAAATACACCGGTACGACCAACTTTTTAATTCATAACACAGATGGACGGACGGACATCGTTAAATCGACTCAGAAAGTCTTTTTGAGTCGATCCGTATAATAAAAGATGGGTATAGGTCCCATATTTTTGTTAGTTACAAACATCAGGTCAAACTCATCATACCCTAACCACATAGTGGAAAACTTTTGTATTCATACATTTTGCACAACATATCTGAAAAATTGTTCTGGTGCACACGGGCGGAAACTAGCGGGTACACAATGGGGTATAGGCGTTTAGGGGAGATTTCGAAATTCAAATTTTTTGATGGCTTTTTATGGGCAGGAGTTATGCTCTATTAAGTAGGAGATTTTCGGGAAATTTTAAATTTAAAAAAAAAAAATTTTTCTAAATGACTCAGTGACCTTATATTGTTAACATTAATAGCTTAGAAGCTACAAAATTATATAAAATTTATTTTACTTTAAGATCTTTTAAAACAAAAAAGTTACAGTCATTTAAAAATTAAAATTTAAAACGAAATTTTTAATTTTAGCAAAATACTGAGAAAGTCCATTTTCGATGACCCTGTTCTCTGTGATAAAGTTGAAATAGAGTCACAATTTTTTTGGCTCCTGAATAACATAATGAATAACATAACTTTAAAATCGGTAACCATAAAAAAATATATTTTTGGTCGTCTTCCCAAAATATGGTCCACAGTGCGCCAGCGAATTTTTTTCTTACAGCTTTTCTACAGATTTCACAATGATTTGAAGAACAAACGATAGCATTTGAAAAATAAAAAATCATATTCCACCATGACAACGCCCCGGCATACTGGTTGGAAAAAATCTATAAATTTGACTACCAGCTACACCATGCAGAATTTTCTCCAGATTTAACCTATATTACTATTTGCTATTTCCAAATTTTAAGAATGGCTACCTTATCAAAATTTTGATAACTTCAGAAAATAAAAAAGTTAACGAGCTCAACTGAGAAAGATATTTTGCCTAAAAAAAGTATATTTTATTTAAAATGTCATTAAGTTATAAAACAGCCCCTCTAAGGCCTGTAAGGCTTAAAACTTCAGAAAATTGGAAAATTAGAACTTAAGAAATTATATTTTGATATTGGTTGAAGTCGTCTCTAAAACCCTACACCACAGTATGTATTTGGCAGGTTCCATCTGACATCTTCCATTTTTTTGCTCAATTTTCAATGATCGATAACTTAAATTAAAGTTCAAGATTAAATTTATTCAACAAAGAAAACCGCACCACTAAAATATGTCACCTTCTTCAGTACAGACATAAGGTGCGTTTCACAATTTTAGGGTCACTCTCCAGAACGAAAAATAATTTTTGACTAATGGTACATTTATTAATTGACAATTACAAACATACAAGTGCTTCAAAATTATAATGTCCTCAAGGTTTTTTGACGAAAAGTAAAGAAATGTCAATTTATATGGAAAAAGGTATTATATGCACTCTCCCCTATTATTGCAGACATTTCCAAACTCATGTTCCATTCCTCCAAAAAAAAAGTATTAATTGTTATTGGTACATTTTTTGCCATTTATCATTCAAACTATCCTTATACTCCTTATACTCATTGTGTCAAGGTGTCCCACGAATTTTCCATGGGGTTAGGTCTATTGAGCAGGCCGGCCACTTTAAAAGTTTTATGATGTTTGATAAAAACAACGGTTTTATTTCTCAGGTAACATGGATTCAAGCGTCATCCATCTGGACAATACCAGTGTGTGTAATATTTTTTTTCTCTAAAAATGGCACCAGGGTTTGCTCTGAGCTCTACATCCGATAAGATGTTATTTAAAGTTCCAAGCAATCGTCAGATGGAAATGCTCCTCACACCATTATGCTTTCACCACCAAAATTGCGTAATGGTTCCTTCCGGACACCATGCCATCTTTTCCATCCAAATTTCCCTTTTTGAATATAAAAATATCCCCAAGTCAGAAACATGGACGACTTGTTGGCTTTGCATTAACTACGAGTTACAGTGAAGGGACTAAGCTTTCGTTAGGTTCCACGATATGTCTGTATTTTTTGAATAATTTTTTACAATAAATTTGCCTCCCGATTGTTTTCATTGCTACTTCGCGATAGTATAAAGCCATAATTTGATCTTGCTCCAATTCAGGCATTTTTTTAAAACTTAATAGCTCATAACTTCAATTACCGATAAGACACTAACGACTCCGCCCCTGATTTTAGTAATTGATCATATAGTTGTAATACACATGCAGTTTTATTATTACTAGCATAGCCCAGCAAATTCTAGGAAATTTTATTTTTACACTCAATTTTTTTCTTCATTGCTTTTAAATTTGTATATATAAAAAATGTATGAATATTTAAATAAAATTCATTCAATTACATTATAAATATTTGATGAACACACAGAAGAGATATGTATGGGTTTTTTAACAAATAATAATTTTATAAGAGCCTAAAGGTATGCTAATCAATTCCAGCAATTCACATTAAACACAGGCCTTGTACACAGGCGAAGAATTGTGATATGACTAAAATTGCATACCTTTAGGATCTTATAAAATTATTTATTTTAAATATTTTTTCGTATTTAATTTATATTATATATTTATTTATATTTTTAACATATATTAAAAATTAAAAATTAAAAATTAAAAATCAAAAATTAAAAATTAAAAATTAAAAATTAAAATTAAAAATTAAAAATTAAAAATTAAAAATTAAAAATTAAAAATTAAAAATTAAAAATTAAAAATTAAAAATTAAAAATTAAAAATTAAAAATTAAAAATTAAAAATTAAAAATTAAAAATTAAAAATTAAAAATTAAAAATTAAAAATTAAAAATTAAAAATTAAAAATTAAAAATTAAAAATTAAAAATTAAAAATCAAAAATTAAAAATTAAAAATTAAAAATTAAAAATTAAAAATTAAAAATTAAAATTAAAAATTAAAAATTAAAAATTAAAAATTAAAAATTAAAAATTAAAAATTAAAAATTAAAAATTAAAAATTAAAAATTAAAAATTAAAAATTAAAAATTAAAAATTAAAAATTAAAAATTAAAAATTAAAAATTAAAAATTAAAAATTAAAAATTAAAAATTAAAAATTAAAAATTAAAAATTAAAAATTAAAAATTAAAAATTAAAAATTAAAAATTAAAAATTAAAAATTAAAAATTAAAAATTAAAAATTAAAAATTAAAAATTAAAAATTAAAAATTAAAAATTAAAAATTAAAAATTAAAAATTAAAAATTAAAAATTAAAAATTAAAAATTAAAAATTAAAAATTAAAAATTAAAAATTAAAAATTAAAAATTAAAAATTAAAAATTAAAAATTAAAAATTAAAAATTAAAAATTAAAAATTAAAAATTAAAAATTAAAAATTAAAAATTAAAAATTAAAAATTAAAAATTAAAAATTAAAAATTAAAAATTAAAAATTAAAAATTAAAAATTAAAAATTAAAAATTAAAAATTAAAAATTAAAAATTAAAAATTAAAAATTAAAAATTAAAAATTAAAAATTAAAAATTAAAAAATTAAAAATTAAAAATTAAAAATTAAAAATTAAAAATTAAAAATTAAAAATTAAAAATTAAAAATTAAAAATTAAAAATTAAAAATTAAAAATTAAAAATTAAAAATTAAAAATTAAAAATTAAAAATTAAAAATTAAAAATTAAAAATTAAAAATTAAAAATTAAAAATTAAAAATTAAAAATTAAAAATTAAAAATTAAAAATTAAAAATTAAAAATTAAAAATTAAAAATTAAAAATTAAAAATTAAAAATTAAAAATTAAAAATTAAAAATTAAAAATTAAAAATTAAAAATTAAAAATTAAAAATTAAAAATTAAAAATTAAAAATTAAAAATTAAAAATTAAAAATTAAATATTAAAAATTAAAAATTAAAAATTAAAAATTAAAAATTAAAAATTAAAAATTAAAAATTAAAAATTAAAAATTAAAAATTGAAAATTAAAAATTAAAAATTAAAAATTAAAAATTAAAAATTAAAAATTAAAAATTAAAAATTAAAAATTTAAAAATTAAAAATTAAAAATTAAAAATTAAAAATTAAAAATTAAAAATTAAAAATTAAAAATTAAAAATTAAAAATTAAAAATTAAAAATTAAAAATTAAAAATTAAAAATTAAAAATTAAAAATTAAAATTTAAAATTTAAAAATTAAAAATTAAAAATTAAAAATTAAAAATTAAAAATTAAAAATTAAAAATTAAAAATTAAAAATTAAAAATTAAAAATTAAAAATTAAAAATTAAAAATTAAAAATTAAAAATTAAAAATTAATAATTAAAAATTAAAAATTAAAAATTTAAAATTTAAAATTAAAAATTAAAAATTAAAAATTAAAAATTAAAAATTAAAAATTAAAAATTAAAAATTAAAAATTAAAAATTAAAAATTAAAAATTAAAAATTAAAAATTAAAAATTAAAAATTAAAATTTAAAAATTAAAAATTAAAAATTAAAAATTAAAAATTAAAAATTAAAAATTAAAAATTAAAAATTAAAATTTAAAATTTAAAAATTAAAAATTAAAAATTAAAAATTAAAAATTAAAAATTAAAAATTAAAAATTAAAAATTAAAAATTAAAAATTAAAAATTAAAAATTAAAAATTAAAAATTAAAAATTAAAAATTAAAAATTAAAAATTAAAAATTAAAAATTAAAAATTAATATTTAAAAATTAAAAATTAATAATAAAAACTTAAATATTAAAAATTAAAAATTTAAAATTAAAAATATAAAAGGGAAGAAAAATTTTTCTTCACGTATTAATGTATAGATTGTTCTATAAATATACCGTTAGCTCAGTTCCTCTAGTAATTATTCTTACCTTAGAGTCCGTCATTCTGGAGATAACATAAAGTAAAAAATTCCATAACCTTATAATTGTGAAACGTACCTTTTCATCAAACCTGCTAATATGCCACCTTCCTTTGGTTTAATAAAACATGTTAAACTTTCATTTGCTAACCATAAAGTGGCAGAATGATTAAAGTAAATTTTCCTTTGTTTAAGTGAAATGTCATCTTCGTCGTTTTTGATAAGGCTCAGTTTACCAAACACATCATTTCAATTATAATCAATTTATTTTTAAATTTATTATTTTGCTCTTTTACCTCTACACTCTATATTGGATATGAACATACAAAATGGTAATCGCATTTTTATGCTTTCAACTGGTGCCTGAATACATTTCATAATAAATTAAACAATGGCATTAAAAAAACAGTGAATAGCAACTGAAGTAGCCGTATCAAGTTGTGGTCTATTATATTTATATACACACACACAAATATGGATATAAGTGCTTGTTACACACGAGACAAGTATGATGGTATTTTGATTGTTTGTTGTTGTTATATTTAAGTAGAAATACATACGTACGATGACACTGCATTGTTCTGCCATATAAATATGATGAGATCTCATACGTACAAAGAGATATTAATATATATACGAATATACGAGTATATTCATACATGACACAAAAGTAAATCACATCCTCCTAAGTGTTCGCATGCTCTGAAAAACCAACCTTGATTTTGTTCTATTATTCTTTTAAAACAAATAGATATTTATCGACATATTTATAGGAAAGCATTTTTACACATACATGCCTATATATATATATTTATATACATACATATATACAGTGAGTGACAGTACAACAATACAAGCCTTTTACAAAATACTAGCAGATTCCAGCCCTCGAAATTCGAGCGCAAGTTCAAGGAAATTTTATTTTTTCATTAAATAACGACCCTAAAAGTATGCAAATCAATTATAGCCAATTCACAAATAAACACAAAAAACAATCACATTTTTATTACAAACACATTAACAAATTTAATAAACACACACACAGCATTTTATGTATGTATTAGTAGCAACTTTAAATGCAAATTACTCAAAATTAAGGCAACTATTTAAAAATCTGTTAATCTGCAAAACGGCTAAAAAGAAATACCTTTCAAATAATATACGTTTGGTAAAAATCAGGATAAAACGGTAGAACAAAACATCGATCAAAAGAAATCGCCTAGCCTATTAATATTATAGATATAAAATTGAGAACTCTTTCATTTATTTAAAAATTTTTATGTTTCATTTATTTAAAAAAGAAAAAATATTAACAGAAAATAGCTTAACTTTAGGAAAAACATAACAAACCTTCAAAGTATTCCTATTCAATTGATCTTAAACTTGGCCCATTGTCTTGTTGTGACTAAAGATTAATTTGGGGTAGTCACGCACAGTCACGCATAATCACGCACAGTCACGGAGTACTGGAAATGTTATTTCTCCTCATCCGATCGATCGGAAACTTGGTCCATACACTTGCTGTGAAAAAAGATCAACTTTGGCTTAGTCACGCACAGTCACGCACAGTCACGGAGTGATCTAAATGTCATTTCCCTATATCCGATCGATCTGAAACTTGGTCCATGCACTTGCTGTGAAAAAAGATTAACTTTGACTTAGTCACGCACAGTCACGCATGGTCACGCACAGTCACGGATTGATCTAAATGTCATTTTCCCTTATCTGATTGATCTGAAACTTGGTCCATGCACTTGCTGTGAAAAAAAAGATTAACTTTGACATACTCACGCACAGTCACGCATATTCACGCACAGTCACGGATGATTTAAACCCCATTTCCCCTTATCCGATCGATCTGAAACTTTGTCCATAGACCTGTTGTGACCAAAAATTAATTTAAACAATTAAGAAAATTATAGTCGGTCTAGACCAGCCATGGCCAAACTACGACCCGCTAACATATTTTGCATGGCCCGCTGTGTATAATAAAAAGACATAGTTTATATGGGCCGCTTAGTCAATAAAAATTCTAAATATGATGTTTTTTTTATTTTACAAAACAAAAAAATAAGTTTTTTTTTTTCCAAAGCTTCTAGTACAATTTATAGAAAAAAAACATTAAAACTCCTTAATGTTAGCAATTAATAGGTGTTTTTTGAATTGCATAAAAATTGAACTTGAAACTGAAACTTGGGGAACAAAAAGAAATAAAAACTTGGAACTAAAAGAAAAAAATATTGAGACTAATCGAAATTAAAATTTCGGAACTTGGAGGTTGGGTGGAATTAGACAAAGAGAATATTAAAATTTTGAACTTGGAACAAAAAGAGTGTAAATATTAGAAACTAAAAGAAAACAACTAAAAATTCACTATCCACTTTTCTTTTTCAAATCACCATTCCCAGATGGTGATTTTATAAAAAATTGTGTGGTAAGTGTTTCTTAATTTCTGTGGCCAGAACTAAGTTCAAAATTTGAAAGTATGTCCCTGTCCAGACAAATTGTTACCCGAAGAATTGAGCAAATCAATGATAATTTAAATGAGCAGCTGTCAGAAAAATTACAAAATACATATAGACCATACTGTGCTATAGCTTTAGACGAGAGCTGCGATATAAAAGATACTGCACAACTACTGATTTTTGTTCGGTCAATTAATGAAGAATTTGAAATTACACAGGAGCTGTTATCCATGGCTTCAATGAAAAATAGAACTACCGGGGCAGAACTTTTTAACAAAATTGAAAAATGTCTTTTAAAATATAATATTAAATGGGAAAATCTTGTTAATGTGACTACCGATGGATCCTCAAACTTAACGGGTTCAAATATAGGCCTAATAAAAATAATTCAAGACAAGGTTCACACGATTGATCCAAATAAACAGCGTATTATGATTCACACGTATTGTGTAAAAATGTATAGAAAATAACTAAGTTATAATTAAACTGGTAAACTTTCTTCGATCAAAAGGTTTAAGACACAGACAATTTATATATTTGCTTGAGGAGCTCGACGCTGAATACTCAGATGTATTATACAACAACCATGTTCGATGGTTAAGCTTAGGTGAAGTTCTGCGACGGGTATGGAATCTTAAAGAAGAAATTATAACGTTTTTAATATTACACGAAAAAGAAGACTTTCCTGAGTTAATTGATTCGTCATGGCTTTACGATTTTGCCTTTACAAGGCAAACATATATATGCTCATACTTTGGTACAAAGCTTAAATTCTTTCACGATAAAATTAAGTCTTTTTGAACAAAATTTATTGGACAATCATTTTCCTGCAGTTAAAACACTCCAGGATGCCTCTCAAGAAAATGTTAAGCATTTTGCTGAATATGTAAGAGCTTTAGCAAATGAATTTAATCGAAGATTTGATTGTTTTCGTATAATTGAAAATGATTTGTCAATTATTCGCAATCTATTTGCTACTAATGTCGAGAGTGCTTCAAGTGATATTCAGCTGGAATTAATTGATTTACAATGTGATGCGTTTATGCAAGATTTATTTAATCATCAAATAACCAACTTATAAATTTTTATCGTCTTCTGAATAAAGAAAAATACTTTAATATACGAAATCTGGCTAAAAAAAAAATTTTGGTTATATATGGATCAACATAAATTTGCGAACAAACGTTCTGTAATGAACCAAAATAAAAGTCCATCGCGATCTAGGATAAGTGATGAACATTTGTATGCAATACTAAAGGTGCGTTCAGACTACGCAAATATTTGACTAAATAAACGTAACCCCTAATTTTATGAAAGTTTTATTCAATCTTACATGATATATAAAAGATAATATTAAGTTATGTTTTATTATATTAGTAATATTTAATATATTTAACTATATTCTATATCATATATTGTATAACTTAATGAAAATTATACAAGGAAAATTATACATTATTTAGTGGTTACGCTTGTTTGAGCAAACGTTTGCCTAATGTGACCGAACCTTAAGAATTTCAACAAGTAATTTATATCCAGATATTGAAAAATTAGGCACTAATTGTAAACACCTACATGTATCGCACTAAATAAAGATTTTCTAATTAAATTTGACTATTTTATGACTAAAAATTTAAATTAACTTTATTTCTGCTTTTCAGAAAAAAATCTTTTTTGGCCCCCGAGCAATTTTCTAATTAGATAATAGCCCGTCAGTCGAAAAGTTTGGCCATGGCTGGTCTAAACCGACTACACGATACCCCATGCCATAGTTTAGAGCCCCTATCTCTTCGGTCCAATTTATTGGATATAGAAACTACGCACAAACCAAATTTAAGTGGCATTGTTAATAATTTTTTTGGCTGCAGATG
>OY821521.1:30242326-30247326 GCA_963682025.1 Cordilura impudica
CTAATATAAAAATATTTATTATTATTTATTATTTTCATGTTTCGTTTTTAATTTTTTATTTTTAATTTTAAATTTTTTAATTTTTATTTTTCATTTTTTATTTCTCATTTTTCCTTTTTTATTTCTAATTTTTTATTTGTCATTATTTATTTTTCATTTTTAATTTTCATTTTTATTTTTAATTTTTATTTTTATTTTTAATTTTTAATTTTTAATTTTTAATTTTTAATTTTTAATTTTTAATTTTTAATTTTTAAATTTTAATTTTTAATTTTTAATTTTTAATTTTTAATTTTTAATTTTAATTTTTAATTTTTAATTTTTAATTTTTAATTTTTAATTTTTAATTTTAATTTTAATTTTAATTTTAATTTTAATTTTTAATTTTTAATTTTTAATTTTAATTTTAATTTTTAATTTTTAATTTTTAATTTTTAATTTTTAATTTTAATTTTTAATTTTTAATTTTTAATTTTTAATTTTTAATATTTAATTTTTAATTTTTAATTTTTAATTTTTAATTTTAATTTTAATTTTTAATTTTTAATTTTAATTTTTAATTTTTAATTTTTAATTTTTAATTTTTAATTTTAATTTTAATTTTAATTTTTAATTTTAATTTTTAATTTTTAATTTTTATTTTTAATTTTTAATTTTAATTTTTAATTTTAATTTTTAATTTTAATTTTTAATTTTAATTTTTAATTTTTAATTTTTAATTTTTAATTTTTAATTTTTAATTTTTAATTTTTAATTTTTAATTTTAATTTTTAATTTTAATTTTTAATTTTAATTTTTAATTTTTAATTTTTAATTTTTAATTTGATTAATTTTTAATTTTTAATTTTTAATTTTTAATTTTTTTAATTTTTAATATTTTAATTTTTATTTTAATTTTAATTTTTAATTTTTAATTTTTAATTTTTAATTTTAATTTTTAATTTTTAATTTTTTTTAATTTTTAATTTTTAATTTTTAATTTTTAATTTTTAATTTTTAATTTTTTAATTTTTAATTTTTAATTTTTAATTTTTAATTTTTAATTTTTAATTTTTAATTTTAATTTTTAATTTTTAATTTTTAATTTTTAATTTTTAATTTTAATTTTTAATTTTTAATTTTTAATTTTAATTTTAATTTTAATTTTAATTTTTAATTTTTAATTTTTAATTTTAATTTTTAATTTTTAATTTTTAATTTTTAATTTTTAATTTTTAATTTTAATTTTAATTTTTAATTTTTAATTTTAATTTTAATTTTTAATTTTTAATTTTTAATTTTTAATTTAATTTTTAATTTTTAATTTTAATTTTTAATTTTTAATTTTTAATTTTAATTTTTATTTTTATTTTTAATTTTTAATTTTTAATTTTTAATTTTTAATTTTTAATTTTTAATTTTAATTTTTAATTTTTAATTTTTAATTTTTAATTTTTAATTTTTTAATTTTTAATTTTAATTTTTAATTTTTAATTTTTAATTTTTAATTTTAATTTTTAATTTTTAATTTTTAATTTTTAATTTTAATTTTTAATTTTTAATTTTTAATTTTTAAATTTTAATTTTTAATTTATAATTTTAATTTTTAATTTTAAATTTTTAATTTTTAATTTTAATTTAATTTTTAAATTTTTAATTTTTAATTTTTAATTTTTAATTTTTAATTTTAATTTTTAATTTTTAATTTTTAATTTTTAATTTTTAATTTTTAATTTTTATTTTTAATTTTTAATTTTTAATTTTTAATTTTTAATTTTTAATTTTTAATTTTTAATTTTTAATTTTAATTTTTAATTTTTAATTTTTAATTTTTAATTTTAATTTTTATTTTTAATTTTTAATTTTTAATTTTTAATTTTTAATTTTAATTTTTAATTTTTAATTTTTAATTTAATTTTAATTTTTTAATTTTTAATTAATTTTTAATTTTTATTTTTTAATTTTAATTTTTAATTTTTAATTTTTAATTTTAAATTTTTAATTTTTAATTTTTAATTTTTATTTAATTTTAATTTTAATTTTTAATTTTTAATTTTTAATTTTTAATTTTTAATTTTTAATTTTTAATTTTTAATTTTTAATTTTTTAATTTTAATTTTTAATTTTTAATTTTTAATTTTTAATTTTAATTTTTAATTTTTAATTTTTAATTTTTAATTTTTAATTTTAATTTTTAATTTTTTAATTTTTAATTTTTAATTTTTAATTTTTAATTTTTAATTTTTAATTTTATAATTTTTAATTTTTAATTTTTAATTTTTAATTTTTAATTTTTAATTTTTAATTTTTAATTTTTAATTTTTAATTTTTAATTTTAATTTTTAATTTTTAATTTTTAATTTTTAATTTTTAATTTTTAATTTTTAATTTTTAATTTTTAATTTTTAATTTTTAATTTTTAATTTTTAATTTTTAATTTTTAATTTTTAATTTTTAATTTTTAATTTTTAATTTTTAATTTTAATTTTTAATTTTTAATTTTTAATTTTTAATTTTTAATTTTTAATTTTTAATTTTTAATTTTTAATTTTTAATTTTTAATTTTTAATTTTTAATTTTTAATTTTTAATTTTTAATTTTTAATTTTTTAATTTTAATTTTTAATTTTTAATTTTTAATTTTTAATTTTTAATTTTTAATTTTAATTTTTAATTTTTAATTTTTAATTTTAATTTTATTTTTAATTTTAATTTTTAATTTTTAATTTTTAATTTTTAATTTTTAATTTTTAATTTTTAATTTTTAATTTTTAATTTTTAATTTTTAATTTTTAATTTTTAATTTTTAATTTTTAATTTTTAATTTTTAATTTTTAATTTTTAATTTTTAATTTTTAATTTTTAATTTTTAATTTTTTAATTTTTAATTTTTAATTTTTAATTTTTAATTTTTAATTTTAATTTTTTAATTTTTAATTTTTTAATTTTTAATTTTTAATTTTTAATATTTTAATTTTAATTTTTATTTTTAATTTTTAATTTTTATTTTAATTTTTAATTTTAAATTTTTATTTTCATTTTTTTAATTTTTAATTTTAATTTAATTTTAATTTTTTAATTTTCATTTTTAATTTTTATTTTCAATTTTTTATTTTTCTTTTTCATTTTTCTTTCATTATTTTTTTAATTTTTTATTTTCATTTTTCATTTTTCATTTTTTATTTCTAATTTTTTATTTGTCATTTTTATTTTTCATTTTTCATTTTCAAACAGATTATTGCGTATCATAATTTTTTCACCAATCATAAGTCACACCGATTTTGTCTTACGGCTCACAGTTACGCTGTTTTTGTGATTGTATTGCGAAATATATAGAAATTTACCCCCTGCGCGTATAAATGTTTACACATCAATAATTCTATGAAACCAATTATTTCGGATGATATTAATAAATTTTTGTTTTTTTCGCCACCAAATATGATTGACTCAAATTTTTCTTTTTTGGGATCCCATAAATTAAAAAATAAAAAATAAAGAAGACTAAAAAATGGAGTTATCAGTTGTAAGATGCTGAATATGATAAAAAAATATTTTATGCTGTACCTCAGATAATATTTGTATACAAATCTGGCATTTCTTGTGGGTTTTTCTCACTTTCGATTTAATTAAATTTGGCCATAATTAACCAGCAGTTTCAAATGTCCTTTCAAAATAAGTGCCACATAAATTAATGTGAGATTATATTTACAAATTGTTTTTTTTTTGTTGTTGTTAGTTTTATACAAGTTATTTTTTTTGTGCGTACTTTATTTTTGTAAACAACTTTTTTTCTCTTTCATTTTAAAAATAATGTGACTATCATGTTCCATGCAAAAAAAAAAAAAACAAAAAATATATGTATATATAAAAAAAAAACAAACCAATGGCGCTTTTTTTTTGCATTGAAAGCCACAGGTTGTTCATTATATTATTTTTGTTATTGTGTAAAAATATGTAAAGACCAAGTAGCTGTGTTAGTACGAGTAGTAGTTGCAAATCATTTTTGTTTGCTTAAAAACTTACACTTATTTTATGGTTTTTTTTCTGTTATTTTTTTGTTTGTTTGTTTTGTTGACTATCAAAATTAAACGTTTTTGAAGTTGTTTTTGTCTTCATATTTGGTTGTTGTTGTTTTTGGTTTTCATTTTTATTATGGCAGCATTAGGGCTCATTGTCAATGTAGTAGAGGTATAATATGGCTGGCTACAACATCAGCGTCTTTGTGTTTATTTATTTAAAAAATTTTTTCTAAATCTCTCTGTTTTTTTAGATTAAAACTAATTTGGGGTTATTTAAACATTATCATTTGTTATGGAATTTGTTGCAAGTGTGGCAAAGGATAATGTTGTGGCTGCGGTAGTAGTAGCTGTTGTTGCTGCTGCTGCTGCTGTAGATGAGCCCCTGCTGCAGCTGATGCCAATGATGAGGTAGTGGCTGCCAATAATGATGAGGCAGTCTCAGTAAAGTTTTTACCAAAACGAGCTCTATCCATGGTCTCTTTCATCAATCGCTCATTTTCTTGACGAACTAAATTGTTTGTGAATAGAAAAGTTGTAATAGAAAAAAAAGTTATAAATCAATATGAATCAATCAATTTTTTTAAAAAACTTTTAAAAAATGGAACATTTTTATATGTAAATATTTATCAATTTATTTATTTTTTTGTTTGTTTTTACAATCTTGATGCTTTTGGTTAAAAACTGTAGTCAAAGTAAATGCCTGTTGATGAATGGTATATTTTAGAAAGAAATTCATCAATCCAGACTATTTACTTTAAATACAATTTACCACGAATTTTGTTATTGCTTCCTTCAAAATTTTACACTTACAATGGCTGTATATTTGGTTATGGTTGCTATATGAATATTATAAAAAATTTAGAAAATGCTTAAAAAAAAAATAATAAAATAAAAAAGTGAAACAAATTCTTATTCTCTTTAAAGAAATGTTTGAAATATTTTTATATTTACTTCAATTTCTTAGAAAAATTATGTATTAAAGACAAATTTTTTTTATAATTAA
>OY821521.1:30252326-30254826 GCA_963682025.1 Cordilura impudica
TCTACAAATAAATAATAATTATACGCCCTGAATATGTTATGTTATTCAAAAAATTGATAAGGGGAAGTTAATTTTTTTTAAAGATTTCATTTGATATAATAAAATAAAATAAAATAAAATAAAATAAAATAAAATAAAATAAAATAAAATAAAATAAAAGAAAGTAGAATAAAATAGAATAAAATAAAATAAGATAAAATAAAATAAAATAAAATAAAATAAAATAAAATAAAATAAACAAAACAAAACAAAACAAAATAAAATAAAATAAAATAAGGTAAAATCAAATAATATAAAACAAAATAAAATAAAATAAAATCAAATGTAATAAAATAAAATGAAATGAAATAAAATAAAATAAAACAAAATAAAAAAAAATAAAATAAAATAAAATATAATAAAATAAAATGAAATAAAATAAAATAAAATAAAATAAAATAAAATAAAATAAAATAAAATGAAATAAAATAAAATAAAAATAAAATTAAATAAAATAAAACAATATAAAATTAAATAAAATAAAATGAAATCAAATAAAATAAACTAAAATAACATAAAAAAATAAAATATTATAAATTAAAATAATTTAAAATAACATAAAATAAAATAAAATATAATAAAATAAAATAAAATAAAATAAAATAAAATAAAATAAAATAAAATAAAATAAAATAAAACAAAATAAAATAAAATAAAATTAAATAAAAAAAAATTAATAATTATTAATAATTAAATTAATATTTATTTTTTTGAGGATTTAATTTGGTAAAATTAGTCCAACTAAAATAAAATAAAATAAAATAAAATAAAATAAAATAAAATGAAATAAAATAAAACAAAATAAAATAAAATAAAATAAAATAATATTAAATAAAATAAAATAAAATAAAATAAAATAAAATAAAATAAAATAAAATAAAATAAAATACAATACAATACAATACAATACAATAAAATAAAATAAAATAAAATAATATAAAATAAAATAAAATAAAATAAAATAAAATAAAATAAAATAAAATAAAATAAAATAAAATAAAATAAAATAAAATAAAATAAATTAAATTAAAATAAAATAAAATAAAATAAAATAAAGTAAAATAAAACGAAATAAAATAAAACAAAATAAATTAAAATAAAATAAAATAAAATAAAATAAAATAAAATAAAGTAAAATAAGATAAAATCAAATAAAACAAAACAGAATAAAATAAAACAAAATCAAATGAAATAAAATAAAATAAACTAAAATAAAATAAAATAAGAAAATAAAATAAAATAACATAAAATAAAATAAAATAAAAAAAATTAAATAAAATAAAATAAGATAAAACAAAAAAATAAAATAAAATAAAGTAAAATAAAATAAAATAAAATAAAATAAAATAAAATAAAATAAAATAAAATCAAATAAAATAAAATAAAAAAATAAAATAAAATAAAATAAAATAAAATAACATGAAATAAAATAAAATAAAATAAAATAAAATAAAATAAAATAAAATAAATTAAAATAAAATTAAATAAAATAAAATAAAATAAAATAAAATAAAATAAAATAAAATAAAATAAAATAAAATAAAATAAAATAAACGAAAATAAAATAAAATAAGATAAAACAAAAAAATAAAATAAAATAAAGTAAAATAAAACGAAATAAAATAAAACAAAATAAATTAAAATAAAATAAAATAAAATATAACACAAGGGAACAATGGTTCTGTTGATTAAGAACTGAATATTGTTTTTAAGGTTATTTGGGACGCTGAATCCAAATCTGCCCTTGGTTTTTTTCTATCAGCTCGACTTTTCGAGATATACCGTTATGTTCAAAATTAAGGCACTTCCGCTACATATATTGGAATAACTTGAAAACGGTTCACCATATTAAATTAAAAAAAAAATCCGAAACTCGCAAACAATATTCTCTTAAAGCCGTGCTTACTTTGTTTTTAAATTTTCCAAGTAGTTTTAGAGATATCGTTCAAGTTTTAAAAAAAAAATTAAAATTTTTTTTAAAAAAACATTTTTTTTGTTCTTTAAAAATTCCTAAAAAAATAAAAATGGGACAAAAATCACAAATTTGGTCCACAAGCAGTTAGTTAAATATATTTCGAATAAAATGAGCTTTATTTCATTGCAATCGGTGCACAACTTTTGATTTTGTTCACGATTTACTGAATTGATATAAATCGCGATTTCCATACAAAAATAACATTTTCTAATGTGTAAGTGTTTGTATGTAATAAGTTAGTTTTTTATGATTCTAAGAATTAAAAAAATTAAGTAATAAAAAAAGATTATTTCATTTTTATGGTTGCGGTAGCAAACTCATAACGCCTATAAATTTTATTGTCCCTTTATGACACCTAGTCAGTTCACAGTCAATTAAAGAGAAAAAAGAAAAGTCCACTTGTTTTTATTGATGTGTGGTTTACCGTTGGTAACGGATGATTTTTTAAAGGAATTCCCCTGAACACATGTGTTCATTCATAAGTGA
>OY821521.1:30267326-30365520 GCA_963682025.1 Cordilura impudica
GAAGGTTACAATCATTAAATGTATGTCTCCAATGACGTAATAAACTTAGTTTTGACTTGGCACAGAATGTATTTTGCTACAAGAACTATATCAACTATATCAATTATGAAAAGTTATTTTAGAATATTATTTTGGAGATTCCAAAAAATGATCTTATATTTTTTATTTATACATATGTATATGTAGGAAAAATATTTATTTTTTATTTTTTTTGACAAACCTTAAAATATCTGACATTTTTGAAGCGCTTAAATTCAAATGTTTGCATTACAGGCCGTAAAATATGGAGCTTTTCTATTGCACAATTCAAAATATAGCGTGATTTCCTCTAATTTTAGAGATTTATTTTGAGAGTATTTAAAATATGGTTAATATCAGTGTTATTCTAGAGTAAACAGATATAGTAATCCGTTATCATTTCTTACTTTCTGTTAAAATTTGACTTGAAACTCAAAAGAAAATTAAGCAAAAAAAAAAGTTACGCAGAATTATTTTACATAACTGTTAAATATAATAAATCTTAATATTATTTTTTAACATTTAAGTGAATGATTTTTGAAATTCATTTTTGCAATTAAGAAATTATTGACTATGTAAAGGCTTCAAAATGAGATGGTTTTCGAAGTGGTCATAATTAATATTTCCTTTAGAAAAATAAAATATTTCATAATGCTTTTTTTTAAACAAAAATGATAAATATGATTTAAACACTAAAAGTATGTTGCATTTTTTAAGTTCTAGAAGAAAATGCTATCTTAACAAACGTTAAGAGAATATGAAAAGAGTATAACAGTCGTTTCGCTCAATTTTGTTTCTCTCGGTTATGTTGCTCAACAATGTTTGTATACATTAAAAAAATTATAGCAAAACAGCGATATTTACAAATACATTTTTTCAGATCTCTATTAACACAAAAATATGTAAATTAATGTTCCAGTAAATATAACGGACACATGACACATTTTTCATATATCAATATTGCAAGAGAGTTCTAAAACAGTGCTTGAGCTAAGCGGAAACCCATTGCTTATCAAATGTGAAATTCTAAACACACATAATCACTTTTAACATAAGTTACCAGTCCTTAATAATAGATAATAGATTTTGTTGTTGCAAGAGAGTTGTAATACAGTGCTTGAGCCAAACGGAAACCCATTGCTTATCAAATGTGAAATTCTAAACACACATAACCACTTTTAACATAAGTTACCAGTCCTTGAAATAGTTTTCTTTTATCATTTGATTTTTCCAGTAGCTTAGATCAACTTTAATACTTCACATTATCAATCATATTGTTCAAATACTTTTCCGTTTCATAGTTTTCTCCACACATTCACATACGAGTATAACAGTTTCAATCCTGTTGACCTCAACACAACAACAGGAAGGAAATGTTAAAAAAACATTATAAAATAAAATAAAAGAAAAAAGGAGGAATGTGTGAAGGAGTGACAACATAGAATTTTATTATAAATGAAGCATTTACCATTATAATGCACAGGCACATCACGATTATATGTGTAAATCTTCTTGGTCGTCGAATGATGTTGATGATGACTATGCGGATGTGACTGTCCCGATGAGTGTGTCAATGTTAGAATGACAACAAGTACGGAGGCACACACCAGACACAGGAATACGGTCATTACAATGCATACGATACGTTTTCGTTTGCGATCGGCTTCTTCATCTTCGGGCGTCTCATCTGAAAGAGATTTTGTTTTCAAACCCTTGTAAGTATTAGCTAAAGAGGATTTACGTGTTCCAAGGCCAGCAGTGGCTTTATGATGAAATGGTCTGAGCACTTGTTCAAATGCAGCTTCACTTAATTCATAGCTGAGCGATTGTTTCCGTTCAAATGATGGACGTTTTTCTTCAAAAATAGCGGAAGCAGCTGCTGACGTCGCTGTAGAGCCTAACGAAATCGGACGTGGACTACGTTTGATGTCATCTACGTTGGCAGCTCCCCCTGAGGTAGTCGAACTGGCTAGAGCACGGCCGCTATTACGTCGGTGGGGTGAAGTAAGTTCTACAAATTCACTGGAGACACTTACCGGAGGTGGGTAGGCACTGTCGCCTATAAAACTTTTTGATTTTTTCGTCGCACTTAAGGTTTCACGATAGGTACGCAGGCGCATGCTAGCACTGTGCAGAGCTTTAGCCTGTTTGATGCCGCTCGCACTGGCATTGGTGCCACCAAAAGCAGCAGCTGCCGCCATCACAGCTGGACGATGATGAACCTGCACTTCTTCGAGGTTGTTGGGTGATAGATAGAGAGATCGTCCATGTTTAGTACCTCTTTTAAAATGATATGCTGCCGTGGCTGCCGCAGCAGCACTGTGTAAATGCAAAGAGGAATGAGTTTGCGCCGCAGCGGCAGCTGCTGCGGCCGCCGCCGATGTGGATGGACGGCCATCTAACTCTAGACTATGGGAACTATGTTGCCGAGATGTATGCGAATGATCGGAACGTTTCTTTAAGCTACTGGTTGTCGTAACGGGAATTCCCATGGCGGCATCTTCAAAGGATCCCGATGTTTTACGTAAGGCTCCTCGATCCGTTAAGCCAACATCTTCCATTTTCGTATGGCTATTGCTGCGGGATCTCGACTCAATGAACAATTCATTTTCCAGAGACAAATTGGTGGGTGCCAATAAGTTGGCTCTACCTTCCAGAGGATCCAGAAGGTCATCGTTTAGTGAAGGGTGGCGTATTTGGGAGTCCACCACCGATTCAGGTTTTATACTAGGTCGTCGTGTGGCATCGTGTAAAGAACGATGTGATCGGGCACCACGCCTACTCGGTGATGGAGAACGACTTATATCTTTTGTAGAGGCATGACCGGGCATAAGAAAATTCCCTCTTACCGAACTCGTGCGTCGTGATGAGGACGCCGAAGTCGGTTGAGCGGCGGCACTTAGCAGTAAAGGATCCATTATTGTTTCAGCATCGTGAGGCGCATGAAAGGAATGCGTTTTCTTTATCTGAAAAGTAGAAGCGGGATGTACATCAATTGTGTCCGAACGACGAAATTGTGATTTCTTTAGGGGGTGAGTGGCAGCATGATGTTGTTGCTGTTGTTTTAGTTGTTGTTGCTGATGCAAACGATGTGCTGGCAGTATCATATAGTCATCTATAAACTGTATAGGAGACGATGAACCACCGCCACCTATACGCGACCCCGAGGGACCGGCTATATTTTCACCCAGACTACTACTGCTGACAAGAAAAATATCGGCTGGATGACGATGGAAATCCCTGTCACCTCTACTGCCACCACTCCCTAAAACAGGACTTAAAGCCTGTGCTATCGGTGAACTGGTGGAACTAGAGTGTGATTGTTGCTGGCTAAATTGACGTGCTTGCGCAGCCATATGCTGAAATGTGTGTAGGTGCTGTTGTTGTTGTTGTCGTGCAGATAAAGCTGGTGATACAGCGCCACTACCACCGCCCGAGTGACCATGCAATGTGTGCGGAAGTGCAAGGGTTTGTGGAGGTGCTGAGCGTATGGCTACCGGCGAGGCTGCTCTATGTATTATCGGCTGTTCAACCATCAACGACGATTCATCGAGCCCACCCAAGCCACCGCCAATCGCTCCTTCATAGTTGTCAATAGCCATGGATAGGGAACGATGGATGGCTTTCAATTTGGGAGGTTTCTTTTTAGTGGCGGGATTATCAAAGGAAGATTTGCCCGTATGTTCGTCGGACGTGGTCATAAACGTATGGTGCGGATGTTGATAATAATACGCTTGTGGTGGTTGTTGGTGTTGCTGTTGCTGTTGTTGCTGCTGACCACCGCCGGCGCCACGCTCCATACGGTAGTAATAGCGTTGTGGATATCTATTGTAATAATTGTGTGCAATTGTGCTGCCGTTTTAGATATGAAGAGGAATAATCAAAATAATAAAAAGTGAAAGCAAAAACGTGGCGTTGCTTGGAAGTGCCTCGAAATATAAGTAGTGCGGTGGTGACTATTTAAATAGTTGTGGTGAATTGGGGTGATTATATTTTTTGGTTTTTATAGTTGGTGCTAAATCTAACGGTAGGTGCTGGTATTAAGGAGAGGAGGAGGATTTTTTGTTTTTGATTTACTAGGGATATTTGTAAGTGATGCTGATATTTATGCTGTTGTTGTAGTTGTTGTTGCAAAGTGACACAAACATTCATTTATAAACATCGAAATAAGACACATAAATTTTTCATAACATTCATTGTTGCTCTCTGTTCACTGCGTGTTTGTAGTTCGTCGTGTTAAAAAACAAAATAATTTTTTGTCAGCTCTTTTTTTTTCTTTGTTTCCAAATTTATAGTTTTTTTCGTTCAAAGTTGTGCGTTATTTATTTTTTGTTTAACATAATTTATATTTTTTTTTGTTCTAATAAAGTGCTTGTTGACTTTCATACTTATTGTCACATGTTGAAGTGCTTTGTTGTTTTTTGTTGTTGTTTTATTACTATTTTTTTAAAATTTATTTTTTGGTATTTAAAATGAATTTAAAGCTTTTGTTAAAAAAGTCTTTGTGAAACTAGAATTAAGAAAGAAAAACATAATAAAGTGAAAAATTGCTTAAAAATTAAAAACGTTCACATGTGTTGTTAGTAAATCACAGACTTGTAGTGTTGGTGAAAGCAAATTAAACCAAGTATTTATATAGTTTTAGTTATTAAACAGAGTTTCATGTAGCACAATTGAATTATTTGATATATCCAATACAACCGAATTGCTCTAAAGTTTAACAACCGAATTTTCGATTGTATCAACACAAATTTTATAGCAACTAACCATTTTCTCTTGTGATAAAATATTTTTTGTTAAGACAATAGAATTGTATTTGCAATCAACTCAAATTTGGTAGCTAAAACGAATCCATTTTCCTTGTGAATTAATTTAATTTAGAAACTAGAAATTTTGGTTATCCATGACGCCAAATAACATTTTTTTTTGAATTTAGAATATATTACAGTGAATTTAGAATTAATGTTGTTGCTTGGTATTCTGAACTCTAAAAATAAAAGTTGTATTATTTTAAGGATATTCCCTACACTCAAAATATATCCTAGTTAAAATTAACTTCAAATTTTTATAAGAACATTTAAACGCAGGACTATAATTTTGCAATTTTTTTAGACCACAAACAAAGAACTAATAAATGAACAAATCTTAAAAAAATCCTAAATCCTTACTAACGAAAACAGTAAAAATAAACGATTTTGTTCTTTCTAGTTATAATTTTTAGTTTTTAATATCAAAACCAAAAACACAATAAAGTTTATAAACATCTGTTGTCTGCAACATATTGTGTTCGTCATCTTTCAAATCTTTCCTCTCTTCTAAAAATGTTCCTCTCTTCTAAAAATGTTTGTTTAATTACAACCAAGGATGAGCAGATTGGGGATGCTCAAACTGAAAATTGATTCCATTGAATAAAAGTTTTAAGTAGCAACATTGCTGCTGACATTATAGACAAAAATATTGTTGCTGTAGATGTTGGTATTGAGAACTTTACCCAAGACAACCTATAATTAATTTATTTAATATGTAAAAGATTAGTGTTTTGATAGCACGTACATTGTATACATTTCTGTAAACTATTATCTATAATATTAATAAGCTAAGCGATTTCTTGTGACCGATGTTTTGTTCTACCGTTTTATCCCAATTTTGACCAACCGTATATTATTTGAAAGATTTACAGATTTTTAAATTTTTTCCTTTATTTTAAGTAAATTGTATTTAAAGTTGCTACTAACACATACATAAAATTATATATATGCTATGTGTGTTTTATTAAATTTTTTAATGTGTTTGTTAATGAGTTTGTTATCTTCATTCACAATAATTATAAACCATAAAAGTGTTGGTTTTTGAATTGGCTAAGTTGAAAAATAAAGCTGCCTAGAAATTGCTTTCGAATTTCGAGTGCTGGAATTTGCTAGTTAATAGTTAATACATTATGGGGCGGAATGGTGTGAATTCTTGTCTGAAAATTCTGTGTTTGCTGGTTTATAACAAATTAACGCCACTAATGCATTTTTATATAATTTGCAAATTTCTTATACATCTTAAATTTTGGCAATTTTAGTTTATTTGACAAATTTCATTTACGGTAAAATTAATAAAAAATTAAATTCGTCAAATGTACATATCTTAGTCAATAAATTAATCTATATATTAATACGTGAAGGTAAATTTTTAGTTCCCTTTTTAAGCAATATGCGGGCACGGAGGAGTGTGAAAATTGGCATAGTTATAGTTCATATGGAGGAGAAGCTGAGAATGATAAAATTTATGTTTAATCTGTCATAAAAAATATATTAAACTAAATAAAATAAAATATCTATAATAATAATTCGTTACACCCTGTTAATGCGAATGATTTAAATTATATATCAGACGCTCTGTGTTGAATTGTGAATTGCTAAAATTGATTAACATACCTTTAGGCTCATTTAAATATCCATAAATTTTTAATATATAGATTAAAAAACATTGGAAGACAAAAATTGAATGAAAAAATAATATTTCATAGAAATTGGACTCGAATTTCGAGTGCTGGGCTATACTAGTAAATAATAATTAAGTTAATTGATTAATTAATTAACTTCGGACAACAATCATAAAAACAATGAAAAAACAAAATATTTTTTCTTAAGCAAAATTTTTAAAATGCATGATATTTTATTTTGTAGCCCCTAAAGTATGCTTCATTATTATCGAGCTTTAACTAGAATTTCTTATATTCTATCGTATAGAATTCCAAATGCTTTCGAGTAAATTTTCTTTGACTTTACCCCAATATAATTTTCATTTGCAATATATTTTTGCTACCGAAAAAATTTATCCAAAGCAATAACGGACAACGTATACGGCAAAAAATTGGCAATTTTATTGTTTACATTACAATTCAAGTTTAATTGTTTACATTTGTGTATAATTTTCTTTTAGTTTTCTATACGTTTTCTGCTTTAAATTTTAAGTCGTGTTTAAAATATAACTGAACTCGAACCTGTTTATTGTACATGTTCTGTTTTTTCTCACTACACGAGCCACAACACGACTTAAAATATAACTGAACTCGAACTTGTTTATTGTACATGTTCTGTGTTTTTTTTCAGTACACGTACCAGAACATGAACTTCAAATAAAGCAACACTCAAAAATGTATGCTTTATGTGTGATTGAAACAAAAAATATGTGATACAAAAATGTTCGTGTAAATAACGAAATATTAAAATGAACACAGTCATGGTTGTGTTGAGCACCGTAGAAAATTTAGAAACGCACATAATTGATATGAAAATAAAGATATGTGTTGGCTGCTTTTGAACAGAACATTGTGTGTTTCATGTGTGTATTTTCTGAACCTTGGTTAATAGGCATTGAAATTTCCTAATGTAAAAATGTTAATGCCAAAAATATAATTATTATAGTAAGTCCATATTTTAATTATTTAATTCCTAAAAAACTAATTACAATTGAGAAAAACTAATTTTACAAAAAAATTTTTTTTTTATAAACGTTAAAAATATGCTTCTCATAACATGTAAAACGTGAAAAAACAACAACAAAATACATTCGTGGCTATTCAGGAATTAATATAAATTACGGCTTAAATTTTAGTTAATTAAAAACCATTGGCATTGATAAAAGTAATAGCAATGCCAAAAAAATTAATTCTGGAATTAAATGTAATTAAATTTTAATTAATTTATTTAAAACCATTGGCATTGCTAAAAGTAATGGTAATGCCCAAATAATTAATTGGAATTAACATCAAAGGAATTTGAATGCTATTCTGGAATTAATGTCACCATAACTACGGCACATAAATTCATGAATGGTAATTAAATTTTAATTAATTTATTTAAAAACATTGTCATTGCTAAAATTAATGGAAATGCCCGAATAATTATTGGCCATTAACATCTATTAAATTTCAATGCTATTGTAGAATTAATGTCACCGTAACTAAGGCACATTAATTTATGAATGGCAGTAAAATTTTAGTGAATTTATTCATAACCATTGGCATTGATATAAGTAATGGTAATGCCCAAATAATTAAATGGTATTACAATCAATTAAACTTCAATGCTATTCTGGAATTAATGGCACCGGAACTAAGGCACATAAATTTATGAATTGTAATTAAATTTTAATTAATTTATTTATAACCATGGGCGCTGATATTAGTAATGGTAATGCCCAACTAATTAATTGGCATCAACATCAATTAAATTTAATTGCTATTCTTAAATTAATGACACCTTAACTACGGCACATAAATTTATGAATGGTAATTAAATTTTAATTAATTTAATTAAAACCATTGGCATTGCTATAAGCAATGGTAATGCCCAAATAATAAATTGGCATTATCAATAATTAAATTTCAATTCTATTCTGTAATTAATGTCACCAGAACTAAGGCACATAAGTTTATGAATGGTAATTAAATTTTAATTAATTTATTTAAAACCATTGGCATTGCTAAAAGTAATGGTAATGCCCAAATAATTAATTGGAATTAACATCAATTGAATTTCAATGTTATTCTGGAATAAATGTCACCATAACTACGGCACATAAAATGGTAATAAAATTTTAATTAATTTATTTAAAACCATTGGCATTGCTAAAAATAATGGTAATTCCCAAATAATTAAGTGGATTTAACATCAATTGAATTTCAATGCTCTTCTGGAATTAATGTCACCATAACTATGGCACATAAATTTATGAATGGTAATTAAATTTTAAAGAATTTATTTACAACCATGAGCACTGATATAAGTAATGGTAATGCCCAAATAATTAATTGGCATCAACATCAATTAAATTTTATTGCTATTCTTAAATTAATGTCACCTTAAATAAGGCACATAAATTTATGAATGGTAATTAAATTTTAATTAATTTAATTAAAACCATTGGCATTGCTAAAAGTAATGGTAATGCCCAAATAATAAATTGGCATTATCAATAATTAAATTTCAATTCTATTCTGGAATTAATATCACCAGAACTAAGGCACATAAGTCTATGAATGGTAATTAAAATAATTAATTTATTTATAACCACTGGCATTGCTAAAAGTAATGGTAATGCCCAAATAATTAAATGGTGTTAACATCAATTAAATTTCAATGCTATTGTGGAATTAATGTCACTAAGGCACATTAATTTATGAATGGCAGTTGAATTTTAACGATTTTATTTATAACCATTGGCATTGATATAAGTAATGGTAATGCCCAAATAATTAATTGGCATCAACATTAATTAAATTTGATTATTACTGTTGCTTTGCTTCCATTTGCCCACTTAGCAGTTCCTGTTTCCGTTTTTACAGGGTTGCCAACTATCTTATAAAACATACATTTTTCGCAAGAAATTATAATTTTCACACATAAAACAGATTTGGTAACCCTTGCAGGGGAAAATATTAACATGTCGTAATCTTTATTTTATCATTCTTGATAAATTTTACTCCCTCTTTTGCCTTACCCGTAACATAATATTTTCCTGATATGAAGACAGTGCACGGCAGTTAATGCTAATAAAAATAAAAAAAAGTTGCTGCCGATGTGGGCAATTGAACTTCTAACTCTTAAAATTAAACTCCTCACTACCTTTTCTTCAAACTTTTAAAAATATGATAAAATAATATTTATTTAATATAAATTGGATTTTAGCTCGTGAACGTCCATAGGCCAGTTCATCGATTTTGGTGTCACTAGGTGTTAATTTTTAGTATTAATTATTAATAAAAACAAGCAGATTCCAGCCCTCGAAATTCAAGTGCAAATTCAAGAAAATTTAATTTTTTCATTAAATAAAGACCCTAAAGGTATGCTAATCAATTATAGCCAATTCACAAATCAACACAAAAAAAACCCATTTTTATTACAAACACATTAACAAATGTAATAAACACACACCCCAGTATGCATTGAAATATTATTTCTCCAATGTTGGAGAAAAGTAAAGTTCTCAAATTGATGTCCAATGTAATTCTCAACTTGAGTTGAACAATTTTTCTCCTTGTTTGCTTTCAACTTGACATCAAGTTGAGACTTAACTTTTTTTTCCAATCTTTGAGAAATATTTTAACTCGCAATTGGATATCCAACACTTTTCACCACTTGAGACCAAACATCTTTTCAACTTGAATACGATTTGTCTTAAGTTTGAGATATTATTTAAATATGTCATAAATAATAAATTAAATTAAAAAATGCCAAAAAAGTACAAATAATTAATTGATATATTTTAATTATGTCTACTTTTTGTCGAATTTTTTAATTTAAATTCTTATTTATGACATATTTAATATTAATATTCATAAAATGTACAAACGGTTAATTCATTTATTTTTAATTCTAGATTTTTAAAAATATAAACAGTGTACATAATAATGTTAAATATGTAATGAAATTAAATTGAAACATTAAAAAAAGTACATTGTTTTCATTTCAAAAATTGGTATAATTTTTTTTAATATGGCAATTCCGTAACTTCATTTGATACCGATTGGAGAAATTTCTTTGTTATCAAGTTGAGAATCACAAATTTCTCAATTTGATAACTAAGAAAATCACCATATAAAAAATGTGCCTTTTAGGTTGAGAAGAATATAATCGGATTATTGAGGTGTATTTGAGAATTAACGTTGGAGATTTGAGAAATGTATTTGATCTCAAATGCACCTCAAGTTGATAGCAAACAAAAATGTTTATTGGGACATAGCATTGTATAATATTATGTATGTGTTAGTAGCAACTTTAAATGCAATTTATTCAAAACAAAGGAAAAAATTTAAAAATCTGTAAATCTGCAAAGCGGCTAAAAAGAAATACCTTCCAAATAATATACGTTTGGTCAAAATCGGGATAAAACGGTAGAACAAAACATCGGTCACAAGAAATCGCCTAGCCTATTAATATTATAGATTAAGCAAAAAATATAATTAAACTTAGCTTTGGAAGCAACCCGGGTGTTCATCTATGTGATAAATTTTTATACCCTGTAGCACTCTGTGGCCAGGTTGAGTTTGTGTTACCAAAAATATCGATCAGCATAGAAACACTTTTCGAGTAATCAAACTACAAATCGAAAATGCCAAAGTTATACATATTTTTGAAATTTTAGAATATGAACTTTGATGGACTCAAGCACAAACACTATTCAAAGCGGTAATTTTCAAATAAATTAATCTATGAACCTGATTTTCAGCTGGGCTAAAAATATTTTTCAATTCCTCACACTTAACAATCCAAAAAAAAAAAAAACTAAAATGATTTTATTTGCAAAAAAGATAAAATAATTTTATTAAAATTTTAGCGATTTACTTTTTCTTTTTACCACTTTGCATTTCTTTTGCTTCCTTCTCTAGTTCTTTCGCTTTAGCCCTTGCCGCTTTGGCCAATTGTTTTTGGTAGTCATTGAGTTCTCTCGTTTCCTTTAAGCTCAAGGGTAGTGGAGCACATTTGAAACCGCTGGGGAAAGCTCTTTCTAGTCTTATAAAACGATTACCCACACTGTAATACCAAGGCAAGCAGGCTGTATCACGTATACGCTCTGTTGGCCAATCTTTAATATATAAATCTTTTTGTTGAATTGATTCCATCTTTTCACCATCTAAATCACGCCAATAGGCGATTGTATGCTTGGGTTGTAATGGACGTCGATGCCATGTCTTGTGAGGCGTACGACAACTTAAAGACCAACCGGGCGATATTTCGAAATATGAATGAACGTCTGCATTGGGATAAAAACGCATTTTTTTATTGAGTTTTTTTTTTTTTTAAGATTTTTCTGTTTAATTGAAGATGAAATTTTGTTCAAAGTATAGAAAAAAAAAATTTGAAACGAATAATTTAAAAGTTGAAAATAAAATGTAAGAAAAAGTTCAATATAGAAGTTTATATAAATATGACTTAAAACGACATGTTCACAAAATAAAATGTCTGTTTCCAGCAAGGTTCAGAAAATACACACATGAAACACACAATGTTCTGTTCAAAAGCAGCCAACACATATCTTTATTTTCATATCAATTATGTGCGTTTCTAAATTTTCTACGGTGCCCAACACAACCATGACTGTGTTCGTTTTAATATTTCGTTATTTACACGAACATTTTTGTAGCCCTTATTTTTAGTTCAATCACACATAAAGCACACATTTTTGAGTGTTGCTTTATTTGAAGTTCATGTTCTGGTACGTGTACTGAAAAAAAAAACAGAACATGTACAATAAACAGGTTCGAGTTCAGTTATATTCTAAGTCGTGTTGTGGCTCGTGTAGTAAGAAAAAACAGAACATGTACAATAAACAGGTTCGAGTTCAGTTATATTTTAAACATGACTTAACAGAACATGTACAATAAACAGGTTCGAGTTCAGTTATATTTTAAACATGACTTAGAATATAACTGAACTCGAACCTGTTTATTGTACATGTTCTGGTTTTTCTTACTACACGAGCCACAACACGACTTAAAATATAACTGAACTCGAACCTGTTCATTGTACATGTTCTGTTTTTTTTTTTCAGTGCACGTACCAGAACATGAACTTCAAATAAAGCAACACTCAAAAATGTGTGCTTTATGTGTGATTGAAACAAAATGTACGTGATACAAAAATGTTCGTGTAAATAACGAAATATTAAAACGAACACAGTCATGGTTGTGTTGGGCACCGAAGAAAATTTAAAAACAAACATAATTGATATGAAAATAAAAATATGTGTGTGTTGGTCTAAGTTATGTTTGTTTACATATATATACGAGTTTTTTATTCAGTGTGTGTTTTTTTCTGAACTCTGGTTTCCAGTTGTTACAGCATAAGAGACTTAAATGTTCGTACAAAATATCGTATTATTCAAACGCTCTTAGAGACTTCTAAACATGTGATCCTCAAATTTGAATTACGTGGAAAAACAGTATGAACATTATTTTTGAAATTTTTACAGTGTCTTACTGTGTATCGCGAAGGATTAGTAAGCTGTATTCTTTTTTAATATATCATGCGGGCGTGGCACCTACTATACGAACTAAATATTTATCATCATATCGCACCTGTACCTCTAAAGTGAGTCAACTCAAAATTTACAAATTTTCAGTAGAGGCAAAAAAACGGTTTTTTTTTTAAAAATTTTTAATATAAAATTTAAAAACAGTTGTTTCGTTGTAAAGAATTGCGAATAATAAGTATACAACAGTAGTTGTTTTTGGGATTTTTTCAGTGATCATAAAAAATAACTAGTTTTTTGGATGGAACTCAAAATATGTCTTTTTAGTGGGTTCTAAAGAAGCTACTCTTATAACACAAAGAGGGTTGCAACTGTATTTTTTTTGCGAAAGACTAAAAAACGGATGTAAGTTTTTTACAGTGGATAGATATGATCATCATTGTGTATCGTTTTCTTGCAAAAAGTGAAAATTGAAAAATTTTGAGTTGACTCAATTTAGAGGTACAGGTGCGATATATTTAGAATACTACATAATAGCGATTTTTTTTCAAAATTTGAAGCGTATTCATTGGTTTGTTAATGCGAAAACTTCTGCCAAACATGGGCGAAATCGCACTATAATATATCTGGAATGGTGTAATAGCAAGAGTCTTTAAACTTTTTTTAAATTGATGGAATATTAATGCGAGCAGTCTTGCTGATAACTGGGCCGAATCAGATCAGTAGACATGCCATCTCCCATACGAAGTAAGATATCTGGAGAACTGTGCTGGCTAAAGCTTTGAAACATTGTGTGGCTTTATCTATAATATTAATAGGCTAGGCCATTTCTTGTGACTGATGTTTTGTTCTACCGTTTTATCCCGATTTTGACCAAACGTATATTGTTTGAAAGGTATTTCTTTTTAGCTGTTTTGCAGATTTACTGATTTTTAAATTTTTTCCTTAATTTTGAGTAAATTGCATTTAAAGTTGCTACTAACACATACATAAAATTATGTAATGCTATGTGTGTGTTTATTAATGTGTTTGTAATAAAAATGAGTTTGTTTTTTGTGTTGATTTGTGAATTGGCTATAATTAAAAAAAAATAAAACTTCCTAGAATTTGCGCTAGAATTTCGAGGGCAGGAATCTGATAGTAAGTTATTAATGTGAAAAGTCGAACTAATATGGGCGGGATTAAGGAAAAGGGCTTGTCACCTGCAATACCATGTAACTTATCTGGAGTGCAGAGATCAGCAATGAATTGTTTTTTCGCTACTCATAGGCATTCATGAAATCTTAAATATAAGTAGAGATCATTGAAATACTACTACTCTGATGTACTCATACTCACAATAACGTTGATTTATAAGTATGAGTTGTAATAAATATGAATCCGAAATTGAAATCGTACTCATATCATATCAAATCTGTTTGATTCATAAATCGCATCAGTTGATTTATAACTTTAGGAAAATACTTATAATTCTAACAAATGATTCAACTCATTCAACTCATCCATATCCAATTACATGTATACATACATTAGGGTGGCCCTTAATAAAAAAAGTGTTCAAACTCTCGGTCTCTCACCTAGAAATATGCGAATATCACAAAAACTAAGAAATACAAATATTTGTGTCAATCAAAAAAAAAAAAAAAAAAAAAAAATTAGAGGTGCCTCAAAGTGACAGAAATTTTCATGTGTGTTTATATGGGGAAAATGTGACTTTTTTTTCAGATTTTACAAAAATTTCGTTCTATATTTTAATTTATTCGACAAGTTGTTACATGAATCGATATAAGTACTAAATCAAAATGCTATATGACTTCAAAATCGAATAAAGACTCACCAAGAAATAACAAATGCCCCAGACCGCTTTTGAGCCAAAAAACTCTAGGTCATGAAATGTGATGAACACTTTTTTAACTATAACAAATTGATTAAACATTAACTTTTTTGGTCTCAATACATATAAGAACTCAGATATGAAGCATTGTTTTATTACCACGTTGTTAACCTATTGCGAAATGAGACCAAAGGTGGAAAATTTTTTTGGTTAAATTTTAAAAAACTCCTTTTTTAAGTTTTAAAAAATTTTCCTAAACAAAATTTCAAAGAAATGGATCTGGCACTTCAAAGTTTTGTTAAATATCTATTAGAGATTAACTGTGTGAATTTTTGAGTAAATTCCTGTGCCAAATTTTTTTTACAAAGAATTCTTTTTGCGGATTTCGAGAAAAATTAGTTTTTTGAGAAATATTCAGTAAATGTACTCTTTCTAAATACTTTGTATAAAAAATTTATCACTTTTCTATTTGTAAATATTATATTTTAGCTTAAAAAATAATTTGATCCCATCAACCTTTTTGGACGTGGGGTCGCATATGACCCCAAACTAATGAAAGAAGATTTATTAAAAAAAAATCAAATATTTTGTAAGAGGTGTTGAATTTTTATATTTGACGCTTAGGATATAATAACCGAATATGCAAGTCTTCCGTGCTAAAAATTTGGAATAAATCGAACAACGCACAGTGGCGCCATATGAGTTTTTTCTTTGCAAAAATCATATCTTTTGAACCGATTAACATAATTGAACAGTTTAAACAGCATATGATAGATAACTGTTCAGCCTATGAAATGAGCGTTTGGAAAGGGTGCTACGCTTTGTAGGGGCCTACTTATGGGTTATCAAAATTAAAATTTGTAGAAAAATTAATTTTATGGTAACTAAAAAAAATTATTTTTACATTTTTAGATTGTTTTTATTTTTTTTTCTTTAGGGTTTTATGTTTTAAGTTGTTACCCAACAAATTAAAAAAAATTACTTCTTTTTTAAATTTATTTTTTCAATTTTCTGTAAAATATTCATCACAATTCGTAAGAGAAGGTATATCTAAAAGACTAATCATTTCTAAACTATAATTATTTTCCAACTCTATTCGTGACTTCACATGCCGCAGGGAAGAAATAATTGAATCGGAAGATGCTGCCAACATGTTGAAGAGGTCCTCATTTTGCCTTACCCTTGATGCTTTGAATGTGTTCTGCAATCTATATTTTTTATAAAATTTGTTAAGTGACTCCTGTGCTACTTCAGAAAGCTCTCCAATTGGCAAAGACTGGTACTCAATTATATCTTTGCCATGCGCCAATATTTTATGGATGGTCGGGGTCAACTTCTTCTGTTGATACATTTCTGCTAAAAGAGATGCAGTTTTCGATGCATATTCTCCATATTTTGTAGAATTGACATTTTCTTTGCAGTTTAAAACATTCAGGATCGTTCCCAATCTTTTCACGATTTGATTGTCAATTCCAGTGATTCTAGTTACTGCCTCATCAATTTCAAAAAATCTCCTAGAAGTGTTGCCATCGTTTGAGTTACCATATCCGTGCTTGGGACAGTCTACTTTTAGTCCAACTTGTTTAAAAAAAGCATCCTGTATTTGCTTCTTTCTGCTATTTTCCTTATCCTTTATTGATGTATTTTCATCGAAGTTTTCCTCCTCTTGTGGTAGGGTATACGCCAGTTTTAGCAAGAACTCCATACACCTTATCCTTGCGTGCAATGGTGACCTTCCATATTCGTAATTCTCCTCGTTTGTAGAATCGTTTAAATTACCAAAGTTCTTCTGACTCTTTTTGCAAATCGGGCATGACAACGTTGAGGTTGTTCCTGTCAGTTCGTTTACGAATTTTCCGTCAACCATGGTCAGGTGGAACTCGTAATTGCATTCAATATATTTTCCTTCTCCAATTTGCAGCTTTGTAGGTTTAATCTTGCTTATTTGTTCTTCAATGTCCTTCACCGTGGTCCTTATGAGTTCTGCCGATTCCCTTGCAAACTGAAACATTATTGGTCGGCAATAATGCACTGATGACGGACGTGGATTTTTCCAGTGTAGGGAAACATCAGATTTTAGCCGCAAAGGAACAACAGATGCCATAAACATATTTCCGTCCGATATTGTAGCGTCATCGGAAGATATCCCTTGCTTATAAACGCTTTGTCCGGATGATTCATCGCAGCCCCATTTGCTGATAAATGTAAGTTTCTCAGGAAGAATTTTCACCTCATTTTCAGGAAGACTCTCCAACAACCGTTTTGCTGTATGGCCCACGAGATCCTGCAGATTGGCTTTCACAGAGACTTCCGTAAACTCCGTATGCAGTGGTCGTGAATTTATTTTGGCTTGCGTAATATGCTTGTATCCTGGTAAAACGTCAGCCCCGTGTCGCATCAAGGATGCCCGTAGTATCTCATAGTTTTCTTTGGAAAGTTGTAAGTCCATAAACAAGGCCAAGGCTTCTTCGGAACTATACTTTTTAATATGTGCGTTTGTGGGCGTGGGAATGCTTTCCTTAATCCTTTTTAGTCGCAGTGGGCTTGCATCAGCAGCAGATTTTGTAATCTGCGACCTAACTCTTTCACTATCCTTTGTATATTTAATAGACAGCGCGTCCGATAAATGCTTCGTGGTCAAGTCATTGGTGGCATCGGCAAGTTTCCTCTTTCTTGTGAAAATTGAACACTCCTCAATACTTTTTTTGGCCTTCCTTTTGCTCCTCGGTTGATGTGGTGGGTTTATCTACTGCCAATATATCCAGGATGGTGTCTTCATTAAGCCAGTCCTCGTATTTGGAGTTGAAGGTCTGAATGGTTCGATTAGATTTCACCCATTTTGCCTTAATATTTGCATATATCAGATAAAAATTATTTTTTATAATTTCGCTTCTCTCAGTATTTCCGTATAAGCTATCAAGTTCTTCTAAAGCAGCTTCCGTGAAAAACTTTGGTGTGGTTGACCTTCTAAACAGTTCAAATAATTTTAAATTGTTTAACGCCATGGTTTCAGTACTTGTTGCGCCAACTTTCAGTCGCAGACTAATCCAGGCATTATGCTTATTTTGCAATATATAGGCTTATGCTACCATGCCTAAAAATTTACCTGTTCCCTGCATACATATGGATTTAGGCTGAATTATGCAATTTTGATATTATGCTCGTGTCTAAATAAGATTTGTGCCTACCTGGAGGGACCATAAGTCAATATTGTTCTTGACCATTTGTACTCCAAAGTAATTTTTAAGTGAGGTGCGTACCTGCGAATTTCAATGAGTAGTTTTTTGTGCATCCTGTGTCTGTAACAGAATATTGGGCGTAGACTTTGGCAGAGGCTCACAGGTAGACAACCGACTTAAAATGCAATTTTCAAACTATTAGATCATACAATTTCTGCAACCATGTCTTTTTAACCTTTTTTACCTCTAGAAGCCAAACGGGCACGTGCGGGCAGATAAAACCTTTTGAATTATGTAAAGAAATAATAAAAGAATATGGTTTGCAAATATGGCAAATATAGAAAAATACAGATTTTTTTTATTTTCCGTCAAAGTTGAAAAATAGTGAAAAACGGATAGTTTTTAAATAGTGATTTACCAGGAGAAACACAAAGCAAACAGATATTTTTTTTTTTATCATTGTACATTTAATAAATACATCAATCAACACAAACAAAAAATAAGGCGATTCGTTACCTATTTTTCGTGATATTACACCTGCAATCGCAACAAATTGATTAAAAATTGTGTGTTTTTTTGAAAACCGAAAGTCGGTCAACTTTGAACGGTTATATCTTCTAAACTAAAAATGTGATATTATTAAGAGTAGCATATTTGAAATCGTTGAAAAGTTTCCTATAACATGGGTTTATTCAAAACTTCGTCGGTGCACATGAAAATTTTGATTTTTGCAACCTCGTTTGCTGTACGGGCGCCACTGTGCGACGGATATAGAAGAAAGTTGCGTTGCAAATGTTATTCTCAGAGTTTTATTTTTCTTGCGTTGTGGAATTGGAAAAGGCCAACCACGCTACGATAGCTCGTGCTTTCCATAACTCAATAAATTTCTTGGGTCAAGATTTCGACAAAAAGCAGATACTTCTATTTTTAACCTATGCAGCACCTTACACGGTTAAGGCTTAAAATATTTTATCCAAAACTGTTACATGTTACTTGTGCTTGGCACATGGGTTACACCGCGTTGCAAAGGAAATTAGAAGCCAATTGGATAATATTGATTTATTAATAAGCTAGGCGATTTCTTGTGACCGATGTTTTGTTCTACCGTTTTATCCCGATTTTGACCAAACGTGTATTATTTGAAAGGTATTTCTTTTTAGCCGTTTTGCAGATTTACAGACTTTTAACTTTTTTCCTTTATTTTGAGTAAATTGCATTTAAAGTTGCTACTAACTGTGCAACGTTAACCCATTCTTTGCCGAGGCCAAACTATGAATTTTGGCATATTTAAATAAATTAATTGTTCTAGTAAACTACATGAAACCCTTATTATAGGTTGGGAAACAAAATTATGCTTTATTTTATGGATTTTTATGATTTGATGATTATGATGATTTTATAATGTGACGTCATTTACCCATTTGGACTTGATGCCACAAATGACCCCAAGCTATTATAGGACGATTAAGTTAAAAATATTCAAAAATTTTGCAAATACTGCTGAATTTTAGATAATTTTAAACATAGGAGCACATAAGGCTAAGTTTTCGCAAAATATAGCATAATTTTATTTCCCAACCCATAGTAAAGGTTTCATCTGGCTAACTAGAACAATAAATTTTTTAAAATATGCCAAAATTCAAAGTTTGGCCTCGGCAAGGAATGGCTTAACGTTGATCGATTTAATCCAAATTTTTAGCATGGAAGGCCTGCACATTTGGTTATTATATTTTAAGCGTCGCATCTAAAAATTCAACAGCACTTATAAAATATTTAATTTTTTAAAATAAATTATTTTTCTTTAGCTTGGGGTCATATGCGACCCCAAGTCCAAAAGGGATAATGGGGTCATATTATTTTTTTCAGAAACCCTAGGCTATTAAGATAAAATATAATGTTTAAAAGTAGAAAACTGATAAATTTTTGGTACAAAATATTTAGAAAGACTACATTTACTGAATATTTCACAAATAAATAATTTTTCTCGAAATCCGCAAATAAAATTCTTTGTAAAAAAAATTGTGGCACAGGAATTTACTTAAAAATTCACAGAATTAATCTCTAACATATATTTAACAAAGCGTTTAAGTGCCACATCCGTTTGTTGAAATTTTGTTTAATAAAATTTTTTAAAACTTAAAAAAGGAGTTTTCAAAATTTTATCAAAAAAATTTTCCATATTTGCTTTCATTTCGCAATAGGTTAAAAGCATGGTAATAAAACAATACTTCACATCTGAGTACTTATAGGTATAGAGACCAAAAAAAAATTCTGACTTTAATCAATTTCTTAAAGTTGAAAAAATGTTCATCACATTTCATGACCTAGAGTTTTTTTTTTTGGCACAAAAGGGGTCTGGGGAATTTGTTATTTTTTGGCGAGTTTTGATTCGATTTTCAAGTCATATAGGTTTTTGAAAAGATAATTTAGTAGTGATATCGATAAATGTAACAATTTGTCGGAAAAACTAAACTACAGAACGAAATTTTCGTAAAATCTGAAAAAGTCATATTTTCGTCATATAAACACACTTGAAATTTACAGTCACGTTGAGGCACCTCTAAATTTTTTTTGATAAACCCAAAACTTCTCAGTTTCTCAGTTTCTTTGCTATCCGCATATTTTTAGGAGGTGAGACCGAGAGTGTGAACACTTTATTTTATTAAGGGCCACCCTAATGCATACATGTATATACCATACTAACCCAACAGAGGGAACGCAAAACCTCATAATGAGTATTTGAATGTTCGTATTTGAATCATACTTAATTTGCATCATCAAAACTCATTGAATGAAGGAAAGTCTAATTCAACAACGTTACAAATGTTGGTAAGTATGAGCAGGATAAGTACCTCAAATTTTAGAGTGAATAACAGGTTCTACAATATTTCAATAAGTATGAATGCGTATAAGTACAAAAAATTATGAATCATGATTCAATTCTACTCACTTTTCAGTACTAGGAAAGTGAGAACCTAGAAACCGTTTGTGAGTCTGTAGGTTATTAATGTCAGTAACAAATACAAAATTAAAGATCCGAATTGCTATGATACCGACTTTGTGTGATTTCGGGAGCTACAAAAGTGAGTTGGTGTGGCGAAAATAAAATTAGATTAGAGGGGGTGAAAGTCAATTTTAATATTTGGACTATTATAAGGTAAGAGGCTTGAAATGATACATGATTTGATATTTTTTTTTTTTTTAATAACCAACACTCAGGGGATACCCCCTTTAAATGTAGTGCATTTTGTTGATTTCAGGAAAATAGCTTATGGGACGGAGGAAAGAGGGAGTAGTGTTTGTGGGTATTTGACTTAAATTTTATAGGATCGTAACTGTCAGGAAAGACTTATGCGGGGAGTTTATTCCATATACGGCTAGTTCGACTGATATATTCTCTCTATAATGCGATGTGCGGTCAACTGGACAGTAGACTAAAAACGGATGTGATTTACTAGAGAAGCTGTTAGATCAAATTGAAACTCGGGCACTTGGAATGAGTTCGCTAATCTCAGAAGAATATTTCCCATGGTAGTATCTATAGAAAAGTGTTACACAACCCAACGAGTCAACAGAGTTGGATACCCTATCTATAATATTAATAGGCTAGGCGATTTCTTGTGACTGATATTTTTTTCTACCGTTTTATCCCAATTTTGACCAAACGTATATTATTTGAAAGGTATTTCTTTTTAGCCGTTTTGCTGATTTACAGATTTTAAAATATTTTCCTTTGTTTTGAGTAAATTGCATTTAAAGGTGCTACTAACACATGCATAAAATTATGCAATGCTATGTGTGTGTTTATTAAATTTGTTTGTGCTGATTTGTGAATTGGCTGTAATTGATTAGCATACTTTTAGGGTCTTTATTTAATGAAAATTTCTTAAAATTTCCTAGAATTTGCTGTCGAATTTCGAGTGCTGGGATCTGCTAGTTGTCATTAATGAGCATCAAGGCCCTCCTTTGTATATGGTCCAGTAGCTCCAAAATAGACTTTGAAGCTCCTGCCCAAATACGGGAGTTGTATTCTATTTTCTGTCGGATATAAGTGGTATAGATTTTAAGGACATCGGAGGGAGTAAAGTAATTTTTGCATCGTTTTAAAAGCCAAGACACTTGAGTGCTTTTTTTGCTCGTTCCAACGAACATCACAGTGAATTTTCATGTGTAGAACATCAAGAGTATCCGATTCCTCAATACCTATACCACCCATACATACAGATGACATTGTTGAATCAATGACCCTATGGGTCACCACATAACATTGAGTTTTCTGCACACTCGGAGATTGTAAACAGGTCTTGATTAAGTATGTCATTCATTGTCCGCCTTATGCCCCCCAACCTCCAAAAGGCTTGGCCTACAATTGAAACAAAATGAATGAAAAATGTTGCTGTCTTCTGCGAAAGAGTATATAGAATTGAAAGTATGGCCAATAAGGTCGTTCAGAAAGATAAGAAAAAGATAAGAAGAAAGAACAGAACCTTTATGTAAGCTGTTGAACCAAAAGTGGGCACTTCCCATAAAAAGTCTTCTTTACTAATAATCAAATTTCATTCATTCAAGCAACAAAAAACGTATTGAAAAGAATCGTAACAGAAAATTTTTCTCGGTTGCTTAATCGTTGAAATTCTTGTTTGTTTTTCATTATTTTGAATTTTCTAATAATTGTATTTACATTTCACAAACAAATTTCTTCATTCAACATTTTTGACAATCTCTCGAAAAAATTATTCGACTAAACAGATACTGAATTTTCTAAATTTACTAAACGATTGTGGAATAAATCTACCAATCCATTACAAATAAAAAAATGCGTTTTTATCCAACTTCAGATCCCTCAAATTTTTCGGAAATTCCCTATGGCTGGGGCTTATGCTGTCACAATCCAAATATAACATGGAAAAGAGAACCACTCGAACCAAAACACTTCATAAGCTATTGGCGTGATTTTGAAGGTGAAAAATTGCCAAAAGTCTTGAAAAAAGACTTGCAAATTAAAAATTGGTCCAAGTCGCGCATACGCAGTTCAGCATGTCTTCCACAATATTATGCGCTAGGCCCACATTTTGTACTTCTCGAAAGTGCACCTCCTGGCAGTTTCAAATGTGCTCCATTGCCAATGAATTTGGCAGAAGTTCAACAAAAAAATATGGCTAGCAAAGCTAAGAAAAAGAAGAAAGTGGATCAGAAACTAGCTAAGAATACTACTCGTACGAACAAAAACTTGCGTAAGAATTGATAAAGTTTGCTAAAAAACTTAAAGCCATAAAATCATTTGCCAATAATTAATTCAGTTATGCTATAAACTTTCGCTTTTAAGCTAACTAATTAATTCTTTGCAAAGTTTTTTAATTTGTAAATTATGAAAAATGTAATGTAAAATTTTGTACGAGGCTGAAGTCTTAATAAGGTGCGTCATAAGCAACGAATCTTATTGAGATTTCAGCCTAAATTAGTTCTCTATTATTAATGTTCTTTCAAATTCATGGCTAAGTTTTTTTTTTTTCCATTTTGCCATATACAAATCTTTCTCAATAAAATTTGTAAGTGAATAATAATTTTGTAAAACATTCATTAATCAGAAGTTCACATTTGTAAGTCACGACAGAGTCATGTACATAAAACTATTTTAAAGAAACATCCAGCTGTGACTGCGAATATAACTGAAATGACACAATATTCGATTTTCATTTGTTGAATGAAAATCGATAATTCTGTCATATTTCATAGGCATACAAAATACCGTTATGAATTTGCAGCAATGGGCATTAGTAATTAATCACTATGGAGTAATTATCTGTTCGTAAAGAAACTTTTTTTTAGAAGCAAACGGAACATTTCTTTTTTCTAGGGCGAAATTTGTATCAAAGCACAATTGTGGATAAAATAATCAATGTGAGTCTGATCACAGGGGAGATGTGTAAACCTTTTATAATTGTATTTCATAAAGTATCAAATGTATTTCAGAAAATATCAAATATATTTCCGAAATTATCAAATGTGTTTCAGAAACCATCAAATGTATTTCAGAAAATTTTAAATGTATTTCAGAAAACATCAAATATATTTCAGCAATTATCTAATGTATTTTAGAAAACATCAAATGTATTTCAGAAATTATCAAATGTATTTCAGAAACCATCAAATGTATTTCAGGAATTATTAAATTTACTTCAGAAAATATGAATTGAATTTTAGAAAATATACATTTGATACTTTATGAAACACAATTGATATTTTCTGAAAATCAATTGATGTTTTTTGAAACACAATTGATACTTTCTGAAATTTAATTGATGTTTTCTGAAATACAATTGATACTTTCTGAAAGTCAATTGATGTTTTCTGAAATACAATTGATACTTTCTGAAACACAATTGATATTTTCTGAAAATCAATTGATGTTTTCTGAAACACAATTGATACTTTCTGAAATACAATTGATACTTTCTGAAATTCAATTGATGTTTTCTGAAATACAATTGATGTTTTCTGAAATAAAATTGATACTTTCTGAAATACAATTGATACTTTCTGAAACACAATTGATACTTTCTGAAAATCAATTGATGTTTTCTGAAACACAATTGATACTTTCTGAAATACAATTGATACTTTCTGAAATTCAATTGATGTTTTCTGAAACACAATTGATACTTTCTGAAATACAATTGATACTTTCTGAAACACAATTGATAATTTCTGAAATTCAATTGATGTTTTCTGAAATACAATTGATACTTTCTGAAATTCAATTGATGTTTTCTGAAATACAATTGATACTTTCTGAAATTCAATTGATGTTTTCTGAAAATCAATTGATGTTTTCTGAAATTCAATTGATACTTTCTGAAATTCAATTGATGTTTTCTGAAATACAATTGATACTTTCTGAAATTCAATTGATGTTTTCTGAAATACAATTGATACTTTCTGAAAATCAATTGATGTTTTCTGAAACACAATTGATAATAACTGAAACTCAATTGATGTTTTCCGAAATACAATTGATACTTTCTGAAATACAATTGATACTTTCTGAAAATCAATTGATGTTTTCTGAAATACAATTGATACTTTCTGAAACACAATTGATATTTTCTGAAAATCAATTGATGTTTTCTGAAATTCAATTGATACTTTCTGAAAATCAATTGATGTTTTCTGAAACACAATTGATAATAACTGAAACTCAATTGATGTTTTCCGAAATACAATTGATACTTTCTGAAATACAATTGATACTTTCTGAAAATCAATTGATGTTTTCTGAAATTCAAGTAATACTTTCTGCAATTCAATTGATGTTTTCTGAAACACAAATTATACTTTCTGAAATACAATTGATACTTTCTGAAAATCAATTGATGTTTTCTGAAATACAATTGATACTTTCTGAAATTCAATTGATGTTTTCTGAAACTCAATTGATGTTTTCTGAAACACAATTGATACTTTCTTGAAAATCAATTGATGTTTTCTGAAATTCAAATGATACTTTCTGAAACTCAATTGATGCTTTCTGAAATACAATTGATACTTTCTGAAATTCAATTGATGTTTTCTGAAATAAAATTGATACTTTCTGAAATACAATTGATACTTTCTTAAAATCAAATGATGTTTTCTGAAATTCAATTGATACTTTCTGAAACTCAATTGATGTTTTCTGAAATACAATTGATACTTTCTGAAATACAATTGATAATTTCTAAAACACAATTGATACTTTCTGAAACACAATTGATAATTTCTGAAATACAATTGATACTTTCTGAAATACAATTGATACTTTCTGAAATTCAATTGATGTTTTCTGAAATAAAATTGATACTTTCTGAAATACAATTAATACTTTCTGAAAATCAATTGATGTTTTCTGAAATTCAATTGATGTTTTCTGAAACACAATTGATAATTTCTGAAACTCAATTGATATTTTCTGAAATACAATTGATACTTTCTGAAATACAATTGATACTTTCTGAAACACAATTGATATTTTCTGAAACTCAATTGATGTTTTCTGAAACACAATTGATACTTTCTTGAAAATCAATTGATGTTTTCTGAAATTCAAATGATACTTTCTGAAACTCAATTGATGCTTTCTGAAATACAATTGATACTTTCTGAAATTCAATTGACGTTTTCTGAAATAAAATTGATACTTTCTGAAATACAATTGATACTTTCTGAAATTCAATTGATGTTTTCTGAAATACAATTGATACTTTCTGAAATACAATTGATACTTTCTGAAATTCAATTGATGTTTTCTGAAATAAAATTGATACTTTCTGAAACACAATTGATAATTTCTGAAATACAATTGATACTTTCTGAAATACAATTGATACTTTCTGAAATACAATTGATACTTTCTGAAACACAATTGATATTTTCTGAAACTCAATTGATGTTTTCTGAAACACAATTGATACTTTGTGAAACACAATTGATGTTTTCTGAAATTCAAATGATACTTTCTGAAACTCAATTGATGCTTTCTGAAATACAATTGATACTTTCTGAAATTCAATTGATGTTTTCTGAAAATCAATTGATGTTTTCTGAAATTCAATTGATACTTTCTGAAATTCAATTGATGTTTTCTGAAATACAATTGATACTTTCTGAAATTCAATTGATGTTTTCTGAAATACAATTGATACTTTCTGAAAATCAATTGATGTTTTCTGAAACACAATTGATAATAACTGAAACTCAATTGATGTTTTCCGAAATACAATTGATACTTTCTGAAATACAATTGATACTTTCTGAAAATCAATTGATGTTTTCTGAAATACAATTGATACTTTCTGAAACACAATTGATATTTTCTGAAAATCAATTGATGTTTTCTGAAATTCAATTGATACTTTCTGAAAATCAATTGATGTTTTCTGAAACACAATTGATAATAACTGAAACTCAATTGATGTTTTCCGAAATACAATTGATACTTTCTGAAATACAATTGATACTTTCTGAAAATCAATTGATGTTTTCTGAAATTCAAGTAATACTTTCTGCAATTCAATTGATGTTTTCTGAAACACAAATTATACTTTCTGAAATACAATTGATACTTTCTGAAAATCAATTGATGTTTTCTGAAATACAATTGATACTTTCTGAAATTCAATTGATGTTTTCTGAAACTCAATTGATGTTTTCTGAAACACAATTGATACTTTCTTGAAAATCAATTGCTGTTTTCTGAAATTCAAATGATACTTTCTGAAACTCAATTGATGCTTTCTGAAATACAATTGATACTTTCTGAAATACAATTGATACTTTCTAAAACACAATTGATACTTTCTGAAACACAATTGATAATTTCTGAAATACAATTGATACTTTCTGAAATACAATTGATACTTTCTGAAATTCAATTGATGTTTTCTGAAATAAAATTGATACTTTCTGAAATACAATTGATACTTTCTTAAAATCAAATGATGTTTTCTGAAATTCAATTGATACTTTCTGAAACTCAATTGATGTTTTCTGAAATACAATTGATACTTTCTGAAATACAATTGATACTTTCTAAAACACAATTGATACTTTCTGAAACACAATTGATAATTTCTGAAATACAATTGATACTTTCTGAAATACAATTGATACTTTCTGAAATTCAATTGATGTTTTCTGAAATAAAATTGATACTTTCTGAAATACAATTAATACTTTCTGAAAATCAATTGATGTTTTCTGAAATTCAATTGATGTTTTCTGAAACACAATTGATAATTTCTGAAACTCAATTGATATTTTCTGAAATACAATTGATACTTTCTGAAATACAATTGATACTTTCTGAAACACAATTGATATTTTCTGAAACTCAATTGATGTTTTCTGAAACACAATTGATACTTTCTTGAAAATCAATTGATGTTTTCTGAAATTCAAATGATACTTTCTGAAACTCAATTGATGCTTTCTGAAATACAATTGATACTTTCTGAAATTCAATTGACGTTTTCTGAAATAAAATTGATACTTTCTGAAATACAATTGATACTTTCTGAAAATCAAATGATGTTTTCTGAAATTCAATTGATACTTTCTGAAACTCAATTGATGTTTTCTGAAATACAATTGATACTTTCTGAAATACAATTGATACTTTCTAAAACACAATTGATACTTTCTGAAAATCAACTGATGTTTTCTGAAATACAATTGATACTTTCTGAAATACAATTGATACTTTCTGAAACACAACTGATACTTTCTGAAATACAATTGATACTTTCTGAAATACAATTGATAATTTCTGAAAATCAATTGATGTTTTCTGAAATTCAATTGATACTTTCTGATACTCAATTGATGTTTTCTGAAATACAATTGATGTTTTCTGAAATACAATTGATACTTTCTGAAAAACAATTGACACTTTCTGAAACACAATTGATACTTTCTGAAATTCAATTGATGTTTTCTGAAATACAATTGATACTTTCTGAAATTCAATTGATACTTTCTGATACTCAATTGATGTTTTCTGAAATAGAATTGATGTTTTCTGAAATATAATTGATACTTTCTGAAATACAATTGATACTTTCTGAAATTCAATTGATGTTTTCTGAAACACAATTGATATTTTCTGAAAATCAATTAATGTTTTCTGAAACACAATTGATACTTTCTAAAACTCAATTGATGTGTTCTCAAATACAATTGGAAAAGGTGTAGTAATTAAAGAACATCTAAGTTTATTTTTGACTTCTTCAAAGTTTTCCTAGTATATAGCTTTTTAAACTCCCAGCACACCTAGCGGTGTGCTAAAAAAGTTCTGTCAATAGCAAATATATACTTGAATATTAAAAAAAAAAAACAGCTCTGTTAGTTTGTGAACATATTAAACTCACAGCACACCTAGCGGTCAATAGCTTGTATATTGAATATTAACGAAAAAGATTTGAGATTTTGCTAAACAGACAGCGGACTAGGCGGTTCTGCTTACTAAATACACAAATACACTAACATATACCTAACATTTTCCCTTACGCTGGTTTTATGATTGTATTGTGAAATTGAATTTTACCCCCCCCTGAGCGCATAGATGTTTACACATCAAAAAATAATTTTTGTGTGATTTAGAAACAATACGGGTATAATTACCTAATTACCGATTTATGAAACTGAGCAACTAACTAAAATCCCAGTTTAGCTTGCATGAATTCTGAAACTTTCTCAAAGACTATCAAAAATAGTAACTTTTATTCGATTTAATAACAACTGATCTGTAAATTCTTGCACTGTATGTTTATTCATAACTTCAAGTTAAACTTAAAAGTATAAAGTGAAAAAAATTCCTTTGGTCTCTGATTATGCCCATTAGACATTCTCAAAAGAAATATTAAGATATGCTAAAACCAGAATTAGTTAGTATCAGTATGTCACCCATTGAAAAATGGAATAATTTTCTAAGTAACGTATTTTATTAAGAAAAAGTACTTTTTTTAAGGCAGGGTGCTCTTTGAATAAATCATACTTTTTATAGAAAAGGTACTTTTAAAGAAAATGCACTTTAAAAAAAATTTACTTTTTAAAGAAAATGTACTTTTTTGTGAAAAGCCACTTTTTTTAAAGAAAAAGTGCTCTTTTTGGAGAAAAGTTACTTTTTGAGAAAAGTTACTTTTTTATGTGAAGGTAATACTTAAAAAAATATACTTTTTAAAATAATCTCGTATAGCCCAACACTCGAAATTAGACTGCAAATTCTAGGAAATGTTTTTAATGTTTTTTAATCTATATATAAGTATATTTTCCTAAATAAATACTTTTTCTAAAAAAATTATAAAGTATATATTTTTAAAAAAGTATATTTTATAGTAATACGTTTTCTTTAAAAAGTACATTTTCTTAAAAAAGTACATTTTCTTAAATAAGTACATTTTCTTAAGGAAAGTATATTTTTTTGTATTACCTTTTCTTTAAAAAATAAATTTTCTTAAATAAGTACCATTTCTTTAAATGAGCCTAAAGGTATGTTAATCAATATTAGCAATTCATAATTCAACACAGAGCATCTGATATATAATTTAAATCATTCACATTAACAGGGTGTAACGAATTATTATAAATATTTTATTTTATTTTATTTAATTTAATATATTTTTAAGACAGATTAAACATAAATTTTATCATTCTCAGCTTCTCCTCCATATGAACTATAATTATGCTAATTTTCACACTCCTCCGTGCCCGCATATTGCTTAAAAAGGGAACTAAAAATTTACCTTCACGTATTAATATATTAAAAAACATATTCTTTTTCTTAAATATACTTTTTAAGAAAATATTATTATTTTTTAAGTATAAGTACTTTTGTAAAAAAGATACTTTTTTTGACAAGTAACTTTTTTAATATTTTTTTTATGTAATTTTTTCAGAAAAAAATACTTTTCGAAGAAAAGGTACTTTTTAAGAAAATGCACTTATATAAGAAAATTTATTTTTTAAAGAAAAGGTAATACTATGATATATAATTTTTTTTTTTAAAGAAAAGGTACATACTTAGTTAAGAAAATGTACTTTTTCAAGAAAAGTTACTTCATATTTTTTTAAGAAAAAGTATTTTTTTAAGAAAATATCCTTTTTTTTAAGAAAATATACTTTTTAAGAAAAGCATAATTTCTTGAGAAAAGTTACTTTTTTAAGAAAATGTGATTTTTATCAGAAGGTGCTTTGTCAAGAAAAGGAACTTTTTTATGAGAAGTTACTGAAATGCACTTCTTCCAACGATGATCTAACATCCTGATACCTTTAAAAAAAAAATACGATTTATCAAACTCTTCAAAAGAGGTTTCCGTCTCTTATATGACTTCTTAATTTGTGGAAAATCTCTTTCTCTGGAACCATTTTTTCAAGTTTGGGAACAAATAATAATTGAGAAGCAATTCGTAATGTAAGGACTTCAATTTTTCTGAAGCAAAAGCGGAAATAATGCGCCGGTGCATTGTGATAGTGTTACAATATTTTTTCTTATTTAAGTGAGGTCGTTTTTCTTAATTTCTTCCTTTCTCCACTTAATCAATGAATATTATACCTCGTGTATCCCAAAAAGCACTGGTCCTTATCTCTTCAGCCGATTGTTGAGTTTTTGGCCGCTTTGTTCGGCTTTCGCACGCTTGTAACCACTTCGCAGACTGTCTATTGGACTCCGGTGTATAATAATGAATCCACTTCTCATCCGTTGTTATAAATCGACTGTAAAATTAAGATGAAGTTATTTCAAAAATATCCAAAGCATACTTTGAATCATGAACACGTTTCACGTTTTTTCTCAGCTGTTAAAAATCGCGGCACCCATTGAGCAGAAAGCTTTCTCATATTTAAATAATCATCGAATATATGCCGAAATCACTCTATTGATATCTTTATGATGCTGGCAATCTCATTTACATTAATCTTTCGATCATCCAATATATTCTAATGCACTTTTCCTACATTCTCTTCGGTAAGTGCCTCATTTGAACGACCAGGACCATATGAATATGATGGCGAAGATTCACCATAATGGTTATCAATCCATTCTTTGCATTGCACAGTATTTTTTTCCACCAGTGTTTTATCTAAAACTCTTTGTAATCGATTTTTTCCTAAACTCCAAATGCAGCATCATTTTTGTAACGGCAACTTTTATGAATAGTTAAATATTTGCAAAAAAAGTACCTTTATTAAAAAAAGTAAATTTTTTTAAAAAATTACTCTTTTCTTAAAAAAAGGATTTTTTTTTAAAGTAATTTTTTTAAATTTAAGTTTTTCTTAAAAAGTAAAAACAATACCCTTCTTTAAAAGAACCCCTTTTTAAATAAGTAAATTTTTTTTTAAAACTACACTTAAAAAATACTACCCTTCTTTAAAAAAGTGCGTTTTTAAAAAAATACAATTTTCTTAATATTATCCTTTTTTAAAAATTACCCATTTTTCAAAATTAACCTTATTTAAAAAACTACATATCTTTTTAAAAGCATCCTTTGTTAAAAAGTATCCATTTCTTAAAAAGCTTCCTTTTTTTTATAAATGTACCCTTTAAAAAAGTACCGTTTAAAAAAAAAACCTTTTTTAAATACCCTCTTTTAAAAAAGTTCTCTTAAAAAAAATACTCTTTTTTTAAATTTCCCTTTTTTAAAAAAGTACTCTTTTTTTAAAAGAAAGTACCATTTTTTTAAATTACAGTGCTTTAAACTACCCTTTGTTATAAAAGAACTTTCCCTTTTTTAAAAGCTAGCCTTTTTTTAAAAAAGCACATTTTTAAAAAAGTACCCTCTTTAAAAAGGTACCCTTTTTAAAAAAGTACCCTCTTTAAAAAGGTACCCTTTTTAAAAAAGTATCCTTTTTAAAAAAATAACCTTTTTTAAAAAGTTCCCTTTCTAAAAAAGTACCCTTTTTAAAAAAGTATCCTTTTTAAACAAGTATTCTTTTTAAAAAAGTACCCTTTTTAAAAACGTACTCTTTTTAAAAAAGTACCCTTTTAAAAAAGTTCCCTTTTAAAAAAGTACCCTTATAAAAAAAGTACCCTTTTAAAAAAAGAACCCTTTTAAAAAAAGTACCCTTTTAAAAAAAGTACCCTTTTTTAAAAAGTACCCTTTTTAAAAAACTACCATTTTTTTAATTATCCTTTTTTAAATTCTTTTTTTTAAATTACCCTTGTTTTAAAAAAACTTTAAAAAAAGCACCCTTTTTAAAAAGTAAAATTTTTTTAAAAAAGTACTCTTTTTAAAAATGAACTCCTTTTTTAAAATTACTATCCCTTTTCTAAATTATTACCCTTTTTTATAAAGTACCCTTATTTTTAAAAGTACCCTCTTTTTAAAAGAACCCCTTTTTTAAAATTACTATCCCTTTTTTAAATTATTGCCCTTTTTTTTAAAAAGTATCCTGTTTTAAAAGTACCCCTTTTATCAGTTGGAAGCTTAACATTATACACAAATTAATGGGAACTGACGTAAAAATGTTTTTCTTTATTGCAGCAGAGGAATCTATACATTTATAATGGTGATTTAATATTTATTTATTTATTTTTTGTGTAGAAAACACCAAAATCTTTTTATTTAAAGCCATCATTTCTGTTTGTTTATTCTGTATTGTCTGCATATGAACTAACTTATGTATAAATATGCTTTATAATATTTTGTCCAAAAATACTTTAACTAAAATATTTCCACAAACACAAATTCAAATGAAAAAAGGAAGATGAAGATAATATTTTGCAATTCGTAGATATTCTATTTTAAGCCATAACTACAAAATTATGAAACTTATAAAAGACCACTGAATTCCAACAAAAATATCTGGTATATATGTTTATGTCCACCTTAAATATGATGTTTTCTAAACGACATACGAATATTTTCCACGACTTTGTTTTGTATAATTTAGGTTTTAGAACGCTGCTAAGTGTTTTGTATTCTACACTTCCTGGTACAAATCGAGCTCAGTCAGCTTTTTGTTTATTTTTTTTACTATTCACTTTACTGTAAAGGAATTTGTCTGTGGAAACTTTATAAAAAGTGGAACGGTGGAACTCAGAGTCATGCTTACGTAAACTTTTAGTTTTATTAGACAAAAAGGTCTGATGTTCTCTTAACCATTTTGATGCTAAAATAGAGCAGAATCGATGCATTGGCTATTTAAAGTTATCAGTGTAATTTAAAATGAACTCTTAAAGATGTCTGTTAAAATTCATATTTAACGAAGTTTTCAAAGAAAGACAACGGATCTTTTAACCACTTCTGTGAAACACAGTTTCAACATTTTATAAACAAATTTCCTCAAGTATTTTTACATTATCTCGAAAAAATTTTCCGTCAGTCTGTCTGTACCTTTAATGAACTATTCTTCAAAACATATAAAAATAAAAAAAAAAACAAGAAAATCATAGTCTTTCTAGATCGACTACACGATACCCTATACCATAAATTTAGATACCTTATATCTTAAGTCCAACTAATTAGATATAGAAAGTATGCATAAATCAAATTTAAGTGGCATTGTTATTAATTTTTTTGCCTTCGGATATGAAAAAGTTCATATCGGATGGTATTTTTATATGGCGACTAGGTCGAAAAATGGATCCATCCTGACTATATTTGGTAAGGTTACTTAATTTTTGCAAAAACATATACAAACCAAATTGGAGAAAATTCTGTGCAATATTTTTTTTTTTGTTTTTTTTTTTTGATAAATTTAAGTTTACTTCGGGAGTGAGCTTCATATGGGGTCTATGATTAAGAATTGTCCAATTGGGTTTATTTATGAACTACTGATAAATGGATGTAATAAGCATAAACAAATCAAATTTGATCGAAATCTATATGATAATTTGGATATTCTGGCAATTTAGGTTGATCTCATAGGGGTATGGGGACTAGGTCTGAACATTCACCGATTTTCACAAATTTCAATAGCATTCATTCTACGGCCGATAGAAGCTTAAACAATAAATTTCATCAAAATATTTCTAATATTAATAGGCTAGGCGATTTCTTGTGACCGATGTTTTCTTCTACCGTTTTATCCCGATTTTGACCAAACGTATATTATTTGAAAGGTATTTCTTTTTAGCTGTTCACCAGATTTACAGATTTTTAAATTTGAGTAAATTGCATTTTATTTTGAGTGAATTGCATTTTAAGTTGCTACTAACACATATATAATATTATACATATGCTATGTGTGTTTTATTAAATTTGTTTTTTTAATGAGTTTGTTATCTTCATTCACAATAATAATAAATCATAAGTTTTGGTTTGTGAATTGGCTAAGTTGAAAAATAAAGTTGCCTAGAAATTGCACTCAGATTTCGAGCACTGGAATCAGCTAGTATTCATAATTGCAACCTGTAGTTTGATTACAAGGTTTACATGGACACACAGACGGACAGACGGGCATCGTTAAATCGTCTCAGAAAGTAATTCTGAGTCGATCTTTACAATAAAAGATGGGTCTATATGAAATATTTTTGGTTGTTACAAACATCAGCACAAAGTCATTATACCCTGACCACATAGTGGTATAGGGTAAAAAAAAAAACAAAATAACTAAACTAACACTTGCTACAATTATGCCCTGCTCGTATTTTTTGTTTACTTAAAAAATGCTCTGCAACTTAAATTGCAATAACTAAACACTAAATAGACAAGGAGTTTTTAGTTATTATTATGTTCCTTCAACAAACCCAACCACACTCTCATTAAAATTGCACAAACAAGAGTGAATATTAAATTTTTTTTTGTTTGTTTTATTCCTAACAAAGTAAAAAAATATAAAAAGAATATTATGTGCATACACTGGTTCCTTTAAACTAAATGCCAACGAAAACGACAGCAACATAATCCTTTATGAAAACTAACATAAGCACATAACAAAAATGAAGCATATTTATGTTTAAACAACTTTAATTTTAATGACCAAAATCATGAATTACTAGAAATATTTATAGTTTTTTTTATATAAAAGTACGAACATTTAGATCGGGTTGGTTTAAAAAAAAAATTGTTTTTCGTAGTTGTTTTGATAAAAAGAAAAATAATATAATTAATTTTGTGCCCCAAGGCTAAGACATTTCATTGTTTTAGAGTATTTAAACTAGAAAGTGACAAGTTAATAAGTTGTTGCCCTTGAGACAGAAAATGTAGCTTCCAAAAACGCTCCAAGAAATGCAACTGCTCAGGATAAAGATTAAGAAAACTACGAACAAGAAATTTAAAAGCTAGCACACGAACCCTAACCACTATTAATTCGTACACCAAGCACTTTTTTTTGACTTTACAACGTTCTAGGCCACACATTTTATGAAATAATATTACTTAAACCACAAATGTTGCACTTTTTTTGAAAGGTTAACATTTTTTCATTATAAAGAAAAAAAAAAAAAACAGGAAAATTACAGTATAACTCTAGAGCCATTGATGATCTTTCATTTCATTCTTCAGCAAAATTGTGGCTAAGGCTTTTTTAAAACTGATTTAATTTTAAAAATATCTCTCTTACGTATACACCTCTTCTACTCTACTAATCAATAATAATCTTACGCCCCGAATATATTATTATATGCCAAAAATTTATTAGAAAAAAGGAAAAATAATTACACTTCATTCTATAATATTAGCCCAACTTGATTTCGGTAAGCTAATTGCTGAAGAATGAAATGAGATAAGGAGAATATATTAAAGGTTATGAAAAAATATTTTGAACTGATAATTCAAAACACTTAAAAGTTTTACACACCCATTAACCAAATGCTACAATAAACGCAACAAGGGCAACAATTACAGATGACACACATAAATTATAATATTTAGAATAACAAAAATAACAAGAACGACAAACATCAAGCGTACGTACTATATATTTTATGGAATCCAGATTTTTTTCAAATTATTACAAGAGGAATGATAAATTTTTGAAAAAAGTTACAATACTTTAGGACAAGTTCATTAAGAAAGCAATCTAAATAGATAATGCAGGAGCTATTCATCACCTGTCTCATCATAACACAACTCATCCCTAACATTGTTTGAGCAATCCAGGTTGTTGTAAAAAGTGTGATTAAGTGTATCAATACAAAAAGGTTATTTTTTTATTTTTAAAGAAAAGATGACATCTTTGTTAGAATACTTGAAAAAAGTTTAAAATTGATGGATTAAGATTACATAAAATCCATAAGTTTTCAATTTTTTTCAAGTATAAATTACTTCACCTTGATGTTACTAACCGAAATTTTTCTGTTGGTTATATCTTTACCAGTGATTTGGAAGCGAAAAAATCAATTGCAGCCATTCGTATTATCTTGAATTATTGCCTTTTTTGAGCCGTTTTAATTACTCCGAGCCAGTTTTCTGGAACCTATATTTCTTTAAAAATTTTTTTATTTTTTTCTACTAGACCAAAATCTTGGTCTCATGATCTATTCTTCAATAGCAGAGTACGTGTGAGATAAAATATACAATGACATCTTTATGTCCCACTTGTCAAAATGCAGGACCAATTTTTTAGTCGTCTCATAATTTTTTAAAAAGTAAAGCAAACGAGATTTTCAATGAAATTTCGTGTCAAACCTCTTTATTTATACACTCTTTGACACCGACAAGACGGAATTTTGACATAACCTACAGATAAGCATAGTATTTCCATAAAGCAAAAGTGGTATATTCAATTACATCACTTTTGCTTTATTACATTTTTATATTATGCTCTGCGCAAAAACGATTTTTTCAGCTCCTGCTCTGCTTTTAAATACTCCACTTTTGTATTGATAGTTGGTACTGTAAGGAAAGTATTTAACAAATTTTTACTAGAGGTGCCAAATAGCTAAGGACGGACCGAATTCTACAGCTCGTTGCTGTAGAAGAGCACCTTCTATTTATGATGTGTAAACATCTATGCGCGCAGGGGGGTAAATTTCTATTTCACAATACAATCACAAAAACAGCATAACATATGAGCCGCAAGACAACATCGGTGTGATTTATGATTGTATTGGTGAAAAAAAATATGATATGTAATAACCTGTTTGAAAATGAGAAATGAAAAAGGAAAAATAAAAAATTAAAAATAACAAGTAAGAAAATTATAGTCGGTCTAGACCGACTATACGATACCCTATACCATGCATTTAGAGACCATATCTCTCAGGCCCAACTAACTGGATATAGAAAATAAGTATAAGCCAAATTTGAGTGGGATTTTTATTAATTTTTTCGGCTGCAGATATGAAAAAGTTCATATCGGATGTATATCTATATGGGGACTAGGCCTAAAAATGGACCGATCCTGACCATGTTTGGTAAAGTCTCTTGTATTTTGCAAAATTATATACAAACAAAATTTGAGAAGAATCAGTGCAATATATTTGTTTTTTGATAGACGGGAAGCAGCTCTATATAGGGCCTATGACTAAGAGTTGTCCAAGAGGGATCATTTTTGGACTACTGATTAATGGATGTAATATATACATACAAACCCAATTTGACTAAGATTTGTATGATAATTTGGATCTTATGGCAATTTATGTTGATTTCATAGGGGTCATTTGTATGGGGGCTAGGTCTGAACATGGACCGATTCTCACCAATTTCAATAGCGTTCATCCCATGGCCGACAAAAGATCAAATACCAAATTTCGTCAAAATATGTTCATATTTGCGACCTGCATTTTGATTACAAACTTTACATGGACACACAGACGGACGGACGGACGGACATCGTTAAATCGAATCAGATAGAGATTCTGATTCGATCGGTATAATAAAAGATGGGTCTAGGTCAAATATTTTTAGTTGTTACAAACAGCAGCACAAAGTCATTATACCCAAACCACATAGTGGTATAGGGTATAAAAATGAAAAATGAAAAATAAAAAAAAATAAAAAATGAAAAATAAAAAATGAAAAATAAAAATAAAAATTGAAAAATAAAAAAAGAAAAATAAAAAATGAAAAATGAAAAACGAAAAACGAAAAATGAAAAATGAAAACTGAAAAATAAAAAATTATAAATAAGAAATGAAAAATGAAAAAATAAAAAATGAAAAATAAAAAAAGAAAAATAAAAAATGAAAAATGAAAAATAAAAATTAAAAATTAATAATGAAAAACAAAAAAGAGAAAAATTAAAAATGAAAAATATAAAAAAAGAAAAATAGAAAATGAAAAATAAACAAGTTAGAAAATTAAAGTCGGTCTAGACCGACTATATGATACCCTATACCATGCGTTTAGAGACCCTATCTCTTAGGCCCAACTAATTGGATATAGAAAATAAGCATAAACCAATTGTGAGTGGCATTTTTATTAATTTTTTTGGCTGCAGATATGAAAAAGTTCATATCGGATGTTAGGTCTACATGGGGGCTAGGTGCAAAAATGGACCGATCCTGACCATGGTTGGTATTTTGCAAAAATATATACAAACCAAATTTGAGAAAAATCTGTGCAATATTTTTGTTTTTTTTAATAGATTTAAGTGAAGATCGGGAAGCAGCTCTACGTAGACGTACGGACGGACGGACATTGTTAAATCAACTCAAAAAGTGATTCTGATTCGATCGGTGTAATTAAAGATGGGTCTAGGTCAAATATTTTTGGTTGTTACAAAACAGCAGCACAAAGTCATTATACCCAAACCACATAGTGGTATAGGGTATAAAAATGAAAAATGAAAAATAAAAAATTAAAAATAAAAAATGAAAAATAAAAATTGAAAAATAAAAAATGAAAAATAAAAAATAAAAAATGAAAAATGAAAAAAATAAAAAATAAAAAATTAGATATGAAAAATAAAAAATAAAAAAAAATGAAAAAGAAAAATAAAAAATGAAGAATGAAAAATAAAAAATGAAGAATAAAAAATGAAAAATAAAAAATGAAAACTGAAAAATAAAAAATTAAAAATAAAAAATTAAAAATGAAAAATAAAAAATTAAAAATAAAAAATTAAAAATGAAAAATAAAAAATAAAAAAATAGATATGAAAAATGAAAAATGAAAAGTAAAAAATAAAAACTGAAAAATAAAAAATTAAAAATAAAAAATGAAAAATGAAAAATAAAAAATGAGAAATAAAAATGAAAAATAAAAAATGAAAAATAAAAATAAAATATTAAAAATGAAAAATAAAAAATAAAAAATGAATAAAGAAAAATTAAAAATAAAAATTGAAAAATAAAAAATGAAAAATAAAAAATGAAAAATAAAAAATAAAAAATAAAAAATAAAAAATGAAAAATAAAAAATAAAAAATGAAAAATAAAACATGAATAATAAAAAATTGAAAAATAAACAATAAAAAATGTAAATTAAAAAATAAAAACAAACATAAAGAATAAAAAAAGAAAATTCAAAATAAATAATAAAAATGAAAAAATAAAAATGAAAAATGAAAAACGAAAAATGAAAACTTAAAAACAAAAAAATTAAAAATTAAAAATAAAAAAAAAAAATATTAAAAATGAAAAATAACAAATTAAAAATAAAAATTAAAATGAAAAATAAAAAACGAAAAACGAAAAATGAAAAATTAAAAAATGAAAAGTAAAAAACTAAAAATAAAAAATAAAAAATGAAAGATTAAAAATTAAAATGAAAAGTAAAAATTAAAAATAAAAAATGAAAAATGAAAAAGGAAAAATTGAAATGAAAAATGAAAAATGGTTTACGGGTACAAAAAAAAATATTATTCGTTTTGATTACTTTCGTTAAATTTCTTTCAGGGTATTTATACCCTATACCACTATGTGGTTTGGGTATAATGACTTTGTGCTGCTGTTTGTAACAACCAAAAATATTTGACCTAGACCCATCTTTAATTATACCGATCGAATCAGAATCACTTTCTGAGTTGATTTAACAATGTCCGTCCGTCCGTCCGTCCGTCCGTCTGTGTGTCCATGTAAAGCTTGTAATCAAACTGCAGGTCGCAAATATGAATATATTTTGATGAAATTTGGTATATAAGCTTCTGTCGGCCATAGGAAGAACGCTATTGAAATTGGTGAGAATCGGTCCATGTTCAGACCTAGCCCCCATACAAATTACCCATATGAAATCGACATAAATTGCCATAAGATCCAAATTGTCATAGAGATCTTACTCAAATTGGGTTTGTATGCGTTCATTACATCCATTAATGAGTAGTCCAAAAATGATTCCTTTGACCCCATATAGAGCTGCTTCCCGATCTTCACTTAAATCTATTAAAAAACAAAAATATTGCACTGATTCTTCTCAAATTTTGTTTGTATATATTTTTGCAAAATACAAGAGACTTCACCAAACATGATCAGGATCGGTCCATTTTTGGACCTAGTCCCTATATAGATATAGCATCCGATATGAACTTTTTCATGTCTGCAGCCAAAAAATTAATAAAAATCCCACTCAAATTTGGTTTTTGCTTATTTTCTATGTCCAGTTAGTTGGGCCTAAGAGATAGGGTGTCTAAACGCATGGTATAGGGTATCGTATAGTCGGTCTAGACCGACTATAAATTTCTTACTTGTTTTTGTTTATAAATGTCTTCTAAAATCCTTTGAAAAATAACGCCCTAAAAGGATTTTTTTAAATTCGAATTATTTTTGGAGTTACAGAGCTATATATGTATACATATATTTGTACGAAATATAGAAAATTCTTGTAATAAAACTTTAAATGTGTTTTTCTCGAAATCACTTTTTTCACACTTGGGTGTCGTTTTTCTCAAGAACTAGAAGTCGTATTGAAATTCAGCGGCCGGAGTTTTATAGGTCATTATCTGAACTAGGAAAATTGGGCTTACCTTACTACCGGAGGAGGGGTGGGGCAAAAACCCCCAATAAACAGCTAATTTTTGAATTTTTAGAAAAAATCGCCCCATTTAGTCAATTTTGATACTTTGGACCAACATTTCTTAGTTTAGGACATGCCGGACGTGATTACCAATAAAATGCCATTCGCCGAATTTCGATACGACATCTGGTTCTCCCAGTTTGCCTTCTCATTTTTACGTACCCCTTTTCATCGCTCTGGGAGGGGAAGATAAAAAAGTTGAATCACAAACAAGTACGCAAAAAAAAAACCAAAGTTGATAAATTGAGAAACGACTGAGTTACAACACTTTTAAAAAACGTTATTTTTGAGGGATAGAAAGGTGGGGCATACCTTAAATAAAATATTATCTATGGAGCGGCCAATCAGTCATTTGCAAAAATCTGCTTTATAATCTTCGTGAAATAAAAACAAGTAAGAAAATTATAGTCGGTCTAGACCGACTATACAATACCTTATACCATGCGGATGCTATATTTATATGGGGTCTAGGTCGAAAAATAGACCGATCTTGACCATATATGGTAAGGTCACTTATTTTTTTTTTGCAAAAAATGTAAATATCAAATTTGAGAAAAAGCTGTGCCATAGTTTTGTCTTTGATAGATTTAAGTGAAGATCGGGAAGCAGGGGCTATGATTAAGAATTATCCTATAGGGTTTATTTTTGGACTACTGATTAATGGGAGTAATAAATCGATTTCATATGGGTCATTTCTATGGGCACTAGATCTGAACATGCACTGATTTTCACCACTTTCAATAGCGTTCGTCATATGGCTGATAGGAGCTTATATACCAAATTTCATCAAAATATATTAATTTTTTGCGACTTGCAGTTTGATAAGTCAAATATTTTTGATATTTAGTGGTATAGGGTAAACAAAAATTTATTCCATTGAAATTCCAAACGTGTATTACAATTTGTATCATGACAGGTACCAACATTTCGACAGGAAAAAAATAAATCACATACCAATTTTTTTATGTAGCTCTTGATAATATATATGTACATATGTATGTATGTGTGGATATATTACACTCGTAAGTACACTTATCTACTACTTTTATGTGGGTTTTTAACAACTGTCTTTATATCGTTGCAGATACATACATAAATATTTATATACAAATACAGTTGAGAACAGTTATAGCCCACTTTTATTCAGTTAAAATCAATTTGAACAAAACTAATCATACGAATTCGTTCTAAACGAATTCTACTGTAAGACCACATATATAAAAAGCTGGTTGCAAGAACATGTACTGCTACAGACTTATTTGCAATGATATCTTATTGAATGTATCTCTTTATCTCTGTGAATTTTTGAAGCTGAAGAAAAAAAAAAAAAAAACATCCTGTTAAAAATTAAATCGAGTATAAAAATATTGTTACATTTTGTTATTTCAACTGCCCAATTTCAAGAAGAATGTAATGAAGCATTAAATCGGAGTTTTTTAAAAATATGTTTCTTTTGCACGTTCATCAAAAATATAAATCTAGAAATTTCAAATGCAAATTTTTTGATGGTGTCTAAATGAAACTTATTTCTTTGACAAATCTCAGTTATTTAATTTTGCTTCATATGTAATTTAGAGATTATTAAAAATTAGCTTAATTTTTACTGCGGTACTTTTCAGAAGTGATCTGTTTGGTTTTGTGGCATAAAAGTAACACAGAAATATAATTAAGAAAATTGCGCTTTGATAAACTTGATTTGAGCAACACTGTAATAGATCTACAAAAAATCTGAATGAAATCTCACATATCTTTTTGACTTTAACAATTCGTAGTCCGCTGTAAGAGTTACATAAATACAAGCAAAAACAATTGTTGTGAAGCCCCTTAATATACACACACACAAATGCATGTAATGGAATTATTTTATATTTTCTGGAATTGCTGCAGATATGTGGGTGCTCAGCCATGTTTGTACATCTTGATTTAAAGTGCTGTATGACTGCACAGCTACAAGTATATCACTTTGAGTCTTTTTAAGTGAAATCGAAGAGTGCATTGAATGCTCAACAGAGATTGATACCGATATGCTTTGATACGCAATGTTGGTATTTAACTTTATAAATCTTTGTATGTATGTTGTATATTTTCCCCAGACTTTAATAATTTATCATTAATAAGCAAAACTTAGTCTTGATCGAATATACGATACCTTATATCATGATTTTAGGGAAAATGTCATGGGTACAATAAATTGGATATTGAGAATAAAAATAAACCAAATTAAAGTGGCATTATTATTAGTTTCTTTGCCTGCAGATCGAAAAATGGATTGAGGAAAAAACAAAAATAACTCATCTATAATATTAATAGGCTAGGCGATATCTTGTGACCGATGTTTTGTTCTACCGTTTTATCCCGATTTTGACCAAACGTATATTATTTGACAGCTATTCCTTTTTAGCTGTTCACCAGATTTACAGATTTTTAAATTTTTTCCTTTATTTTGAGTAAATTGCATTTAAAGTTGCTACTAACACGTACTTAAAATAAACATATGCTATGTGTGTGTTTATTAAATTTGTGAATGTGCTTGTAAGTCTGGTTTCTTCGTTCACAATAATAATAAACCATAAAAGTATTGGTTTGTGAATTGGCTAAGTTTAAAAACAAAACTGCCTAGAAATTGCACTCGAATTTCGAGCGCTGGAATCTGCTAGTTTTTTAATAAATAGTCTAACCCATAAAAAGAAAGTTTTTATTAAAACTCTTTCTTTCCTTATGCATATGCGTTTTTAATATCTCCGTGGCTGTTTGTGACTTTGCGTGTGTGACTATCTTAAAATTCATCTTTGGCCACAACAAGTCTATGGACAAAGTTTCAGATCGATCGGATGAGGGTAAATGGGGTTTAAATCACTCCATGTCTGTGCGTGACTATGCGTGACTGCGTGTGACTATGATTGGATGAGGAGAAATCCGTTTTAAATCTCTCCGTGACTGTGCGTGACCATGCGTGACTGTGCGTGACTAAGTCAAAGTTAATATTTTTTTTCACAGCAAGTGCATGGACTAAGTTTCAGATCGATCGAATGAGGGGAAATGACATTTAGATCACTACGTGACTGTGCGTTACCCCAAAATTAATCTGTAGTCACAAGAAGACTATTATCTACAAAATGTTATTAACAATATTTTTTTAAACTAAGTTTTCATATAAAAAATGTTTTTATATATATAAAAAAAATTGTTTCATAACCTCTAATTGTCTTTCTTTATAATGGGTGATTTTTTAAGAGCTTGATAACTTTTTTTTAAAAAAAAACGCATAAAATTTGCAAAATCTCATCGGTTCTTTATTTGAAACGTTAGATTGGTCCATGACATTTACTTTTTGAAGATAATTTCATTTAAATGTTGACCGCAGCTGCGTCTTAGGTGGTCCATTCGGAAAGTCCAATTTTGGGCAACTTTTTCGAGCATTTCGGCCGGAATAGCCCGAATTTCTTCGGAAATGTTGTCTTCCAAAGCTGGAATAGTTGCTGGCTTATTTCTGTAGACTTTAGACTTGACGTAGCCCCACAAAAAATAGTCTAAAGGCGTCAAATCGCATGATCTTGGTGGCCAACTTACCGGTCCATTTCTTGAGATGAATTGTTCTCCGAAGTTTTCCCTCAAAATGGCCATAGAATCGCGAGCTGTGTGGCATGTAGCGCCATCTTGTTGAAACCACATGTCAACCAAGTTCAGTTCTTCCATTTTTGGCAACAAAAAGTTTGTTAGCATCGAACGATAGCGATCGCCATTCACCGTAACGTTGCGTCCAACAGCATCTTTGAAAAAATACGGTCCAATGATTCCACCAGCGTACAAACCACACCAAACAGTGCATTTTTCGGGATGCATGGGCAGTTCTTGAACGGCTTCTGGTTGCTCTTCACTCCAAATACGGCAATTTTGCTTATTTACGAAGCCATTCAACCAGAAATGAGCCTCATCGCTGAACAAAATTTGTCGATAAAAAAGCGGATTTTCTGCCAACTTTTCTAGGGCCCATTCACTGAAAATTAGACGTTGTGGCAGATCGTTCGGCTTCAGTTCTTGCACGAGCTGTATTTTATACGGTTTTACACCAAGATCTTTGCGTAAAATCTTCCATGTGGTCGAATAACACAAACCCAATTGCTGCGAACGGCGACGAATCGACATTTCACGGTCTTCAGTAACACTCTCAGAAACAGACGCAATATTCTCTTCTGTACGCACTGTACGCATTCGTGTGGTTGGTTTAATGTCCAATAAAGTAAACTGAGTGCGAAACTTGGTCACAATCGCATTAATTGTTTGCTCACTTGGTCGATTATGTAGACCATAAATCGGACGTAAAGCGCGAAACACATTTCGAACCGAACACTGATTTTGGTAATAAAATTCAACGATTTGCAAGCGTTGCTCGTTAGTAAGTCTATTCATGATGAAATGTTAAAGCATACTGAGCATCTTTCTCTTTGACACCATGTCTGAAATCCCACGTGATCTGCCAAATACTAATGCATGAAAATCCTAACCTCAAAACAATCACCCGTTATATGTGGTGGTTTGTTTAATAATTTATGTTGCATCAATTTAGGGAAAAAAAAAAAATAAAAAAAATTCATACAAAAGTGCATTTTGAGGAATTATTTAAATTTCAATTTATAAGAATTGCTAAACTAAAGATTTTAGTAGTATAATTGGGCCTTACATTTAAGTTTTTGATAACGTTCTTACTTAAACTGAAGTTTACATTTAAACTTGACTTTTTGTATATAAGCTTTAGCTTCAAGTTCAACTTTCTTTAACTGAAGTGTTAACAAAATATTACCTTACGAGTATACTAAAGTTTTTGTTTATATAATTAGTTAATACCAAAACCAGAGTTTAGACTAAATTTTGAGTTAACTCAAACTGGAGGTTGAATATAAACTTGAGTTTATACTTAAACATTATTTTAGTTTATACTACAACTTAAATTAAAAAAGAAAATATACACTTGAGTTTGACTTTAAGTGGAGTTTTTACGCAATCTACAGTCTATTCTTTAACGTGAGACTCGAATTCAATTAAAGTTTTGATTTCAATTTGAATTATAATTAATTTTATTTTGTAATTAACCTTAGCTTTAAATAATGCTTCGGTTTATACTCTTTACGTATCATACGTTTATACTAAAGTTTTAGTTTCATATTAAAGTTTAATTTATACCTAAACTTTTGTTTATACATAAACTTTACTTAAACTTAGACTTTAATTTAAAATTGAGTTAATGGTTAAACTTAAACTTAGCTTACTCTTAAACTTGAGTTCTTATTTAATTGTACTTATTCTTAAATTTAACGTTTTACTTAAACTGTAGTTCATTCTAAAACTCGTTTACTCTTTCACACTCTTATTTATAGTTAAACTCTGGTTTATACTTACTTTACCTTCTATTTAAACTCTGATTTTATTTAAATGTGTAGCTAAACTTTTATTTATACATAAACTTGAGTTTATCTTAAGCTTTAGTTAATACTTTAAATTTGGCTTATAAGTAAAAACTAGAGTTTAAGTATAAACTAAAGTTTAAGTATAAACTAAAGTATAACCATAAACTAAAGTTTAAGTATAAACTTAAGTTAAATTATAAACTAAAGGTTAAGTAAAAACTAAAGTTTAAGTATAAACTTAAGTTTAATTATAAACTAAAGTTTAAGTAAAAACTAGAGTTTAGGTATAAACTAAAGTTTAAGTATAAACAAAAGTTTAGGTATAAACAAGAGTTTAAGTATTAACTAAAGTATAAGTATAAACTAAAGTTTAAGTAAAAACTACAGTTTAGTATAAACTAAAAATTAAGTATAAACAAGAGTTTAAGTATAAACAAAAGTTTAAGAATAAACAAAAGTAAGTTTAAGTATAAACTAAAGTTTAATTATAAACTAAAGTTTAATTAAAAACCAGAGTTTAGGTATAAACTAAAGTTTAAGTATAAACTAAAGTTTAAGTAAAAACCAGAGTTTAGGTATAAACTAAAGTTTAAGTATAAACTAAAATATAACCATAAACTAATGTTTAAATATACACTTAAGCTTAAGTATAAATTAAAGTTTAAGCATAAACTAAAGCTGAAGTGTACACTAAAATTAAACTATAAACTAAAGTCTAAGTAAAAACCAGAGTTTAGGTAAAAACAAACGCTTAAGTACGAACTAAAGTTTAAGTATAAACTAAAGTTTAGGTAAATACTAAAGTTTAACAATAAACCAAATTCTAGCTATAACCTAGTTTAAATATAAACTAAAGTATAACCATAAACTAAAGTTTAAGTATAAACTAAAGCTTAAGTATAAGTTAAAGTTTAAATATAAACTTTAGATTGAGCATAAACTAAAGTTTAAGTATAAGCTAAACTCTGGCTATAAACTTAAGCTTAAGTATAAACTTAAGATAAAGTATGAACTTAAGTTTAGGTATGAACTTAATTTTAATTATAAACTGAAGTTTAATATAAACTATACACATTAGTTTAAGTGTAAACTATAAACATTATTTTATGTACAAGCTTAATATTAGACATTAACATAAGATAAGTATGAACTAAAGTTAAAGAATACACTTAAGTTTAGGTATAGGTATAAACTAAAGTTTAGGTATAAACTAAAACTCAAGTATATACTAAGGTTTAAATATAAACTGTAAGCAAAAAGAGTTGAAAAACAAACTAGAGTGTAAGTTAAACCAGAGTTTAAGCAAACTCAAAGTTAAAGATAAACTTAAGTTTAAGTACAAACAAAAGTTTAAGTATAAACTAAAGTTTAAGTATAAACTAAAGTTTAAGCGTAAGCTAATGTTAAAGTATAAACTAAAGTTTAAGTATACACTATAGATGAAGTATAAACTAAAGTAAAAGTATAAACTTTCAATAAGTATAAACTTTATTTTAAGTATATATACTAAAGTTTAAGTATGAACTATGGTTTATGTATAAACATTTGATTGTGTATCAGCTTAAGTTTAAATAAAAACCTTTTTAAGTATTATCTTTAGTTTATGTTTAGACTTTAGTGTTAGTATAAACTTTAGTTTAAGTATAAGCTAAAGTTTAAGAGTTTAGTTTATACTTAAACTCTAGTTTTTACTTAAAAAAAATTAAAAATAATTTTTCAACATTTCTATAGAAAAAAGGTGATTTTTTCTGCGGATATTACAGTATCAAATGTATGAAACTTTAGTTAGGTATGTTACATATCGTCGGAAAGGTTAATTTGTCTAGTTTCTCACTATAAGTTTTATTTTTAAGGTTTTAGAAACACTTACACGCTAATAGGCAAAAAATTCAAATTAGTGCATATGCTAAAAATTGAAAAACCGTTGTCTTGAGTTACAAAACATTTTTTTTTTGATAGATATTCCATTGGCATCCCACTAAGCGACCAAAAAGCTCTTAAAGGAAAAAACCTTTCTTTTGAGCAAAAAAGGGCCTTTTTTGAAAAAAAAAACAAAAAATTTTTGATTTTGCAAAAAAAAATCGAAAATTTTTTTTATTTTTTAAATATTTTTTCCGAAAGAGTGAAGAAATAGCTATCTAAACTAACTGCAACAAATTTTGCTAAGAACAATAAGTTACATGGATGAGAAAAAGCACCTGTTTGGCCAAAATGTTAAATTTTGACCCCTCTAACTCAGAGAGATCTTGACCGATCTTATTGAAAAATTGTGCCTAAACTACTATCTAATAGAACTAACCATTGGTGCAAATTTGATCCCGATCGGAAGATAACGGTTTCAAAATTTGGGTCACTTGATATGAAACGCCCCATATGTATACTATAAAGTCTGAAAGGATTTAAGCTATAGACTAAAATAAATAAATAAAAGAAAAAATCCATTAAGGAAGTGTTTTAGGTCCTGTACTTTACACTATTTTTACATCAGATTGCCCTTTAAATGAAGATGTCACAGTCAATACATATACTGATGACACTGCTGTAAGGTCAAGGCCTCCGAACTGATCCCAAGAAACCTTAACAATTTTTCTAATTGCATGAAAACATGGAACATCTGTGTTAATGCTCAAATATCATCGCATATTACATTTGCTTTAAGAAAAGGTGATTGTCCTCCTATTTTTCTTAATGGTGAAGAAATTCCTAAATTAGATTGGACTAAGTATCTTGGAATGCATATGGATAGAGAATACATATTGAAGCTAAAAGGGAGCAATTAAATATTAAACTAAAAATGTACTGGTTGCTAGGTCAAAAGTAAAAATTAAGTCTCGAAAATAAAGACATGTTGTATAGAGACTTAAGAGACTCCATGTCCTTGACCCACCATGTTTAAAATAAAAACTCTATATATGTAAATTAAACTTTTTAAATATATATGGGGGATTTCATGTCAAGTGCAACAACTTTTGAAACCGATGTCTTCCGATCGGGATGAAATTTGCACCAAAGTTAGTCCTATTGGATAGTAGTTTAGACACAATTTTTCAATAAGAGCGGTCCAGATCTCTCTGAGTTAGAGGGGATCAAAATTTGACATTTTGGCCAAACAGGTGTTTCTTCTCATCAATGTAACTTATTACCTATTGTTCTTAGAAAATTTTCTCCTAATGAGTTTAGATAGATATTTATTCAATATTTCGGAAAAAAATACTTAAAAAAAAAAAAAATTTGTAGACTTTTTTTTTGCTAAATTAAAGCATTTTTTTGCCTTTTTTTCAAAAAGGGCTTTTTTTTTCATAAGAAAGCTTAGGATTTTTCCTTTAAGAACTTTTTGGTCGCTTAGTGAGATGGGAGTGGGATATCTATCAAAATAAATGTTTTGTAACTCAAGACAACGGTTTTTCAATTTTTCACAAATGCACTATTTTGAATTTTTTCCTATTTGTGTGTAAAACCTTACAAATAAAACTTATACTGAGAAACTAGACAAACTAAACTTTCCGAAGGTATGTAACATACCTTCATAACATAACAGAAGAGAATGGTTATCTGTAACCTGAAAGAGTTATTTGCAACATTTCAATCTGAACACGAGGATGTTAGAATTGGCTTCACGAAATTAACCCAAATGAGGCCAAAACATTGCGTTTTGGCAGAAAGCAGCGGAACTCATACAGTATGCGTTTGCATTGACCATGAAAATCTTAAACTGATGTTGAACGAAATCTACTTAAAGTATTTAATAGATGATTCGGCAGAAGATTTACATGATTACCGCGATTGCCTTAAATTGACTATGTGTCCTAATGAAACAACTTCTTGCCAATTGCCCGAAAACCACATTCACAAAGAAAATTTAATCAACTCTTTAGATCGAGAATATATAGAGGAGGTCAAATTTGATTCTTGGATTCAGACTGGCAGATGCACATTGAAAACAATCATTTTAAATGTGGATGATTTTGTGGAAGAAATGTGTACAGTATTGCTAAACTTGAGAAACCATGACTTTTTAGTCAAAGAGCAATGGTCATTCTTCAAGAATTTGAAGATACATTTGAAGTCTGGTGAATTCGTTATTTCATATGATTTCGCAGAAAACTATAAATATGTTTTTTAGGATGTCATACAAGCATTCCACTTCAATAACGACCAAGCAACTATATTCACAGTAGTTATTTACTACATGAAAGATGATAAACTGGAACACAAAAGTATGGCAATCATATCCGACGATTTAAAACATGATACCGTTGCAGTTTATGAGTACCAGAAGAGAATACTAAAATTTCTAAAATCTAAATTTACTGTAAAGAAGGTATACTATGTTTCGGACGGAGCTCGTCAACATTTTAAAACAAAAGTAGCTTGGCAAATCTTATGGCCCATGAAAAAGATTTTGGAATGCCAGCTGAGTGGCATTTTCATCCTACTGCTTATGGTAAAGGAGCATGTGATAGTATTGGAGCAAACCTTAAAAGAAATGCAGCGAAGTATAGCCTCCAGTGCTCTCATCAAGTTCGCATCTTAGATACGACTGCTTTATTCCATTAGGCAAAAAGTTATTGTAAAGAAACTAAAATAGTTTTTAGTAGCAAAGAGGATCATCAGAAAACATTGAAAATACTGAAGAGCAGATTCGATGCTGCGGTAACAATCGATGGCACCGCTGAATACCATGCTTTTATACCGCTTGTCGATGGAAGACTCAAGTTGAAAAAGTTTTCTGCCTCTATTCAATGCGATTTCTTTTCAAAGACAACAAATAAACCAGCAGCGAAATCAACAGCTGAACCTAGTAACGCCAAGAAAGGATTGACAAAAAAACGCAGTAAATAAAGGCGACAAAAAAGCTGGATGAAGGACTGGGTATTTAAAAATTTACAAGACTTAAATACTTCATCAGCTACAATAAATTAAGTATAAAAATAGTTATGATATAAATGGATCTAATGCAATTAAGATTAAATTTTAATAACTTATTTATCTTTTTATTTTAAATATTATTATTATGCATTAATTTAATTATTATTAAAAATAAATAAAAAAATAATAATTTTTCAACATTTCTATAGAAAAAAAGCGATTTTTTTCCTGAGGTTAACATATTCTGGGTATTACAGTATCGAGGGTATAAAATTTTAGTTAGGTATGTTATATACCTTCGGAAAGGTTAATTTGTCTAGTTTCTCAGTACAAGTTTTATTTGTAAGGTTTTACACACAGATAGGAAAAAATTCAAAATAGTGCATTTGTGAAAAATTGAAAAACCGTTGTCTTGAGTTACAAAACATTTATTTTGATAGATATCCCCCTCCCCCCCCCTCCCATCAAACTAAGCGACCAAAAAGCTCTTAAAGGAAAAATCCTAAGCTTTCTTATGAAAAAAAAAAGCCCTTTTTGAAGAAAAAGGCAAAAAATGCTTTAATTTATCAAAAAAAAAGTCTACAAATTTTTTTTTTTTTAAGTATTTTTTTCCGAAATATTGAATAAATAGCTATGTAAAATTTTTTGGAGAAAATTTTCTAAGAACAATAGGTAATAAGTTACATGGATGAGAAGAAACACCTGTTTGGCCAAAATGTCAAATTTTGATCCCCTCTAACTCAGAGAGATCTGGACCGATCTTGTTGAAAAATTGTGTCTAAACTACTATCCAATAGGACTAACCTTGGTGCAAATTTCATCCTGATCGGAAGACATCGGTTTCAAAAGTTGGTGCACTTGACATGAAATCCCCCATATATATATCTATAATATTAATAGGCTAGGCGACTTCTTGTGACCGATGTTTTGTTCTACCGTTTTATCCCGATTTGACTAAACGTATATTATTTGAAAGGTATTTCTTTTTAGCCGTTTTGCAGATTTACAGATTTTTATTTTGAGTAAATTGCATTTAAAGTTGCTACTAACACATACACAAAATTATACAATGCTATGTGTGGGTTTATTAAATTTGTTAATGTGTTTGTAATAAAAATGAGTTTGTTTTTTGTGTCGATTTGTGAATTGGCTATAATTGATTAGCATACTTTTAGGGTCTTTATTTAATGAAAAAATAAAATTTCCTAGAATTTGCGCTCGAATCTCGAGGGCTGGAATCTGCTAGTATACATATATATACGTATATAAAAATATAACATAATAAATATACATAAGTAGTTAAGTTATTTATGGTGTTCATTTTTAGTATGTATACATTAGACCTGGCGTAGCTAATATGGGGTTTTTTATTTTTTGGAATTTTGAGTGTGGGTAGCGACGAAAATATGCGATTTGATGCCAAAATTGATGTGGGAAATTTTCAGGCTGATCGGATGGTGCCAACCCGTGCCACAATGAGGTCAAAGTTCAAAATTTTGAAAAAGCACCAAAATACTCTTTTTTTTTGTTTTGTTTTATCAATGTTTTTTTAATGAGAAATACTAAAAATAAAACTACTTTAAATTTATATATATAACTTGTAATTAATTTATAACTTGTAAATTAGTTAATAGTTGTATTAACGATTAAGTACATAATGGCACCAGAAGCAAATAAATATATATTATAATTTTTAATTGAGCTCTAAGTTGCAAAAATGTATGGTGTTTCTGCTATTGTAGTAAGACAAAAAAAAAACGCTAACAATCACGTGAGTACATTAAGTTTCAATCACACTCACACGTGATCACGCGTGATTCACGCAATAATCTGCTCACATGCGCATCTCTAATTTATACCAACAACTATTATTGAAAAAAACGGTAAAATTTTTTGTTCTTCGCTGTTTTTTAAACTGCCTCAAAATTCCTACGCTTCGAGTTGTCGACAACTGCATATTTTTCTAAAAGTACCGTTTTTCCGCTCTGCTACTGAGCACATAGCAAGGCTGTTGATATGAATATGTAAAATTTTGTCATTGCGAATTTGAATATTGTTGAGAAAGGTGTAGTTTATTGTAAAATAAAATATTCTGTTAATTTTCGTAATTCCATGGCTCAGAAGATAAATTTATCGTTGAAACAGCTTCGATCTGCTGACACAAATGTATACTTGATTGGTAAATGTGAACCAAAAATAGTTGGTGTGAAATTACCATCAAAACAGCAAGTGCTTCAGTGTTTTTTTTATAATGTGCGTTGTGAAAACAAAACGGTTAAAGAAAGTGGAAGATTGGTGCTGGATGAAATATTGCCTTTTTGGGAAAAAGCTAGAATCCCAACGCCTGATCAAAGAACATGTTCTGCAAAAGTCATTAAACTTTATGAAGAGTGGAGAAAAGTCCAAAAAGTATGTAAATCTCCGTTCCCGAGTCATCGCAAAAAAGAAAATGACTTTAAGGAAAATTTAAACAATTTATTTGACATTGCCCACGTTGACGCTCTGAAGCTTATAAGTATACAGGAAGATAGAGACTTCTTAATAAAGCAGCGAGAAAATGGGCGTGTTGGTAGCATGACTTGTGTCGATCAAAATGTCACAAATAAAGAAAAAAGAAAGGCACAAAGATTGGAAGACGAAAAACGTCGAAAAGAAAATTATGAAAAGAAAAAAGCCACTTCAGGTAATTATTATTTGGTATTTGGACGCAAAGTGGCTATTTTTTTTGTTGTGCACTTAATTTCATGTGCAGACTTGACTATGGAACATGTTGAATTTGATAGTGATGAATCGGGAGATGATGTGCAGGCGATGGATGTAGAACATACTGACAACATTCCAAGTTGCTCCAATAAGCCGATTCGAAAACGTGGAAAAAAGAATTTTATTGACGACAGAATGCTGGCTTGTATGGATGCTGGCAATATGTCATCTCCATTAGCTATACACTTCATCAGTGCAACTGCCAAAGCGTTGGGTCACAATATTGAGGATCTTGTTCTGAATTGCACAAGTTTGCGTGAACAACGTAAAAAATATCGTCGGCGTCATGGCAAAGAAATTATTGAAAATTTCAAGGTAATTTTTTTTAATTTTGGTCAAGTTATAAGTTTTTCTTTAAGCTTTAAGTTTTTTAGATCCCTGAAACATTTATTTTGCATTGGGACGGAAAGCTACTTCCCGCAATTGCTGGAAAAGCAAAAGTTGATCGCTTGGCTATTGTGCTCACGTCGGAGAACGTTGAAAAATTGATAGCTATCCCCATCATTGAAGATGGAACTGGTGCTGTAGTCGCTCAATCAGTCTACGACTATTTGGTAAAAATGAATATGCTGAATTCATTATAAATGATATGTTTTGATACAACTGCTGCAAATACTGGCCGTCATAGTGGTGCTGCAACTTTATTGGAACGTAAACTGGGACGCAGCTTATTGTGGTTACCATGTCGCCACCATATTGCAGAAATTCTCTTAAGAGCTGTATTTGAAATTAATTTCGGAAAATCAAGTGGCCCAGAGGTGGCGATTTTTGAACGTTTTGCACGGGAATGGAGCACACTTAATTCAAAGGGATATAGCACTTGTATGCAGGATGAACGAGTTTTGAGTGTCATATCTGTTGAGGAACGCGAAACAAGCAAACAATTTTGTCTTGAATATTTAACGAAAGTTCACATTCGGCATGACTATAGAGAACTCCTACAACTTGCATTTATTTTTCTCGGTGGTAGCATTCCCAATTTCACATTTCGTGCACCTGGAGCGACATCTCATGCAAGATTCATGTCCAAGGCCATCTATTGTCTAAAAATGTATATGTTTCACGCGCACTTTAAAATTTCTGCGAGTCAGTTGAATGGAATTCGTAATATTTGCATTTTCTTAGTAAGTCTCTATATCCCATACTGGTTCAGAACCGCAAATGCAGTTGAAGCGCCAAATAGAGATATGCAACTGATAAAGGGAATTATTGGCTACTTTGATAAAAAAATGTCTACAGTGCTATTGGAAAAAATTCGGAACCATCTGTGGTATTTATCAGAGGAAGCAGTTGCACTTGCCTTTTTTGATCCACATGTAGACTCAGAAATAAAGGAAAAGATGATTTTGGCGTTGCAAATAGAGTCCGATGAAGACAATTATATCGGTGATGATGTTGATATTTTCCCTTCTAAAAAAGTGTGTGCATGCGTCGATGAATTACAATTATTCACATCCAAGGATTTAAGCTCTTTTGTGACTACTAAAACAAAATTTTTTTTTCTCGTTTGGAAATTTCTATGGATTTCTTACGCTTTCATCCGTCAAATTGGCCTAAGAGCGAAGCATTTTGTAAAGGGGAACAAATCGTCAAATGCATTACTGTTGTGAATGATGCCGCCGAAAGAAAAGTCAAACTAATAACTGACTTTAACAGATGCTTAACACACAACGAAGACGATAAACAGTACTTGTTACACATTGTAGAGAGCTACCGTAATGACTTCCCAGCCTATACAAAATCTTCAATGATGTAAAATAAAAATAATAAGCATAATAAATAAAAATGAAAGAAAAAAACATTATATTTACAGTATTTCTCATTAAAAAGATTGATAAAACAAAAAAAAAAGAGTATTTTGGTGCTTTTTCAAAATTTTGACCTTTGACCTCATTGTGGCACGGGTTGGCACCATCCGATCAGCCTGAAAATTTGCTACATCAATTTTGGCATCAAATCGCATATTTTTATCGCTACCCACATTCAAGTTTCAAAAAAAAGTTTTTAACGCCAGGTCTAGTATACATATGAATGTTTTAACCTCATTGGAGAATAAAACTCTTGTGAAGATATCATTGCTGTAATTTGCTTATTATTGTAAAATAGATTGTAAATAAATAAATGAAAAAACTGTCTTGAAATAATTACAAACTATATTACCCTTACTTTACCAAGGTAGATGGTTTATTTTTGAGATAGCGTGATTGCAACAGCCAGACGGACAACGCTATGTTATTGTGAGGTGCAATAATCAATGTGTGTTTTTTTTTGTTTTATGCAGGCAATGATGCCATATTAAAATGTGCTATTAATATGTGTTGCCAAATAAAGCTTATAATTATGGCACTACATTTACTTATACAGTAAGTTAAGGATCAAACATATATAGAATTATTATTTTTTTAATCTTTATTTAAGTTAATACTAGGACTAGTAAGTAACTCGGGAATTACATTATTGGGATGAGTCAGTAGCCTTAGTCTATTTCTTCATTTATGGTGCTTATTTTTCAGTCACGATGAATGTCGGCACTACTAAAGTACCATGGGGCATTAACAATATTCCTGAAAACTTTATTTTGGAATTTTCATATTAGCTGTATGATGTATGATATTTTTGCACATCCCCAGACGTGGATTCCATAGGTCAAGACTGGTTTCACCAGCTGCTTGTACAGTATAATTTTATTACGTATAGAGAGTTTGGAGTTTCTACCTATAAGCCAACTCATTTTTCTGTATTTAATCTCTAGCTCATCTTTTCCTCTTCAACGTGTTCCTTGCAATGAAGTTTTGCATCTAACGTCATACCAAGATATTTTGTAGAGTTTACAAATGTAACTTGTATGTTGTCAATAAAGAGTGGTATATAATTTGTTTGTTTGTTTGTGAAGTTAATGTGTGATGATTTAGAGCTGTCTATATATTAATACGTGAAGGTAAATTTTTAGTTCCCTTTTTAAGCAATTTGCGGACATGGAGGAGTGTATTAAATAAAATAAAATAAAATAAAATAAAATAAAATATTTAAAATAATTAATTACACCCTGTTAATGCGAATGATTTAAACTATATATCAGACGCTCTGTGTTGAATTGTGAATTGCTAAAATTGATTAACATACCTTTAGGCTCATTTAAATATTCATAAATTTTTTTTATATATAGGGGGGTTTCATGTCAAGTGCACCAACTTTTGAAACCGATGTCTTCCGATCGGGATGAAATTTGCACCAAGGTTAGCCCTATTGGATAGTAGTTTAGACACAATTTTTCAATAAGATCGGTCCAGATCTCTCTGAGTGAGAGGGGATCAAAATTTGACATTTTGGCCAAACAGGTGTTTCTTCTCATCCATGTAACTTATTACCTATTGTTCTCAGAAAATTTTCTCCCAAATAGTTTAGATAGATATTTCTTCAATATTTCGTATTTCAATAGCGTTCATTCCATGGCCGATAAAAGCTTATATACCAAATTTCATCAAAATATATTCATATTTGCGACCTGCAGTTTGATTACAAGCTTTACATGGACACACAGACGGACGGACGGACGGACATTGTTAAATCAACTCAGAAAGTGATTCTGATTCGATCGGTATAATTAAAGATGGGTCTAGGTCAAATATTTTTGGTTGTTACAAACAGCAGCACAAAGTCATTATACCCAAACTACATAGTGGTATAGGGTATAAAAATATATACATATGCGACCTTCTCCGAGCAAAGAGACCTAGTGTGTGAAAATTAAGTTTTGAGAAAAAACGCATTTAAAGTTTCTACACCCTTTTAGGTACCAGAATCCACCATTTTTGACACAACCCGTTTTTTGATACACTAGGTCCCTTTTCTCGGAGAAGGTCACATATATACTTTATGGGGACGCAAATTAATATTTCCATCTGTTACAAACGGCATGATATACGCCCTGCACAGTGGTGTAGAAGGTAAATAAAAAAAAAAAATAAAAATATGAATATTATAAAACTTAAAAATAAAAATTAGAAAAAAATAAAATTAAATAAAATAAAATAAAGTAAAATAAAATAAAATATAATAAAATAAAACAAAATGAAACGAAACAAAAGAAAAAGTTTGATAGCCTCTGTGTTCAAAACATAATATCATAACCAAGGTTGTCAACCCTAAGAGAAACTAAAAAAGGGGTCGATTTCACATTATAATGGCTAGATTTTTTATAATGATGTTTAAAATTAATTATTATTGAAAGACCATTGTTTTGGAATGTTAATTGTTTAAAAGATCATACTGCGAATTATAGGGGATGTCAAATTTACAAGAAGCTGATTCAAATAAGAATGCATAATGGAGTTAACACACATGGTAATTCTGCTAATTATTCTGAAAAGTATAATGAGTTCTCTGAACTAAATAATAAAACACCCACCAATATACAAACAACAGCAAACAATCCTATTCTGAAATAATAAGAATTTCAAACGAAAATAATAACAACAACAAAATTGTAGATATGTTAGCTAATCTTCTCAATACGATAACTAAGCTTATTTTAAAATAAAATTATGCAAATAAATTTACATTTAGGAATATGGAATTACAACGGCCTTCCGAAGCATGCACAGTCATTCCACTAATCTTTTATATATATAAAAGAGTTGCGTGATTGATCATCATCGCCCAGCCCAAACCCTTCGACCCAGAAACTTGGGTCCAGATCCACTAAGAAGAGATTTTTATAAATACATTACATTAAGGAGGTAAAAGCGGACAAAAAGGGGAAAAATGGTAACAAATGAGTCTAGTAATATGAAATTTGGTCTGTAGACTCCAGCCGAGAAACAACATAAGGATTAATTTTTCGAAATCCGGCCATTTAAGGGAAAAACGGCCAAAAAGGCAAAAATGGTACCATTCTGCATCTTCTTAACATATTAATCTATATTTATGAATTTTGATATACAGACTTCACCGAATAAGTGGGCATCAGTCAAGGATGAATTTATTCGTAATTCTAACGGCCAAAAAGGGGGAAATATTGTACATTTGGTATTTTCTCAACAAACGAATCTAGGAATATGAAATATAGTGGATTCCACTAGAGATAGAAACACCAGATGCGAGGAAAAATTTTGGAATTAGGATGTTAAGGGGGGTAAAAACGGCCAAAAAAGGGGAAATGGTACCTTTTTGTATCTTCTCAACATATTAATCTGTATACATGAATTTTGTCATACAGACTCCGCCGAATACATGGGCAGCAGTCAAGGATGAATTTGCTGGCAATTCTAACATGTAGCGGAGGAAAAATGGCAAAAATGGGGAATAATTGGACATTTGGTACCTTCTAAATAAACGATTATAACATATGGTTTGTGGATTCCACTAGAGAAAGAAACATCAAATGAGTCGAAATCTTTTGGATATTCTGGGTTATCCCCCTCCGGTCCGTAAGTGTAAGAGTGTACCTTTTTGTATCTTCTTTACAAAGTAATTTAGGAATATGAAATTTGATATGTATTTTCCACCAGAGATACAAACATCGGAAAAGAATACAATTTGTTTTAATTCGAGCCCTTAGGGGGTAAAAACGGCCAAAAATGGGAAAACTCATATGCTTCAACTGGTAAATTTTCCTATGAAGGCACATTTTCTTAAGAAAACAAGTAAGAAAATTCGATAATCATAGAGGTCACTTGAATGGAGACTAGGTCTGAACATACACCCATTTTCACCAATTTCAATAGCGTTTGTCCTATGGCTTGAGTTATTTCCTTTCCAAACTAAGCCATCGATATTACAAATGATATTATTTTTGAATAATTTTTGAACCTATTATGTATAAAAAAGTGGCACTTAAATAGAGTAAATGGCAACACATTACACATTTTTACAAAATTTGCTAATTTTGTTTTTTAATAATTTCGCGTTTAGTAATAAAATTATGTATTTTTTTTTACGAATTGGTGTGTTATATATTGGAATATAACACATTTGTTACAAAAATACAATTAAAATAATAGGGAAAGGAAAAAGAAATATTTTATTTAGTGATGCCAAAACAGTGAAAACTTTTAAATTTCTTTACCTGAGTTGATTAAAATAATAAAAGTAGAAGCACGAGTGAAAAAAAATTTTAAAAATCTTAACCGTTATTAAATATTTATAGATTCTGCTGTTTTCATTCAATTATTATAAAATAATGACAATAATAACGTTTTATGAAGAGTTAAAAACCAGAATAATAGATGATTTTAGTGACGGTCATAGGCAAAAGAATATTTGTCAAAAATATTCTATGAATTAATCCATAAAATCGTCTGGCTAGCATTAAACATGCTAAAGAACGCATGAACTGAAACATATTTTGTATTCCATCGTATTGTCACTTATACTATATTTCTTATTATTGTTTTCAAATATTATTATGGCTTAAATAATTAATATAATAATTACGCTAACAACGTAGCGGGTATACTGCTAGTAAAACATATTTCAAAATAAATGGCTACGACAACATTTCATGTAATCATCCGGATAACAAAGCACATGCAGGCTCAGCTATTTGAGTTAAACTAATTTAAATCGGGCCATAAAAGAATTAAAACAATGCGACCTGTAGTTTTTTTATAAAGAGAACAGGCGTGTTTCTGTGTGTATTCGTTTTAGTGATTGTGTGATTTTTAACTATAACTAAATATATTACCCAACAGTTGTATGTATTATTTTATGTTAATATTCACTAAATCTTTAATTTCCTTCAAAAATGTTAATTGCTTCATACACACATACAATTACAAAAACTTTGGTGAACATTAAATCATAACTCAATTAGAACTTTATTACGATAAACAAAATTAATCATCTGTTTTTATATCTGTCAATAAAACTGTGTTGCCACATTTTGATTTTCTGCAAAAAAAAAAAAAAAAAAAACAATGCTATGTTTACACACTCAACTTAACGTTATTATCGACATACATTTAAAAAAATGAACGTGATCGATAATGTTAACTGCTTGAATAAAAAATGCACATTGTTCAGCGATGATGAAAGAATGGTATCTTGTTGGCTTTGTAATGGTCTGTGCCATTTTGAATGCAGGTGACTTTCAGGGCTAGTAGCTGCTGCTCTTTCTAATAATAATGGCTTACATTGGTGCTGCCTTGACTGTCGTATAATTGGCGTTGAGTTTTACACTTCATTCAGAGCACTAAAGGCTCTTTTACAAACATCCAGAATAAAATGGCTCTTCTTTCAAAGGAAATTGCTTCATATGGAAATCTTTTCACAGAATTTAAAAATTTAAATAATCTTAATTCACCTACTCAATCTTCTCCTAAGCATCCCAAATCTTCGAGAATAAAAAACAAAGATAGTACTACTCAAAATCCTTGTTCGGTTTCATCAATTGCCGTCGATATGTGAATGTGCCAGTTATTACATCTAATCATACGTTATATTCATCCGTTGTTGCTATTAACTCAACAAATGTCGCTAATAATCCTCAAAATTTAACTCTAACATTACCTTCATCTAATACGTCAACATAATTTTCTTTGCCTAATGCTTCATCTGTTAATCGAAATAGTGAAATGGTTTTACCTAAACAACTTAAAGCTATACCAAAAAATGAATATAATTTTTTATTCGAATATAGGACATTCACTTCTATTAAATCTAGTCCTAATAATAATACAGATATTTTAATATATAAATTTTCGTACACTTAACCGAGAAGTATTACTTCATTTAAAATTACGACACCTTCAGGGTTATTTACACAACTTTTTAAACCTAATTTCGGCCTAAAAATACTTTAGTGCGAGAATATGTATATAAACTTAATCCAGGATTAAGTAACAACATTGGTCGCATCATCGTTTCGATCGCCTAAATAGAAATTCTGATAACTAGACCTCGGAATTTCGAATATTTTTAATTTTTCATCCTATTGACACTAAATATTGTATTTAGGCGTTTCAGCGTTCAATTATAACAAATTGGAGTGTATATAAAAAATATGCAAAATATATGCAAAAACATATGCAAAAAATATGCGAAATGTATGCTAAATATGCTAAAAATATGCAAAATATGCTAAAAATATACTAATTATGCAAAACATATAAAAAATATGCTAAATATATGCAAAATATGCTAAAAATGTGTAAAATATGAATAATTCTGAGAAAATCCCAAATATTTGGAAATACTAAACAACTCATAGAACTGTACTTTTGGTTGAAATACTTGTTGCTATAACAAAAATAGCGATCATAATAGGCTGAATTGGGTAGAAATATTAAATTACGAATTATTATATTACAAAATTATAATTGCTTCAATTTTGACAAGCTGTATGATGGTTTCTTTTTTTATCGCGCAGTCCGTTAAGAAAAATGCCAAAAAACAATAAAAATAAAAAAACTTATTTGGGAAATGGTGCAATAGCCTTTCCAGGAAGTATTTTAAACAAGATGGAAGTGATTTTATTTGCGTTATTTGTGAGAGAAAGGTAAAGTATTCAGTGTACCAACATTTTTGATGAATTTAAAACTATATGTAAATGTTTTAACGTTTTCATATTTTTAGATTGTGTGCCAAAAAATGTCACAATTAGTTCAGCATCTTGCAACATCTGGTAACAGAAGATTCAAAGCATCAAATACAATTATCGATGATATTGCCAGTACATCTAGCAACATACCAAATAACACGCCGAGCGACATTGCTAGCAATATTGTTGTTAATACCGAAATTTCCAGCAAAGCATTTCAAGTCGACCTATGCGAAGCACTTGTAGCGACAAATATACCAGGGAATGTTTTAAGCAACGCCACATTCAACACCTTTTTAAAAAAATACACTGGTCAAACGATTCCGCACGAGAGCACTCTACGAAAATGCTACTTGGATAAGTGCTATGAACAAGCTATCAAAAAAAAACAAGTAAGAAAATTATGGTCGGTCTAGACCGACTATAGGATACCCTATACCATGTCCTATCTCTCAGGCCCAACTAACTGGACATAGAAAATAAGCAAACACCAAATTTGAGTCTGATTTTTATTAATTTTTTTGGCTGCAGATATGAAAAAATTCATATCGGATGCTATATCTATATGGGGTCTAGGTCCGAAAATGGACCGATCCTGATCATGTTTGGTAAAATCTCTTGTATTTTGCAAAAATATATACAGACAAAATTTGAGAAGAATCAGTGCAATATTTTTGTTTTTTAATAGATTTAAGTGAAAATCGGGAAGCAGCTCTATATGGGGCCAAAGGGATCATTTTTAGACTACTCATTAATAGACGTAATGAACGCATACAAAACCCAATTTGAGAAAGATCTATATGACAATTTGGATCTTATGGCAATTTATGTCGATTTCACAGGGGTAATTTGTATGGGGGCTAGGTCTGAACATGGACCGATTCTCACCAATTTCAATAGCGCTCATCCCATGGCCGATAAAAGCTTATTTACCAAATTTCATCAAAATATATTCATATTTGCGACCTGCAGTTTGATTACAAGCTTTACATGGACACACAGACGGACGGACATTGTTAAATCAACTCAGAAAGTGATTCTGATTCGATCGGTATAATTAAAGATGGGTCTAGGTCAAATATTTTTGGTTGTTACAAACAGCAGCACAAAGTCATTATACCCAAATCACATAGTGGTATAGGGTATAAAAACGGGATAACTTGAAAGAATACAATATTTGGATATCAGTGGACGAAACTACAGATAAGCAAGGGCGGTATGTCGCCAAATTAATTGTTGATAAATTGAGCGAAAAGGAAGCATCGCCGTCATTTCTTCTGTCGTGCAAGCAACTAGACCAAGTAAATAACGCGACCATTTCCAGATTTGTTAATGATGGCATTCGTCTTTTGTGGCCACACGGCAACGAGTCGAAAGTTTTGTTACTTTTGACAGACGCAGCCGCGTATATGATTAAGGCTGGACAAAATCTGATTATTTTTTACCCTAACATGCATTGCTCATACATTATTTCCTCTGACAAACGCCTTTATTTCAGCAGGAAAGAAAACATTTCTAAAAGCTCCTCTTTGCGTTGAGTTATACAAAAATATATACGAAAAAGAGCTGCCTCCTGAACCTGTCATAACCCGATGGGGGACGTAGCTGAAGAAGCAGAATCGATAAAGCAGGCAACGGAACTTCTCAAGAATCGGAAGCTATTTGCCGATCTTTTATACACAAATACAAATTTTAATAAGCTGCAAGAAATAATAATATGCTTAGAGGCGAAAAGTCTACTCTAGGCTAAATCGATAGAACTAGTTATATGAAGAAGCGGCAAATGTTATTCAAGATACAACTGGTTCAATGGAATCTGAATTAAAAAAGAAATTTGATGTAATAATAAAAAGAAATCCGGATTTTAAAATTATTTTAAAATTAAATAATATAATTAATATCGGAACAGAAGATCAAGATCGTCAATTGAACCAGTTGAATATGAAAATATTAAAAAATATAAATACGCCCCTATCACATCGTGTGATGTAGAACGTAGCTGCTCAGCATATAAGATGATTTTTAGTGAAAAACGACAGAGCCTAACAATAACAAATTTAGAAAAGATTAACATTATATATTGTACAACTAATTATGCTGAATAATTTGCACTTTTTTATAATGATAATATTAAATTATCTTTATACTTATTAACTTATATTTTTGTCAATTTTTAATACCAGACAAAAATAGAACAACAATAATAATATAAATGAAATAGTGAAATAAGAACTAAATCTCTAGTTCACGGAATTATTTCTTTGTCTATTAGCAATTAAATCGTGTTTCATTTGTTATGAAGATATATTAACTTAACATATTTTGCATACGTTTAGCATAGTTTGCATATTTTTTTTTATAGCATATTTTACATATTTTTGGCATATCTTGAATATTTTTTGCATATTTTAAACATATTCTTTTTATGCAAATAAGCAAACAAAAAATTAATATGCACATGTTTTTCGATTCTATTTCCACGAAACGAATTTTTGATGCAATCCCAAGTTTCATATATTCATTCTAAAATAATATGTTAATATGCAAATTCCGAGGTCTACTGATAACCAATTAAATATTTTGTATCAAAATGTTAATGGATTAATTTCGAAATTGTCAAACCTGTATATTGAAAGCTTTGATTTTGATTACCATATCATTATTTTTACTGAAACCTGGCTAAGTAATAAAATTTCGAACACCGAAATTCTTAGCAAAAGAGATGAAGTATATAGACTTGATAGAGTTACTAATACAGCTGGAGGTGGAGTTTTATACTGTTGTATCAAACATTCTACCGTCTGAAGAAATAACATCAGTTTCATTGAGTGCTAGAATTTATTGGAGTTAAAATTAAACTGAACTGCAAACAAATTTTTATGACTTGCTCTTACATTCCTCCGAATTCTGATCAATTAATTTATAATGCTCATTTTGAAGCTATTAAATCTATCATATTGATGGCCACTCCCGTGGACTTAATTTTTGTTATCGGTGATTTTAATTTACCTTCAGTATCCTGGAATTTTATACCTCATACCTTCATCTATGCTCCAATACAATTGAATTGGTTGATGAATTTTTAAACAATATATAGTACTTGATTTATGCCTATTTCAAATAAGTGGCGTTTATAATGATTTAAATATGTTGCTTGATTTAGTATTTGTTAATGAACTGGCTGATTGTACCGTGACTCGTTTTGATCCCATTACTCGACGTGAGCACCGACATCATTCCACCATTAAAATTAGCCACAACATTCCGTTTATACCAGAACGTAATATATATTGTAATAAAGAAAAACTTTATTGTTATAAATGGACGAATTACTCTGATTTAAATTATCTATTATGTAACACTAACTGAACATAAATGAAGGGAGTAAATTGTAGTTATCAAATTTTACATAACTTTCATTTATAAAGAAAGTTTCGAATATAAGGCAAATATCAATATTTTGTTTAACAAGTACAATTAGTGAGGTCTCAAATATGTACATAGTTCGATGTGTTATAAACGGAAAGACATTTTGATTATACCCACTACACAGTGGTTTGGAGGGTATACAATTTAAAAATAAGAATGCTTCTTCTCTTCTTAGACATGTATTTGAAATTATTGTTTTATTTGACAAGCAAAAAAAAAAAAAAAAAAAAAATCAAAACTTTCTCTAAAGTTTCCATAAATTTGTTCTTAGAAAATAATTTATAAAAAAAAAACTAGAGTTGTTGTCTTGAAAACTTATACATACAAGAGATTTTGTTTTCAAACAAAGTTGAAAGAAACTAATAAATGTCGTTTACATTTTTTTCACTTTATATTCAAATCGTGAGTAAAGCTTTTAGCAAAAACCTTACAACAAAAGTAATTAACGTTAAGTCCATTATACCTTACGATATTTGTACGTTTGTTACCATTGCAATGAGAAAATATGACAAAAAAACAAGAAAAAAAATATATAAAATATAAAAAATATATATAAAAAAAAGTAAAAACTGTGTAAAATTTAATGAATTTTTCGTTACTGTTTTTTTTTTGTAGTTGTATTATAATTTACTTGTGCTACGTTGATGACAAATACAAATTGACATGAAAGTTAAGCTATCAGGGGGATGCAAAGAAGAAACTGTTAAAAAGTTGTTTTCGGTGAAACTTTATGCATTTTTTATTATTGTCTACATGCAAAGTTTTATTGTGCTTGATGTGAAATATATATTTTTTTTGAAAATTGCGTTTTATTATATAAATTTTTTAAGATGTTAAAGCATTTTAAGTTTGTTCTAATATAATTTAATGTTTTTGTGTTTGTGGCGTATACTTAATGTTTATTTAAAAAAAAATAATATCAAAATATCACGTATACGTGTCGTAGAACATAAAATGAATAAATGTCATGTCGGATGGGATTTTAATATGGAATTGAGAAATGTTAATGATAATGACTTTTGCTATATATATTTTCGTATTAAAATCAGAGTTCAGAAAACACACACTGAATAAAAAGCTCGTACATTATATTTAAACATACATAGCTCAGACCAACAAACACATATTTATATTTTCATAGCAATTATATCTGTGGTTTTCTAGAATAACCGTGTATGTCATAAAATCAAAATGTTCAGGGGAGCCAAAAAACGTTATATTTGAAATTATGGGCTCGATATAAAGATTCTAGAGCTTTTTATTTAACAGTCCTGTAGATATGGGCAATAAATACTTTATATAAAATTTTGAGTCAAAAATCTTCGGAGGAATAGATCCTAGAGAGTGACGAAAAACAATATGTAAATTATACTTAAAGTGTGTGCAGATAAAACAACTTATGTCGACAAACGTCGTTTTCTTTAAAAAAGACAACAACCAATGCAACCACCCATGTAGACTTAAGTTGTTGTTGCTTGAAAAATGGATTTTTTTGTTCGTCAACAAAAAGTTAACGGGACTTAGGATGAGAATATAACAACGTATCAAGAATAATAGCGACAAGAAATAACAAAAATAAACACACAAGTATTTATAAGTGGTTATAAACTGAAAAATAACCCAAATTATTTTGCATTTTTTTCATTAATAACAACGTATGTCGCTATGTGTCGTTTTCTGAGAAAATAATTTGTCAGCGATTAAACGTAAATTAATTTAATAAACATTAAAGTTGCGTCGTTATTTAAAGAAAAAACTCAGAAATGGTCAATATTTTTTTTGTTTTAAATTTAACACATGAAAAGAGCATTAAAAATTAATTTATTTGGCATTGTTAACTCAAAACTGACAAAAAAGGACATACGCGGTTATTCCAGAAAACCACAGATATGTGTTTCAAAATTTTTTACGGTGCCCAACACAATCATGACTGTGTTTCGCTTTAATATTTTGTTATCTACGCGAACATTTTTCTAACACGTATTTTTTGTTTCGAACACACATAAACGACACAGGTTCGAGTGTAGCTTTATTTTCTTGCACGTGTACTGCTAAAACAACAGAACATGTTTTTGAATGCGTACATTTAAAAATTAAAATATTATCCACTCGCGATCGGAAAAATCTGATACACCTCTATAAAAGCGACAACAATTGCTTGATCCAAATTTATTAAAAAGATCTAAAATAATTCATTAGCAGTTATAAAAAAATAAAAATAATAATAATAAAAATAAAAAAAAATAATGAAAATTAAAAAAATTTATTAAAAAAAATGAATATAAGTCATAAATAACATATAAAATTTCTCTGTTTTCTATTTTATTACTATCTTTTTATTTTTATTTTTATATGTTTATTTATCTTTTTATTTTCATTTTTTTTATAATGAATTGGTTGAAACAATTGTTGTCGTTATTATAGGGGTGTATCAGACATTTCCCATCGTGAGTGGATAATGTTTTCAAATTTAGATGTACACGTTCAAGAATATGTTCTGTTTTTTTTTTTTAGCAGTACACGTGTAAGAACACGAACTTAAAATAAAGCTGCACTCGAACCTGTGTGGTTTACGTGTATTCGAAACAAAAAATACGCGACGGAAACATGTTCGTGTACATAACGATATATTAAAACGAAACTCAGTCATGATTGTATTCGGCAGCGTACAAAATTTACGAACACACAAAATTGATATGAAAACAAAAATATGTGTTGGCTGCTTTAGAACAGAACATTGTGTGTTTGATGTGTGTATTTTCTGAACCTCGCTTTTGCTATATATATTTTCGTATTAAAATAATTGGCGATAGCATTTGTTATGAATTATTTTTTATGTTTACTAAAAAATAAACTATTTTAAAGTCATTTCTAGGTGACATGTTTTTAACTTTCAATTAATTAAATCTGCGAATTAAAGGACTGAGATAATTTTTGATCTTAACAACCAATTTTAATAAAATTAACGGTTTATTAACAATAAATTTTGAGAAATTTTTACTTAATAACCAAATTTAAAAATTAGTTATTTTCGATGAAATATTTCATTTTATCACAAGTAAGGATTACGCACACAAAAATGGTAAAATAAGTAAATCGCAATAACATTTAAATGAAATAACCGATTTGAATTAAAATAACATTTAATTGAACGATTGAAGAATTCAAAGATTTTCGAGAATATTGTTCGGTGCAGCCACATAAAATAATGGGTATTTCCATGACAAGATGGCTTTCACTGGAAGCAGTCATTAATAGAATTATAAAGCATTGGAATCCATTACATTTATATTTTGTAGACTGTGTGTTACAAGTAAATGGAATCAAAGCAAATAAGATGGCAGTGCAAATGAATGATCCTGAAATCAAAATTAAAATCAAAACCATAAATGATCTTAACAGGGAATTCCAATAGGAAAAAGTTTGCTTGCATTATTTATACTCCCATCTGGACATAACTTTCAAATCCATTGCAAACAATTTTATGAAAATTGAATATGTAAGCAGTTTGCAGTCAGTAGAAAACTAACTGCCAATAGAAAAAGTGTGCATTGGATCCAAGCAGAGCAATATTTGCAAAAGAATAACACGGATTTTTTTATTACTATTAGAATAAAAAATAACATTTATATTTTTATTTGGAGCTGTTGCAACACTGTTCCTTATCTTGATAATTGTTTGCTTAGTTTTTTAGCAAAACTCAAGCCCCATTGCTGATTTCTCTTTACATTATTCAGGATATTGTAGAAAATATTCGCGCAAATAATCTAACCCATAAAAAAAAAGTTTTTATTAAAACTCTTTCTTTCCATATGCATATGAGTTTTGAATATCTCCGTGACTGTGCGTGGCTGTACGTGACTATCTTAAAATTAATCTTTGGCCACAACAAGTCTATGGACAAAGTTTCAGATCAATCGGATGAGGCGAAGTGGGGCTTTAATCTCTCCGTGACTGTTCGTGACTATGTCAAAGTTAATATTTTTCACAGCAAGTCTATCGACCAAGTTTTAGAATGATCGGATAAGGGAAAATGGGTTTTATATCACTACGTGACTGTGCGTGACTAAGCGTGACTGCATGTGACTATGTCGAAGTTGATCTTCCTTTACAGCAAGTATATCGATCAAGTTTGAGATCGATCGGATGAGAAAAAATTACATTTGGATCACTCCGTGACTGTGCGTGACCATGCGTGACTGCGCGTGACTAAGTCAAAGTTAATCCTTTTTTTCACAGCAAGTGTATGGACCAAGTTTGAGATCGATCGGATGAGGGGAAATGATATTTGGATCACTCCGTGACTGTGCGTGACCATGCGTGACTGCGCGTGAATAAGTCAAAGTTAATCTTTTTTTCACAGAAAGTGTATGGACCAAGTTTGAGATGGATCAGATGAGGGGAAATGACATTTAGATCACTCCGTGACTGTGCGTGAGCACGCGTGCCTGTGCGTGGCTACCCCAAAATTAATCAATAGCCACGACAAGACTATGGGCCAAATTTAAGATCAATTGGATAAGGTGCAATGGGGTCCACCCATGGCAGACAGACAGACAGACAGAGAGTATGAGTTAAAAGTAAGAGTTTAAAAATAGAATAAAAATACTGATCTATGTTAATTAATATTAATTAATATAATATTAATATTAACTAGCAGATTTCAGCCCTCGAAATTCGAGCGCAAATTCTAGGAAATTTTGTTTTTTGATGTGTAAACATCTATACGCGCAGGGGGGTAAATTTCTATTTCACAATACAATCAAAAAAACTGCGTAACTCATATCGATGTGAGCTGAAGCAGATAACGCTGTGTGACTTATGATTGTATTGGTGACAAAATTATGATATGTTCTTTTCTAAACATTTTCCAATTGTCTTTCAAAACCAATCAATTGTATTTCAGAAACCATCAATATAATTTCAGAAAACATCATTTGAATTCAGAAAACATGAATAGAATTTCAGAAAACATCAATATAATTTCAGAAAACATCATTCGAGTTTCAGAAAACATCAATTGAATTTCAGAAAACATCAATAGAATTTCAGAAAACATCACTTGGATTTCAGAAAACATAAATAGAATTTCATAAAACATCAATATAATTTCAGTAAACATCATTCGAGTTTCACAAAACATCAATACATCAATAGAATTTCAGAAAACATAAATAGAATTTCAGAAAACATCAATTGAATTTCAGAAAACATAAATAGAATTTCAGAAAACATCAATATAATTTCAGAAAACATCATTCGAGTTTCAGAAAACATCATTTGAATTTCAGAAAACATAAAGAGAATTTCAGAAAACATCAATATAATTTCAGAAAACATCATTTGAATTTCAGAAAACATAAATAGAATTTCAGAACACATCAATATAATTTCAGAAAACATCAATATAATTTCAGAAAACATTATTCGAGTTTCAGAAAACATCAATTGAATTTCAGAAAGCATCAACAGAATTTCAGAAAACTTCATTCGAGTTTCAGAGAACATCAATTGAATTTCAGAAAACATAAATAGAATTTCAGAAAACATCAATATAATTTCAGAAAACATCAATTGTATTTCAGAAACCATCAATATAATTTCAGAAAACATCATTTGAATTTCAGAAAACATAAATAGAATTTCAGAAAACATCAATATAATTTCAGAAAACATCATTCGAGTTTCACAAAACATCAATACATCAATAGAATTTCAGAAAACATCAATATAATTTCAGAAAACATAAATAGAATTTCAGAAAACATCAATTGAATTTCAGAAAACATAAATAGAATTTCAGAAAACATCAATATAATTTCAGAAAGCATCATTTGAATTTCAGAAAACATAAATAGGATTTCAGAAAACATCAATATAATTTCAGAAAACATCATTCGAGTTTCAGAAAACATCATTTGAATTTCAGAAAACATAAAGAGAATTTCAGAAAACATCAATATAATTTCAGAAAACATCATTTGAATTTCAGAAAACATAAATAGAATTTCAGAACACATCAATATAATTTCAGAAAACATCAATATAATTTCAGAAAACATTATTCGAGTTTCAGAAAACATCAATTGAATTTCAGAAAGCATCAACAGAATTTCAGAAAACTTCATTCGAGTTTCAGAGAACATCAATTGAATTTCAGAAAACATAAATAGAATTTCAGAAAACATCAATATAATTTCAGAAAACATCAATTGTATTTCAGAAACCATCAATATAATTTCAGAAAACATCATTTGAATTTCAGAAAACATAAATAGAATTTCAGAAAACATCAATATAATTTCAGAAAACATCATTCGAGTTTCAGAAAACATCAATTGAATTTCAGAAAACATCAATATTATTTCAGAAAACATCAATTGTATTTCAGAAACCATCAATATAATTTCAGAAAACATCAATTGTATTTCAGAAAACATCATTTGAATTTCAGAAAACATAAATAGAATTTCAGAAAACATCAATTGTATTTCAGAAACCATCAATACAATTTCAGAATACATCAATTGAATTTCAGAAAACATCAATAGAATTTCAGAAAACATAAACTGTATTTCAGAAAACATCAATAAAATTTCAGAAAACATCAATTGTATTTCAGAAAACATCATTTGAATTTCAGAAATCATAAATAGAATTTCAGAAAACATCAATTGTATTTCAGAAACCATCAATATAATTTTAGAAAACATCAATAGAATTTCAGAAAACATAAACTGTATTTCAGAAAACATCAATAAAATTTCAGAAAACATCAATTGTATTTCAGAAAACATCATTTGATTTTCAGAAAACATAAATAGAATTTCAGAAAACATCAATATAATTTCAGAAAACATCATTCGAGTTTCAGAAAACATCATTTGAATTTCAGAAAACATAAATAGAATTTCAGAAAACATCATTTGAATTGCAGAAAACATTAATTGTATTTCAGAAAACTTCAATTGAATTTCAGAAAACATCAATTGCATTTCAGAAAACATCAATTGAATTTCAGAAAACAGCATAATCGACTTATTTTTTATGCACTGGAAAATATGATGTTGATGTTTTCTTTAATTATTAGATGTTTACACATCTCCCTTGTGATCGGACTCACATGATTTTTTTATTTATTAAACAAAGACCCTAAAAGTATGCTAATCAATTATAGCCAATTCACAAATCAACACAAAAAACAAACACATTTTTATTACAAACACATTAAAAAAATTTAATAAGCACACACATAGCATTGTATAATTTTATATATGTGTTAGTAGCAACTTTAAATGCAATTTACTCAAAATAAAGGAAAAAATTTAAAAATCTGTAAATCTGCAAAACGGATAAAAGGAAATACCTTTCAAATAATGTACGTTTGGTCAAAATCGGGATAAAACGGTAGAACAAAACATCAGTCACAAGCAATCGCCTAGCCTATTATTATTATAGATAATATCACTCATACGTATACATTTATTCTACCCTGCTAATAAACAATAATCATACGCCCTGAATATTTACGCTATTAAAAAAATTGTTAAAAACTGGGCAAAAGAGGGGATTTTTCGTAGAAGATTTTCTCGAAAAAATTAGTCCAATTTGTGGAACATCTTCAAGGACATTGTATGGGGCGTGAGAAAATCCATGTGAGGTTTAAAGTACTAAGCCAGTGTACCAAAACATCAACGTTCTCAGGCTAATCTTCATCAAAATTAAAGCTAAGGTTTAAATAATAATTTGATTAATATATCCATTTAAAAAATATAATAAAAAATACTAGTGCGTATATGATTTAATATTAAACAAGTAAGAGTGTTAAATTCGGCTGTGCCGAATCTTTGATACCCTCCACCTCGGTTTGAGTCTTGATAATAAATGTAAATGAAAATGTAAACAATTTGTTAAACTTAATACCAAAAATTATTTCAGCAAATTCTTTGGGTTGGTTTTCTTCTTTTCTATGATTTCGGATTTATTTCGGTGTTTGCTTTTTGGTCATCGTGGTTGCTGATCGGCATGCATTTTGGTTATATACCTATATGCATGCGTTTCCGGTTATATGACATAACTTCTCGTTTAATTTAGTTTTTGCTAATTAAATAGCTCGCCCTAACCTCCATTGCAAAGGTAATGGTTGTGTAGAGTGGATATATGCATTAAATCGTGCTAATTGGAGATGGCTGTATAGTTTCCTTTAACTGGCCAAATATTTATTCATTGTGGCCATATAGGTCGGATGGAGTAACAAAATAATAACCAAAAAAAAAAGCTCTTTAAATTTTTTTTTTAAATATTGCCATATTTTGAAAACATAGAGAATAAATTTATAATAATAAATAATCAAATTAGGGATGAAAAACGCAAAAAACGAAAAGTCCCAAACATTTTAAATAAAATAATTTAATGTTATCTTTATTTTCTGAAAAACTTCAAATTTTCATCCAAAAAAAATTGTGAAATTTTATATATAAATAAAAATAACATTCTCATAAAATTACGTTTACTTATGTAACAATTTTTATGTTAGCAATTCTTAAATATCATTTGAGGTTTTCTTAAATTCATTGAATTTAAATTAATATCGACAGATCTATTTTTCTATTTATTTAAATTGTAAAGGAGTGGCATCTCTGTCAAAATAAGCGAAAAACACAAAGAATAGAAAAAAACAAATTACTTCGTGTTTGACAGGATGATTTTATGTTTATGTTTAATATCTTTATTTTTTTTACTAATATTTCTGTTTATTTATTTGAAAATGAAATAATGAATTGAATATGCTATTTAATTTTTTTATTTATATAAAAAGGTTTTTTAATTAAAGCAAAATATTTTCACTATTTCATGATTTTTATTTATGTATGACGACATTTCAACCTAAAAATTTAAGTTTTTATCGATTGGATAAACAACACAAAAATGGTTGTCGTTTAGATAACAACAACAGCTGACTTTAACAATAGCGAATATCGTTTCAAAATTTTACTGATAATTTTGCAATTTTCTTTTTTTTTACAATTCGACTATCGTTCAAAGAAGTTACTGAATCGCGGTACTGAAAAGTTATTAATATCTCCTGAATGGCAATATTTTTTTTAAATGTAAACATTTTTAAATGTAAAGATATTTCTAAATTTAAAATTATTATTTCCGACGTTTTGATATGAAACTCAATTAATATTTTCTAATTTATAATTGGAAATTTTATTTTCAGTTTTTATTATAATTGATATTTTCTTAAATTTGAATGGAAAATTTAAAAAGTGAAATTTTGTATTTATGTGAATAATAATGCTTTATTAATTATAAACAATTTTTAAAAATTAGATGTAATCGCAATCAGATATTTTATAGGTAAAGCAGAATAATAATTCTATATAACTATGTAGAACTGTTTTGTAAGCAAAAAACTCATTGACGAACTCGGTAACTCTATTTTGTAAAGACAACAAAAAGTTAACCCCCCAATCTCACATCACACTGAAATTGTAAAATCGTTGTGTACGTATTATCAACGAAAAATTGTTCGAATTAGTGGAATCCATCGCCATTAAATTTTATGCTCAAACATCTGACTGCAATCTCATTTTTAAAATGTTGTCGAAGCGTAAACTTGAAAAAATTTGTATACTTCTCTATCTTATTTTATTTTAAGTAGAGTTACCAAGTTTATTATACAGGCACATGTTTGAGGGAAAATGTTTACATTTATTATTATTAGTATTATTTTAATAATAGTTAATAATATTTATGCTCTATAATTAACAAACTTGCGTTTTTGTATGCGCATTTCAAAAAATAAATCATTATAATAGATTTAACAAGTTAAAACTTTAATTACAATTTTACAGAATCCAGTAAATTTGCATTAAATTTATAACAGGGTAACATTAATCATCGTTAGTGTCTGCCACTACTCGCACGAAAAATTTGGTGCCATTAGTGTGACCACTGCGGAAAATGTGTGTGTATTAGTAAACAAAATGTGAGTGTATTGAGTTTTTCGAACTTGCAGTGTGATGTGAGATTGGTGGGTAATATGCCAAACTTATGTTCATATTTGTAAAAGAATAATGAAAAAACGTATGAAATAAGAGACCAACCCGTGTATACTCTTAACATTGTTCTGTATGATATCTAGTTGAAAATATTAACATTCATGTTAAAATAGAAATAACTATTGCAAAGCTAATTAGAACAAACAAAAATTATGGCGGCATCTACTGTGGCATAGTCACGCTGAGCAAAATGAAGTGACACTCTGTTAATACAAAAGAAATGTATTTTCCCCACAACAAAATACTGCAGAATTTTATGTAAATAAAATAACCGATTTATTTCTAACATGCAGTTACTATGAATATACATACATACATATATATAATATATGTACATTATTTGTATTATTTAATAAGTGTATGTATGTATATTTAAATATTACACACAAAAAATACAACATCAAACGTTACTTTTGTGTTTTTCTCTTTAAATAAATTAATACATAAATTTTTTTGCTAAATTTACATTTGGGCAATTCACAACAGGTGTTGTATATTGTATGTTGTATTGAAATACACAATACAATCATTTGTTGTGAACACTCAGTTGTATTTTCATATTGTAAAACGCTTTCTTTAGTAATTTTCGATCCAACGAGGAAAGATCGCTTCGTCGCTTCTGCTATTTTGTATAAGAGAAAACACTTGTCAGTGTTTGCTTTTTGGTCGTGAGATATACCCTGGAGTTTTAGTTACGTACCTCTTGCATTTTAATTTATAATGAAAAAAAAAATGTTAAATGTTTTGGTTGGTACTGAAAGAGAAAATACATACTAAAAATATAAACATTAATTTTTATATAAATAAACTTATCGATGTATTTGCGTTATTTGCATTATTAGCCATATTTTATTTTATAATTATTTATGCTGATAATATTCTATGTATTTGTTTTTTCTTTTTCATAAAAACTGGCATTCACTTGGAACTGATATGTTATGATACAATATACAACATTTACTAAACATAGCAAATGAAGTTGGATCGTGTATCAGATTTTTCAGTGAAAATTACCAACAACAATTTTACACTATTGTAAAGTGATACACGATACAACAGATACAACGATACATTACCCATTGTGAATTGCCCAATTGTTTTTTTTTATTAACAACTAGGTATTTTAGCATTATTTGATTTAGATGTTGGTGAATTTTTACTCCCTTTATATTAACTCGTAGTGTCTGCTTGTCGAAAAAATTTTGGATCGATTTTAACCACTTTCCCGTGACCCAATCGATCTGAAATTTTGCAGGCAGGCTTGTGGCAATGACAGAAATGATCTAACATATTTTTTTAGTGATGGAAACTTTTAAATTTTTCTACCAGAGTTGATAAAAAAATGTACAAAGGGTTTGTTTTTGTTATATTATTACCATAACGACCACAAAAACAACAAGTCCAGCTATGAAAACAATGCAACATTTAGAATAACAACAAGAACAATATAGAAATATCATGTTTTTCATTTTTTTTTACTTTTTCAGAGATTTCCCTGGACCTGTTCCACCGATTTTAATGATTTTTGAAGTAGAAATCTTTCCATGAATTTGGTGAATCATTCTCACTAAAAATGATCACTGTAGCTGCACTATTGAGGGCGTGATCGTGACAAGAACAACATAGAAAATTGTTTTTTTTTTCAAGACTTTTTTAGTTCTTCATTCAAATCTCGGGCCCTAATCGACCGATTTGGACGATTTTAAATAGCAAACTTCTCAGGATGTTAGTGAATCATTTTTATGTCAACGAGTACCCTAGCTGCCGGATTGATGCCGTCATCGTGATTTCCACAGACGGACAGACGGACAGACGGACATCGCTATATCAACTCCGGTTGTTATAAGGATCACAAATATATAAATTTTATGGGGTCCAAAATTTTTTTTTCTAATTATTACAAACGGAATGACAAACTTATATATACCCTCTAAACACTGGAGTGGAGGGTATAACAACTCTACAACAGCAACAATGACAGTCATATGTTTTTCAAATAGGAAAAAACTGTTTATGTGTTAGTTTCGGTCATTCCCCAGTATGCATTGAAATATTATATCTCCAATGTTGGAGAAAAGTTAAGTTCTTAAATTGATGTCAAATGTAATTCTCAACTTGGGTTGAACAATTTTTCTCCTTGTTTGCTTTCAACTTGACATCAAGTTGAGACTTAACATTTTTTCCAATCTTTGAGAAACATTTTTACTCTCAATTGGATATCCAACACTTTTCTCCACTTGAGACCACACATTTTTTCAACTTGAATACGATTTGTGTTAAGTCTGAGATATTATTTAAATATGTCATAAATAATAAATTAAATTAAAAAATGCCAAAAAAGTACAAATAAATCATTGATATATTTTTAATTATTTCTGCTTTTTGTCGAATTTTTCAAAAAATGTACAACTAATTAATTCATTTATTTTTAATTCTAGATTTTAAAAAATGTACATAATATGTACATTTAATGTTAAATATGTACATAGTAATGTTAAATATATAATGAAATTAAATTGAAACATTAAAAAAAGTACATTGTTTTCATTTCTAAAATTAGTATAATATTTTTTAATATGGCAATTCCGTACCTTCCATTTGATACCGATTGGAAATATTTCTTTGCTATCAAGTTGAGAATCACAAATTTCTCAATTTGATAACTATGAAAATCGCCATATAAAAAATGTGCCTTTTAAGTTGAGAAGACTATATTCGAACTATTGAGGGCATTTGAGAATTAACGTTGGAGATTTGAGAAATGTATTTGATCTCAAATGCACCTCAAGTTGATAGCAAACAAAAATGTTTATTGGGACATTTATTGTAGGGTCGTTTGCACACACACAAAAAATAGAAAATAAATTGTCAATAAAGGTGCTATTACACGAAATGTTTTTTACATATGTACTGTCACCTTTTTTATCCATATGAAATTCCTCATGTCTGTCAAAATAGTCTTTTACATACGATTCATAATTTTTGCTATCACACGTACATATGTATATCCGTATGACATAACCTCTAAATGTAAACAACAGCTGATTTAATTTGTGAATTTACAAAAATTTATTGTTAAAAAAAAGGTTATATATTTTTTAATTGTTAATTAATACTAAACAATTTATTTTTCTTTCAATATTAATCTTTAAAATTTACTCTGTTTTTCTTTCGCCACAAACAGTGTTGTATGTTTGTCATGCGAAAATAGAACCTGTTCTAATTGAAAAATTTACTCGTGACTTTCCTCATGTATTGTACATAAACAATGTTTTATATGTATCACACGATGTGTACAACATTTGTTGTGGGAAAATTTGACAGTACATATGTAAAAAACACATCATGTAATAGCACCTTAAGCAAAGCAAGTGGCTTCGAAATTCGATGATGCCAGTTAATCATTTTTTGTTCACGCGGAATTTATAATTGGAGGAATTTTTTCTCGAGAAATGTATTTTCCGTGAGAAAGAAATTCCTTGAGAATATTCATAATTGGGATGAATAACTTTTAATTGGAACTTTTTAGTCAGAATAAATCATAATTCTAGTTAGATATTGGTTAATATTTAATTAGGAAAAATATTGTGGTGGCATCTACGCAATTATTGAGGCAGTCACGGAAAAATTAAATGCAAGTCTGTTTTTTTTAATATAACAAAAATGGATTTTCCTTTTAACAAAATATGGCAGAATTCTTTATAAATGAAATGCAAAATGGAAAATCAATTTTGTGCTAATTCTTAACAAAATTAATAAAATATATTTATATGTATTATTATATTTATTAATATTTGTAATTTTATTTGACACAATTTCACACACAGTTTTACAGATCAACTGTTTTCAACTGATTTAGAAGTTTTCTGTTTTTGAAACAGTAGTGCCAATTTGTAACATTTTGTGATGTAATGAAAATCGCAGAATAATAAGTTAATACACAATAAAAAATATTAAATTTTTAAGTTTTATATACATATTGCAATAAAAAAAACTTTGGTAAATTTACATTGAAGATGGTCAGAAATGAATGAGAAAAAATATATAGGCATTTTAGAAAAGCACATTTAATATTAAACTTTATGCACAAAATATATGGGTTTTTGTTGTTTCGAATTTAACTGTGGCTCTAAGTGAAAAGTTTTAGACCGATCGTATATTACATCTTGAGGATCCTCACCTAATATTTTCAAATATTTTAAATTCTTTTTAACTCATTTAACCTCATTACGAAAATAGTAAAACAGTAAATATGGAAAATCCACGCACCTCAAAAAATTGTTTTCTATGAAATAAATTAAAGACATTTCATATTATACAATTTTCTTTCAAAAATGTATCAATTATTGCAAATTTGAAATTTGACATATAGTATTTGTACATATATTTGTATAGATTTCGCAGTATGAAAAGAACTATTATTTCTTTATTTAGAATATATGTAAGTATTGCTCGCAAAAAAATGCAACATCATGAATGAAACACATAGACGACTGCTGGCAGCAGCATTTGTAGTCGTATAGTCAGCTACTTGATTTTTCTGAATACGACAGCAACATATAATACAAATGCATTTTTATTTAAATATACAATAACTTTTACTTATTTAAAATGCATTAGTACAACGTAAAAATAAATAAATTAGTTTAACGCCTTTTGATTATTAATGGAATTATAGCCTTTCATTTTGCGATTTTTTTTTTAAACAAAATAAAATATTTCATAGCAATAACTTCTTTTACATATTTTGTTATATTGTCAACACTATTTTTGTTTTGTAGCCAACAAAACACACTTGCAGTTTTTTTTTCTATTTGAAGAACATATGACTGCCATTGTTGATGTTGTAGAGTTGTTTTTTTTTTTTTGATTTTGTTTCGTTAACTCTTTTGTATTAAAGCACCTCCAATATATGTATCCATTTTAGTTTGCAAATTCAGTATATTTATAATTTATTACTTACAGCAAAAAATAATAGAAACAATTTTATCAGTTATGCTTACGAAACTATATAAATAGACTTGAAGTTGGCTGCAAAAGCAGTAGCCTGTGTAAAGAACAAGTTAGCGACATGTAACTGTTACGTAACGTGTCAGCCTTTTTTCACATGAAAAGTATTGGAACGTTCCGGTTACGTTCGGTAACTGTTTTAAATGATTTTCATGTAAAAAAAACAACTGACTCGTTACGGTTACGGTTAGAAAACATTGACCTTTTATATGTATTATAATGCTATGAATGCATTTATCTTTATTTTATTTTATTTATATATTCTTTTTTTTTTTTGTATTGTATATTTTTTTTTTTATATTATTATTACTATTTCATTTAATTATTTTTTTCTTTAAATAAATTAATACATAAAAATTTGTTTTTTAAATTATTGGTGAACTTTTACTCCCTTTATTTACTGCCTTTATATTAACTGGTACTGTCTGCTTGTCGACAAAATTTTGGATCGATTTTTAGCCCCTTTCCCGTGAGCCAATCGATCTGAAATTTTGCATGCAGGCTCGTGGCAATGACAGAAATGATCTAACAAATTTTTTTAGTGATGCCAAAACAATGGAAACTTTTAAAATTTTCTACCAGAGTTCACAAAAAAATGTACAAAGGGTTTGTTTTTATTATATTATTACCACAACGACCACAAAAACAACAAGTCCAGCTATGACAACAATGCAACATTTAGAATAACAACAGGAACAATATGGAAACATCATGTTTTTCATTTTTTTTTTAATTTTTCATAGATTTACCTGGACCTGTTCCACCGATTTTAATGATTTTTGAAGTAGAAATCTTCCCATGAATTTGGTGAATCATTCTCACTAAACATTATCACCCTAGCTATCCTATTGAGGGCGTGATCGTGACAAGAACAACATAGAAAATTATATTTTTTCAAGACTTTTTTTAGTTCTTCATTCAAATCTCGGGCCCTAATCGACCGATTTGGACGATTTTAAATAGCAAACTTTTCAGGATGTTAATGAATCATTTTTTATGCCAACGAGCACCCTAGCTGCCCGACTGATGCCGTCATCGTGATTTCCACAGACGGACAGACGGACAGACGGACAGACGGACAGACGGACAGACGGACATCGCTATATCAACTCCGGTTGTTATAAGGATCACAAATATATATATTTTATGGGGTCCAAATTTTTTTTTCTAATTATTACAAACGGAATGACAAACTTATATATACCCTCTGCACACTGGAGTGGAGGGTATAAAAAGATCAATCATACCTATACAGCTCTGCTAATAACTAATAATCATAGGAATATGTTATGATATTCAAAAAATCTATAAAAAAAAGGGGAAAATATAAAAATTTTTTTGAGGATTTCATTCGGTGAAATTAATCCAACTTTCGTAATTAAAAAAATCATGTAAACATCTAGTAATTAAAGATTGTTTTATGTCATTTTTTATAATCAAACAGAAAGCGTCATCTATTTATCACTTATAGCAATAACTGTTTCAGCTAATTCAACAACCCTTTGCTGTAAAACGTTAAAAATATCCCAATATAAGTGATACATAGATGACGCTTTTAAAAAAGTGGCATAAAAAAACAATTTTAAATCATAATTTTTTCACCAATACAATCATAAGTCACACACCGATTTGTGTTACAGCTCTCAACGATTTGTGTTACGCTGTTTTTGTTATTGTATTGTGAAATATAAATTTATCCCCGTGCGCGTATAAAAAAAAAACAAAACATTAAAAAAATCACTATTTGTTAACAAAAACAAAATCTATTTATCACATTTTTGAGTTTTTAATTATTTTTTTTACTTTGGCGTTCAATTTTTCGAATTAATTTTATGTGAAGAAGGGAACAATATTTGTACTTATTTTTAATGAATTCAAAGGAGATGCGATGGGTATGTTGCTTATAAATAGTTAAAACCATTTTAAAGAATTTACAACTGAAATGTACTGATCCCAGTCCATATGAATTTCCCTGCTTGATTTACTAACGATTTCTTTTTGTGTATTTATTAATTTACTCTGACAGATTGTTTGAAAATGTATTTTGTGGTTAAAGCAATTTAAATAAGTTTGCGGTTAATTTTGTTTATTAAACTGTAATAAAATTATACGTACAATACAGCCATACAGCGAGTGTTGTATCGAAACAATAAATGATATTTTTAATTTTTATGACATCATCAATATGAAACAATTACACAGAAAACCATAGGTAAACAAATTAAGTAGCAAATGATAATTGTCTACAACAGTTAATGATACCACAGCAACAAACATTATTATTTTATAGAATTTATATTGTTGTGTCTAATAAATCTTAATAAAAATTTCAAACAAAATGTGGCTTTTTGATGATGTTAGATAAATTCAAACGTTTGTATATACATAAGTATATATAAAAAAGTTAAATTACTTATTTCGAAAAAAAAAAAAAATAAAAATAAAAATAAATAAATAAATCAAAACACAAAGCAGCCATGGCCCTATGCTCTATGTAGGGACTACGGGAACTTATATATATATATTTATAAGCATAAAGCAGCAAACAAACATAAATCAGTTTCTTTTGAAGTTAATAAAAGTTAAGCGTTACAAAAATTCTTTAAATCAAAAGTTAAAAATACTAACGAAGTTATGCCCTAGAGGTAAAGACCACAAAAAACAAGGGAGATTAGCTAAAAAAAAGACAGAGGTAGTCTTTTTTTTGTTGTTGGAATACTTTAGAGATTTAAAAGACAGAAGTTGAATATTTTTAAGCAATAAGAACAATTTGTAAAAATTAAAGTTTCATTCCACAATATTTCTCTACGAAATCCCACCAAAATGTATAAAAGCTGTAGATTTAGTTGTGGAATTATTTACTTTTTGCTCAGTTTAAAAATAACATTAAATCATTTATTCAGTTAGCGAGTTTAAGTTGGAGGCTGGCTGCCTTGTTGATTGTTATAAAAATTATTACAGTTATTTACCTTAAGGTGCTTTTATTACTTTGTCTTTTGGCTTGCAGTGATGTTCAGTTGTTTTCTGTCTTTAACAACAGAATTCCATCACTTGGAAAAAATTTCCTACTGAAATGACTGAACAATGTGTTGATAGATTTGGGATTTAAACAAAAATTAATATTAAAAATTGTTTGCAGTGAGTTGTTTATATTTGAATTTATATATAAAAAAAATTAACCTTAGGCATAATCTGAAAAAAAGTTTTGCTTTTATTAAGGATATTTATAGGAATTTTGTTTGACTTAACAAAATTTGTGTTATGTTTGCCTAGTGAAATCTAGGTCAGAAATATGTATTTATTTTTAATAATTTTTAAGCTGTAAGTTTTCCAATAATATGTTATATGAATTTAATAAAACTTGATTTTATTATTGTCATAAAAATACAACAAAATATACGGTTTATCGGGCGCCTGTACGATAAGCTAGTCCATGAGTTTCGTTTAAGATTGCCAGTTTCAAGATTGGTCAGATCTCAGCTTAAATGGGTGTCGTTATTTATGGATATTAGCTTGTCATATTGTACGATTTTTTTTCGAATTTGATATAATAATACGATACGTATCAGAGATCAGCAATGAATCGTTTTTTCACTACTCATAATCACTTATAAAATTTTAAATAAAAGTGAGTAGAGATCATAGAAATTTAACTACTCGAATATACTCATATACAATAACGTTGATTTATAAGTACTAGTAGATTCCAGCACTCGAAATTCGAGTGCAATTTCTAGGCAGGTTTATTTTTCAACTTAGCCAATTCACAAACCAACACTTTTATGATTTATTATTATTGTGAATGAAGATAACAAAATCATTAACAAACACATTGACAAATTTAATAAAACACACATGGCATACGTAAAATTATATGTATGTGTTAGTAGCAACTTTATATGCCATTTACTCAAAATAAAGGAAAAAATTTAAAAATCTGTAAATCTGCAAAACGGCGAAAAAGAAATACCTTTCAAATAATATACGTTTGGTCAAAATCGGAATAAAACGGTAGAACAAAACATCGGTCACAAGAAATCGCCTGGCCTATTAATATTATAGATAACAATGAGTGAATCCGACGTTGATATCATACTCATAGTATCCCAAGTTATAATTTTAGCAAAATACTTCTAATACATACAATTGATTTAGCTTATTCAACTCATCCATATGCAAGCCTTACAGAGAGTATTTTAGTACTCGTATTCGAATCATACTAATTTCGCATCGTACACAATGCGTGAAAAAGAATCTAAATCAACAACATCATAAATGTTGTTAAATATGAGTATCATGAGTACCTCAAATTATAAGTGGATATGAGGTTCGACAACATTTTAAGTATGAGTGCGTAGAAGTATAAGAAATTATGAATCATGATTCAACTCTTTTTTAACTCTACTCTGATTCAGCTTATTCAACTCATCCATATGCAAGCCTCAAAGTGAGTATTTTAATACTCGTATTCAAATCATAATAATTGCGCATCGTAGATATTGCGTGAAAAAGAATCAAAATCAATAACGTCATAAATGTTGTCAAGTACGAGTATCATGAGTACTTTAAACTATGAGTGGATATGAGGTTCGACAACATTTCAATAAGTATGAGTGCGTATAACTAAAAGAAATTACGAAGCATGATTTAACTCTACTCACTTTTTCAGTACTCTTTGATGCGTATCTATGATCTGAATATGGAAAAAAATAAAAAAAATATTTAAAGGGATTTTCAAGTCCCATAGAGCTTTTAGTTCGCGATTGTAAGTAAAAATTAAGATTTTTTTTTTAAATTGGTCTCAAAAGTTTCTTAATGGCGAGCTTTTTAAGGCAAAATATTCACAAAATTTTCGTGTAGTAATTTTGGTTCCATATTAGCGAAGCCAACTTAGACTCTTGGCACTAGATTTAGCACCTTTTGCTGATAGTTTTCTCTTTTTAAGCGCTTTTAACGTTTTTCTGCTACAGCAGTTGATAATAAACACAAATTTTTAAGGCGTAAATTTTGTAACATAATTTTTAAAACGTTAAAAAGAAATCGAAGAGTACCAAAATTGCCTTAACAACTTACAATTATGTAAATGGTAAAATCGAGACAGAACTAATTTATTTTAGATGGAAATACTTAACTTCAATGATTTAAATTTCTTTGTATATCTATAATATTAATAGGCTAGGCGATTTTCTGTTACCGATGTTTCGTTCTACCGTTTTATCCCGATTTTGACCAGACGTATATTATTTGAAAGGTATTCCATTTTAGCTGTTCACCACATTTACAGAATTTTGGCATATTTAAAAAAAATTAATTGCTACAGTAAATTAAATGAAACCCTTACTATGTGTTGGCAAATAAAATTGTGCTATTTTTTACGAAAACTTACCCTCATGTGCTGCTAGGGTCAAAATGAACAAAAATTCAGCTGTATTTGCAAACTATTTGAATTTTTTGACTTACTCGTCCTATACTAGCTTGGGGTCATTTGTGGAGTCAAGTCCAAATGGGCTAATGACATCAAATTATAAAATCATCATAATCATCAAATCATAAAAATCGGTAAAATATAGCACAATTTTATTATCCAAACCATAGTAAGGGTTTCATCTAGTTTACAAGAATAATTAATTTATTTAAATATGCCAAAATTAATAGTTTGGCCTCGGCAAGGAATGTGTTAACATTGTTCGATTTATTCCAAATTTTTAGCCAGGAAGCCTTGCACATTTGGTTATTATATTTTAAGCGTCACATCTAAAAGTTCAACAGCGCTTAAAAACTGTATGAATGTTTTGAATAAATTGTCTTTTATAAGTTTGGGGTCATATGTGACCCCAAGTCCAAAAGGGATAATGGGGTCATATCATATTTTTCCGAAGCCCTAGGCTGCTATGATAAAATATAACAATTAAAAGTAAAAAGTTGATAAATTTTTCTTACAAAGTTGTAAGAAAAAGTACATTTACCGAATATTTCACAAAAAACTAATTTTTCTCGAAATCCGCAAAATAAAATTCTTTGTAAAAAAATTTCTGGCACAGGGATTTACTTAGAAATTCACACAATTAATCTCTAACATATATGTGACAATCCATTTTTGACAGATCCATTTTTTTAAATTGTTTTTAAGAAAATTTTTTAATATTTAAAAGAGAAGTTTTCAAAATTTTATCAAAAAATTTTCCATCTTTGGTCTCATTTCGCAATAGGTTAGCAACGTATTAATAAAACAATACTTCATAACTGAGTACCTACGGGTATAGTGACCAAAAAAAAATTATGCCTTTAATCAATTTCTTAAAGCTGAAAAAATGTTTACCACATTTCATGTCCTAGAGTTTTTTGTCACAAGAGTTGTCTGGGGCATTTGTCATTTCTTGGCGAGTTTTTGTTGCATTTTGAATTTATATAGCTTGTTGGAAAGACAATTTAGTACTGAAATCGAGTCATATAATAACTTTTCGAAAAATTTAAACTATAGAACGAAATTTTAGTAAAATCTAAAAAAAGTCATATTTTTCTCATATAAATACACTTGAATTTTCAGTCGCGTTGAGGCACCTCTAAATTTTTTTGATTGACCCAAAACTTTGTATTTCCCAGTTTTTTTGCTATTCGCATATTTCTAGGGAGTGGGACTTTAAAGTCGAACACTTTTTCCCTCTCCATATAATGAAGGGCCACCCTAGTAAATGTCTATACGCTCAAGGTATTACAAATCTATTTCACAATACAATTACAAAAATAGAGTAAGACAAAAATGGTGTGCGGTATTAGTGTATTGGTGTTAAGATTATTGCAGCTAATTCAACAACCCTCTAGTATAACAACATTAAAAATTTCACAATGTAAGTTAATTCAACAACCAAAAAGTATAACACAAACATTAAAACCAGCAGATTCCAGCCCTCGAAATTCGAGTGCAAATTCTAGTAAATTTTATTTTTTCATTATAGAAAGACCCTAAAGGTATGCTTATCAATTATAGCCAATTCACAGATCAACACAAAAAAAACAAACTCATTTTTATTACAAACATATTAACAAATAAACACACACATAGCATTGTGTAATTTTGTGTATGTGTTACTAAAGGAAAAAATTTAAAATTCTGTTAATCTGCAAAATGGCTAAAAAGAAACACTTTTCAAATAATATACGTTTGGTCGAAATCGGGATAAAACGGTAGAACAAAAGATCGGTCACAAGAAATCGCCTAGCCTATTAATATCACAAAAATTACAATATAGAAATATAACAGCTAATTAAACTAAGCTTAATGTATAACAACTCTAAAGTGAAAAAAATATACTGAAAGCACAAGTACTTCCAACTTAAAAAAATTTTTAATTACTAGATGTTTACACATCTCCCCTGATCGGACTCACAAAGTTTTTTTAATTCTCTTAGCTTTATCTTCAGTATATAATTTTTTTTTTACAAAATTTCTACATCACACCACGCTATGGGCAATGTTGCACTGATAATAAAAATTATTTTTAGGGGTCATTTTGGTGAAAAAAGTTCACGCATCGAATGCAATTTCTAAAACTGCCACATGATCATAAACTAATGAAAATTATCACTGTCTTATGGTCACCTATCACTAGATAGCTTCATAACATCGCGATTTTTTGCGCCCTCCATAAAAATGGTGCGATTTTTTTATATTATTGAAATTATAAGAAAATACTAACAACTTTGCAATTAACGTTATTATTTTATACTTAAAAGAAAAACTAAAATTTAAAACTTCATCGCATTTGGTGCGTTAACTTTTTTACATAATTTCTTGATATTTTTTCATGGTCTTTACGGCTATGCGATGATGATTTTGAGTTGTAAAAAGTTATTACACTAATGTGAACTTAAGCTAAAATTGCTCTTGCTGTAAATTCACATAATCGCATTCCTATAAAATTTTGAAAGATAATGCAAATGATCGTAATTTTATCGATTTTCAACAAAAAACGAAAATCGAATATTATGTCACTTAAGCTGTTTTCGCGGTAACGGCTCGTTATATTGATAACTTCTAACTTTAAAACAATTAAAATAGTCTGGCAGACACAAACAAGTTTTATCTGAAAACTAAAATTTTAAAAAATAAAAAGCAAAATATAAATTTGTTTGCAATGATTTGCACATGCAATTCTGGCCACCTTCGCATCTTTCAAAATTACCTAAGTTTTACTTTTGTATTTTATTTAAATTTTTTACTATTACCAACAGATTGTTTAACGAGCAGAAACAAATTATTCAAACGCCAACATTTCTCTTGGGAGTTTTTTTTGTACAAACAAATTCATTGTACACGATTAAAAACACACTGTCATGCATTTTAAATACTTATTAAGTGAGACAGAATAAACTTGATTGCTGATATTGACTTTAAAAAAATATACACATTTTTTTGTTGGCATTTTCACTTACTTTATATATTTTTAACCTGAAATTTAAGTTTTATTTTAATTTATTCTCATGGTTATTTTATAATATGTTTTTGTTGGTTAAAAATATTTCTGATAAATGACTATGATACGTAATGTCAAACGAAACAACAAAAAGAAAACTGTCAACTGTAAAAAAAAACGGGATAAATTATTTTCAAAGGTTTACATTGTTTTTTTTTGTCATGTCAGTTCAGTTCAGTATCAATGGAAGTGTTTTATAATACCGGTTGATAATGTTTATTGGTTTATGACTATCAAGTAAAATTCATCAATCAACGGCACTGATGATGCTCTTTGTTGTGGGAGATGTGGGTTGTATTTTTTATACCCTCCACACGTCAGTGGCAGAGGGTACATATATGTTTGTCATTCCGTTTGTAACTCATCGAAAAATGCATTTGCAACCCCATAAAGTATATATATTCTTGATCCTTATAACAACTCGAGTCGATATAGCGATGTCCATCTGTCCGTCTGTTTGTTGAAATCACGCTCGTAAATCGACTCATAAAGTGATTCTGAGTCGATTGGTATAATAAAAGATGGGTCTAGGTCGAATATTTATGGTGGTTACAACATTAGAACAAACTTATTTTACCCTGACATAGTGGTATAGAAATAAAAATCATGTGAGTCCGATCGCAGCGCAGATGTGTAAACATCTAGTAATTAAAGATTTTTTATAGCACTTTCTTAAAATCAAACAGAAAGCGTATCACTTATAGCAATCAACTGTAGGGGCCCTGTTAATATAAAAATATTTATTATTATTTATCATTTTAACCGGTTAGTTTTTAATTTTTCGTTTTTTATTTTTTATTTTTAATTTTTCGTTTTTCATTTTTCATTTTTCGTTTTTCATTTTAATTTTTTTTTTTAATTTTTAATTTTTAATTTTTTATTTTTAATATTTAATTTTTTAATTTTAATTTTTCATTTTTTATTTCTAATTTTTAATTTTTTTCTTCATTTTTCATTTTTCATTTTCCAATTTTTATATTTCTTTTTTCATTTTTCATTTTTCATTTTTTATTTTTAATTTTTTATATTTAATTTTTTATTTTTTATTTTTTATTTTTCATTTTTCATTTTTCATTTTTTGTTTTTCATAATTAATTTTTAATTTTAGTTTTCATTTCTTATTTTTCATGTTTCATTTTTTATTTTTCATTTTTCAATTTTCCTTTATATTTTTTTTTAATTTTTTATTTTTCATTTTTTATTTCTTATTTTTTATTTTTCATTTTTTATTTTCTTTTTTTTAATTTCCTTTTTATTCTTAATTTTTTATTTTCCGTTTTTAGTTTTTTCATTTTTCATCTTTCGTTTTTAGTTTTTTCATTTTTCATTTTTCATTTTTAATTTTTTATTTTTTATTTTTCATTTTTCGATTTTCTTTTTTCATTTTTCATTTTTCGTTTTCGTTTTCATTTTTATTTTTAAATTATTTTTAATTTTTTATTTTTCGTTGTTAATTTTTCATTTTTTATTTTTAATTTTTTTATTTTTGATTTTTCATTTTTTATTTTTAATTTTTCATTATTCATTTTTAATTTTTCGTTTTTCGTTTTTCATTTTTTATTTTTTTTTTAATTTTTAATTTTTAATTTTTTATTTTTAATATTTAATTTTTTAATTTTAATTTTTCATTTTTTATTTTTAATTTTTAATTTTTTCTTCATTTTTCATTTCCAATTTTTGTATTTCTTTTTTCATTTTTTATATTTCATTTTTTATTTTTTATTTTTCATTCTTCATTTTTTGTTTTTCATAATTCATTTTTTATTTTAGTTTTTCATTTCTTATTTTTCATGTTTCATTTTTTATTTTTTATTTTTCATTTTTCATTTTTCATTTTTCATTTTTCATTTTTCATTTTTAATTTTAAAGTTTTAATTTTTTATTATTAATTTTTTATTTTTCAATTTTCCTTTTTATTTTTTTTTATTTTTTTTATTTTTCATTTTTTATTTTTTATTTCTTATTTTTTATTTCTTATTTTTTATTTTTCATTTTTTATTTTCTATTTTTATTTTTCATTTTTATTCTTAATTTTTTATTTTCCGTTTTTAGTGTTTTTTTTCGTTTTTCATTTTTCGTTTTTCATTTTTAATTTTTCATTTTTCATTTTTTATTTTTTATTTTTCGATTTTCATTTTTCGTTTTCATTTTAATTTTTAAATTATTTTTAATTTTTAAATTATTTTTCATTTTTTATTTTTCTTTGTTCATTTTTAATTTTTTATTTTTATTTTTAATTTTTTATTTTTCATTTTTTTATTTTTGATTTTTCATTTTTTATTTTTAATTTTTCATTATTTATTTTTAATTTTTCGTTTTTCGTTTTTCATTTTTTATTTTTTTTTTAATTTTTAATTTTTAATTTTTTATTTTTAATATTTAATTTTTTAATTTTAATTTTTCGTTTTTCATTTTTCGTTTTTCATTTTTTATTTTTTTTTTTAATTTTTAATTTTTTATTTTTAATATTTAATTTTTTAATTTTAATTTTTCATTTTTTATACCCTATACCACTATGTGGTTTGGGTATAATGACTTTGTGCTGCTGTTTGTAACAACCAAAAATATTTGACCTAGACCCATCTTTAATTGTACCGATCGAATCAGAATCACTTTCTGAGTTGATTTAACAATGTCCGTCCGTCCGTCCGTCTGTGTGTCCATGTAAAGCTTTTTATCAAACTGCAGGTCGCAAATATGAATATGTTTTGATGAAATTCGGCATGTAAGCTTTTATGGGCCATTGGATGAACGCTATTGAAATTCGCGATAATCGGTCCATGTTCAGACCTAGCCCCCATACAAATTACCCCTATGAAATCGACATAAATTGCTATAAGATCCAAATTGTCATATAGATCTTCCTCAAATTGGGTTTTTTTGCGTTCATTACGTCCACTAATGTGTAGTCCAAAAATGATGGCTTTGGCCCCATATAGAGCTGCTTCCCGATCTTCACTTAAATCTATTAAAAAACAAAAATATTGCACTGATTCTTCTCAGATTTTGTTTGTATATATTTTTGCAAAATACAAGAGACTTTACCAAACATGATCAGGATCGGTCCATTTTTGGACCTGGTCCCCATATAGATCTAGCATCCGATATGAACATTTTCATGTCTGCAGCCAAAAAAATTAATAGAAATTAGACTCAAATTTGGTTTTTGCTTATTTTCTATGTCCAGTTAGTTGGGCCTAAGAGATAGGGTTTCTAAACGCATGGTATAGGGTATCGTATAGTCGGTCTAGACCGACTATAATTTTCTTACTTGTTTATTTTTTATTTCTTATTTTTTATTTTTCATTTTTTATTTTCTTTTTTTATTTTTCATTTTTATTCTTAATTTTTTATTTTCCGTTTTTAGTTTTTTCATTTTTCATTTTTCGTTTTTCATTTTTAATTTTTAGTTTTTTATTTTTTATTTTTCATTTTTTATTTTTCATTTTTCGATTTTCATTTTTCATTTTTCGTTTTCATTTTTATTTTTAAATTATTTTTCAAATTATTTTTAATTTTTTATTTTTCGTTGTTCATTTTTAATTTTTTTATTTTTCATTTTTCATTTTTTATTTTTAATTTTTCATTATTCATTTTTAATTTTTCGTTTTTCATTTTTCGTTTCTTATTTTTTATTTTTTTTTTAATTTTTTATTTTTTATTTTTAATATTTAATTTTTTAATTTTAATTTTTAATTTTTTATTTTTAATTTTTAATTTTTTCTTCATTTTTTATTTTTCATTTTCCAATTTTTATATTTCTTTTTTCATTTTTCATTTTTAATTTTTTATATTTAATTTTTTATTTTTTATTTTTCATTTTTCATTTTTTGTTTTTCATAATTCATTTTTTAATTAAATTTTTCATTTCTTATTTTTCATGTTTCATTTTTTATTTTTTATTTTTCATTTTTAATTTTTAATTTTTAAGTTTTAATTTTTTATTATTAATTTTTTATTTTTCAATTTTCCTTTTTATTTTTTTTTATTTTTTTTATTTTTCATTTTTTATTTTTCATTTTTATACCCTATACCACTATGTGGTTTGAATCACTTTTTGAGTTGATTTAACAATGTCCGTCCGTCCGTCCGTCCATCTGTATGTCCATGTAAAGCTTGTAATCAAACTGCAGGTCGCAAATATGAAAACATTTTGATGAAATTTGGTATGTAAGCTTTCATCGGCCATGGGATGAACGCTATTGAATTTGGTGAGAATCGGTCCATGTTCAGACCTAGCCCCCATACAAATTACCCCTATGAAATCGACATAAATTGACATAATTTCATTTTTCATTATTCGTTTTCATTTTAATTTTTAAATTATTTTTCATTTTTAAATTATTTTTCATTTTTTATTTTTCGTTGTTCATTTTTAATTTTTTATTTTTATTTTTTCATTTTTAATTTTTCATTTTTTATTTTTCATTTTTAATTTTTTATTTTTTATTTTTAATTTTTTTAAAATTTTTTTTTTTTTTTAATTTTTAATTTTCAAACGGGTTATCATAATATCATAATTTTTGCACCAATACAATCACATGTTGTCTTACGACTCACATGTTACGCTTACATGTTACGCTGTTTTTGAAATTTACCCCCCTGCGCGTATAGATGTTTACACATCAAAAATTAAAGTCTCCTATGTTTGATAATGTTTGTATTGGATGCTGAAATTAATAAATTATATTGCCAACATGGAATATTAGATGTCTCTTTCGGAAAAACTGGCAAAACCATGAACTAGCTTTTCTATCGAAAAAGCTAAAATACGTCTTTCGTAACTAAAAGAGAACTACGAGTAATATATGAATGTCTCACTTGTCAATTCGATTAACTCTACTTTCAGATTAATATCAAAGTGCTTGATTGGCGGCAACTGTTTATATTCAAAACAAGTTTCTCTAATAAAAATTGATATTAATGGTAATAATACCAACAAGTATTATAAGAGGAATTTGTTAGTTAGGCGCCAATCAAGTGCTTCGATATTAAAATTAATATGAATCTAAAAGTGGAGTTAATCAATATCAGAAATTTAATTTGAAATTTAGAGGTACCACAAAACATGTCTTGTACTTTATTGGACAGGCCTTGCAAATACCTATCATGTGATGTCCAATTTGTATATGGTTTATTTGGAAACGGCCATTTTTTCAGTACTTTTTATTACTCTCTTATTTAGAGATTGGGCAGCTTAAAAAATAACGGGTCACGTATTTTTTTTTTGTTTTAAACCTTTCTTGTTAGTCATGATTCATATTTTTTCATAAAAGAACAGGATTTATCAAAACCCAAAAATAATTGTACTTAATTTTTAAGGCTGAATTTTTTAAGAACTTTATCTATAATATTAATAGGCTAGGCGATTTCTTGTGACCGATGTTTTGTTCTACCGTTTTAACCCGATTTCGACCAAACGTATATTATTTGAAAGGTATTTCTTTTGAGCCGTTTTGCAGATGTACAGATTTCTAATTTTTTCCCTTTATTTTGAGTAAATTGCATTTGAAGTTGCTACTAACACATACATAAAATTATACAATGCTATGTGTGTGTTTATTAAATTTGCTAATGTGTTTGTATTAAAAATTAGTATGTTTTTTTGTGTTGATTTGTGAATTGGCTATAATTGATTAGCATACCTTTAGGGTATTTATTAAATGAAAAAATAAAATTTTCTAGAATTTGCACTCGAATTTCGAGGCCTGGAATCTGCTATTCTAACCTACTTTTTATGTTTTAAAATGGCTATATATTTCTTTCTAAGTGTCCAAGTAAGTTCCCAATTCGTTTAAAATTACAATTAATAAAATTTGGATTTATTAAATCTGGGACGTTAAAATTTCTTTAAAACATGGAAATTCCAAAGCTTTCTCTTATAGCAGGGGTCCCCAAACTAAAGCCTGCAGGCCGCAACCGGCCCGAGCGATAGTTTCCTATGACCACTCAAATACTACAAATGGTTAAAATAAATTTTTAAAGTATCGGAAATGATGGAAGAACTCAATTACTACATATGGGGCCAAAAATTTGGTCGCTAAAAATATAGTATTAATAGGTCGTATTAACACGATGTATGAAAGTAATATCAACATGAAGCCGATGCAATTACACGGCATAATTCATCAGCAAACACTCTGTGGAAAAAGTCTGAGCTTAAGCTCCGTCATGTCATTTCCACACTAAACTTAATACGTAAAAAAGGATTATATCACCGCCAGTTTAAAACATTCCTGGAAACTGTTGAAGCTGAATATGATGATTTTTTATATCACAGTGAAGTAAGGTGGTTAAGTCGCGGCAAAGTTGTGAAACGATTTTTTGAACTTCAAGCTGAAATTGACAATTTTATGACAGAAAAGTGAAGAGCTATCTGATCCTGCATGGTTGTAGGATCTAGCTTTTTTTTTATAGCAGATATAACTGAACATCTCAATGTCCTCAATTTAAAATTATAAGGCAAAAGAAAACTTATACACGAACTATTTATCGATACCAAATCTTTCAGATCAAGATTGGAATTTTTAAACTCTTTCTTTTAACTCATACTCTCTGTCTGTTTGTCTGTCTGTCTGTCTGCCATGGGTGGTCCCCATTCCCCCTTATCCAATTGATCTGAAACTTGGCCAATAGTCTTGTCGTGACTACAGATTAATTTTGGGGTAGTCAGGCACAGTCACGCGTGGTCACGCACAGTCACGGAGTGATATAAATGTCATTTCCCATCATCCGATCGATCTCAGACTTGGTCCATACACTTGCTGTGAAAAAAGATTAACTTTTACTTAGTCAAGCGCAGTCACGAGTGGTCACGCAAAGTCACGGAGTGATCTAAATGTCATTTCCTCTCATCCGATCGATCTGAAACTTGGTTCATACACTTGCTGTGAAAAAAAAATTAACTTTTACTTAGTCACGCACAGTCACGCGTGGTTACGCACAGTCACGAAATGATCTAAATGTCATTTCCCCTCATCCGATCGATCTCAAACTTGATCCATACACTTCTGTGAAAAAAGATTAACTTTGATTTAGTCACGCGCAGTCACGCACAATCACGGAGTGATCTAAATGTCATTTCCCCTCATCCGATCGATCTCAAACTTGGTCCGTACACTTGCTGTGAAAAAAGATTTACTTCGACTTAGTCACACGTAGTCACGCACGGTCACGCACAGTCACTGAGTGATTTCAATGTCATTTCCCCTCATCCGATCGATCTGAAACTTAATCCATACACTTGCTGTGAAAAAAAGATTAACCTTGACTTAGTCACGCAGAGTCACGCATGGTCACGCACAGTCACGGAGTGATCTAAATGTCATTTACCCTCATCCGATCGATCTGAAACTTGGTCGATATACTTGCTGTAAAGAAAGATCAACTTCGACATAGTCACGCGCAGTCACGCATAGTCACGCAAAGTCATGGAGTGATTTAAAACCCATTTTCCCTTATCCGATCGATCTCAAACTTGGTCGATAGGCTTGCTGTGAAAAAAGATTAATTTTAAGATTATCACGCAAAGTCACCTACAGTCACGGAGATATTTAAAACTCATATGCATAAGGAAAGAAAGAGTTTTAATAAAAATTTTGTTTTAGTGGGTTAGATTATTTAAAAGGTAATTTAAACAAAATATTTTCACACATTTTCGATTTTGAATAGTTTCTCTAATAATGGAAGTATCGTTAATATTGCACTGCTTCAAGATGAATTTAACAAACGCTTTTCCGAGTTCTTTTGGTATGAAAAATTATTTACTTTGTTCCAAAATCCTGTTGAACTAAACGTGAATGACATGGATCCCAATCTACAATTTGAATTAATTGATTTGCAATCAAACGATGCACTGAAATCACTCTTGAAAAATGAAGACATAAGCACATTTTATTCACTTTTGTCGGAAAATACTTTCTGCAATATTAAAAATTTTGCCAGGAAAATAATTTCATTGTTTGGGAGCACCTATGCCTTTTCTCGGATGAAATATATAAAATCAAAATTACGACCAAGACTGGAGGATGACCAGTTAAAGGAATTTTTAAAAATAAGCGTATCTAGTTTCAAAGCAAATATTAAGAATGTCATTGAAAGATCAAACAACCAGGCACCTTGTTCTTTTTTTTTATTTAATAATAAGATATGTCCCAACTTTTCTGCAGGGTTTTTTTGTGTGAATATTTTAAATAAAACATAATTTCTTTTAAATAGATTAAATGTATGTGGCCCGCTGAACTCATGAATAATTTTTATGTGGCCCTCTTCTTCA
>OY821521.1:30365720-30403220 GCA_963682025.1 Cordilura impudica
ATTTAATTTTTAATTTTTATTTTTTATTTTTTTAATTTTTAATTTTTAATTTTTAATTTTTAAATTTTAATTTTTAATTTTTAATTTTTAATTTTTAATTTTTAATTTTTATTTTAATTTTTAATTTTTAATTTTTAATTTTTAATTTTAATTTTTAATTTTTAATTTTTAGTTTTTAATTTTTAATTTTTAAATTTTAATTTTTAATTTTTAATTTTTAATTTTTAATTTTTAATTTTTAATTTTTAATTTTTAATTTTTAATTTTTAAATTTTTAATTTTTAATTTTTTATTTTTAATTTTTAATTTTTAAATTTTCATTTTAATTTTTAATTTTTAATTTTTAATTTTTAATTTTTAATTTTAATTTTTAATTTTTAATTTTTAATTTTAATTTTTAATTTTTAATTTTTAATTTTTAATTCTTTTTTAATTTTAATTTTTAATTTTTAATTTTTAATTTTTAATTTTTAATTTTTAATTTTTAATTTTTAATTTTTAATTTTTAATTTTTAATTTTTAATTTTTAATTTTTAATTTTTAATTTTTAATTTTTAATTTTTAATTTTTAATTTTTAATTTTAATTTTAATTTTTAATTTTTAATTTTTAATTTTTAATTTTAATTTTTAATTTTTAATTTTTAATTTTTAATTTTTAATTTTTAATTTTTAATTTTTAATTTTTAATTTTAATTTTTAATTTTTAATTTTTAATTTTTAATTTTTAATTTTTAATTTTTAATTTTAATTTTTAATTTTTAATTTTTAATTTTTAATTTTTAATTTTTAATTTTTAATTTTTAATTTTTAATTTTTAATTTTTAATTTTTAATTTTTAATTTTTAATTTTTAATTTTTAATTTTTAATTTTTAATTTTTAATTTTTAATTTTTAATTTTTAATTTTTAATTTTTAATTTTTAATTTTTAATTTTTAATTTTTAATTTTTAATTTTTAATTTTTAATTTTTAATTTTTAATTTTTAATTTTTAATTTTTAATTTTTAATTTTTAATTTTTAATTTTTAATTTTTAATTTTTAATTTTTAATTTTTAATTTTTAATTTTTAATTTTTAATTTTTAATTTTTAATTTTTAATTTTTTAATTTTTAATTTTTAATTTTTAATTTTTAATTTTTAATTTTTAATTTTTAATTTTTAATTTTTAATTTTTAATTTTTAATTTTTAATTTTTAATTTTTAATTTTTAATTTTTAATTTTTAATTTTTAATTTTTAATTTTTAATTTTTAATTTTTAATTTTAATTTTTAATTTTTAATTTTTAATTTTTAATTTTTAATTTTTAATTTTTAATTTTTAATTTTTAATTTTTAATTTTTAATTTTTAATTTTTAATTTTTAATTTTTAATTTTTAATTTTTAATTTTTAATTTTTATTTTTAATTTTTAATTTTTAATTTTTAATTTTTAATTTTTAATTTTTAATTTTTAATTTTTAATTTTTAATTTTTAATTTTTAATTTTTAATTTTTAATTTTTAATTTTTAATTTTTAATTTTTAATTTTTAATTTTTAATTTTTAATTTTTAATTTTTAATTTTTAATTTTTAATTTTTAATTTTTAATTTTTAATTTTTAATTTTTAATTTTTAATTTTTAATTTTTAATTTTTAATTTTTAATTTTTAATTTTTAATTTTTAATTTTTAATTTTTAATTTTTAATTTTTAATTTTAATTTTTAATTTTTAATTTTTAATTTTTAATTTTTAATTTTTAATTTTTAATTTTTAATTTTTAATTTTTAATTTTTAATTTTTAATTTTTAATTTTTAATTTTTAATTTTTAATTTTTAATTTTTAATTTTAATTTTTAATTTTTAATTTTTAATTTTTAATTTTTAATTTTTAATTTTAATTTTTAATTTTTAATTTTTAATTTTTAATTTTAATTTTTAATTTTTAATTTTTAATTTTTAATTTTAATTTTAATTTTTAATTTTTAATTTTTAATTTTTAATTTTTAATTTTTAATTTTTAATTTTTAATTTTTAATTTTTAATTTTTAATTTTTAATTTTTAATTTTTAATTTTTAATTTTTAATTTTTAATTTTTAATTTTTAATTTTTGCAAAGGTAATTTTAATTTTTAATTTTTAATTTTTAATTTTTAATTTTTAATTTTTAATTTTTAATTTTTAATTTTTAATTTTTAATTTTTAATTTTTAATTTTTAATTTTTAATTTTTAATTTTTAATTTTTAATTTTTAATTTTTAATTTTTAATTTTTAATTTTTAATTTTTAATTTTTAATTTTTAATTTTTAATTTTTAATTTTTAATTTTTAATTTTTAATTTTTAATATTTAATTTTTATTTAATTTTTAATTTTTAATTTTTAATTTTTAATTTTTAATATACTTAATTTTTAATTTTAACAATAAAAAATATGTGGTAATGCTTACTTACGCCAATGGGCACACAACTGCAGTGACTTCAACAATAAGAAGAATTACAACATATACAACATATCTTAAGAAAAATAGCAAACACACTGAAAAATTTTATTTTTTCAAGAGTTTTTCTAAGTTTCATTCATAACTCGTGACCCCTTTTACCAATTTAACGATTTTAAATAGAAAATCCTTTGGGGTGTAAATAAACGATATATGATCTTGGGATCTCCGGAATTAATTTCGATGCGTTATAAGCTGAATGACAAACCTATAGATACCCTCTGGCACTGAGGTGTGGAGGGTATACAAATTATTTTACAAAATATTGTATAAATATTTTAATTGCACAACACAAACATCATATGTCGTAGCGAAGCGCGACAGGGCATATTAGATTTCTATATTTTCTAAAGGGTTGGATATAAGAAGTAAAATATTTTTATTAAAAAAAACAATGTGATGCTGAAGATGAACAAGTCGTGTTGTTTGAAAGTGGCTACTTTATCTAGCGTTGTCTAAAGTTTTTTCAATATTTCTCTTGCATTACAAAAATTATTATCTTTTCTATTATTAGAAAATATATACATGATCCGAAACCGAACAATATAAACTAATTATTGTAATAGAATTCAACAATACATAATTACCCTAAAAAAACATTTTTATTATAATATACTCTTTGAGTTATTAACATGTTATACGTATACATAAATCTGCTATATTTTTTGTATCACAAACAAGAAAATCCCTTAATGCATTTTTACGTCCTTCCATAAAAAAATAAATTCCATGTTTGCGTCGTACTAATTGAATAAATATGTCAGCTACTAACCAAAAAAAAAAAAAGAAAAAACTATGACATTTAGTACAAACTATTTCAATTACTTTTCTCAAGTTTATGTTTAGGAAAAAAAAATGGCTGTTAGAGTAGCAACTATTTCTTATAAAGAACATTTTTGAATTAAGACCTTGATTAAAAAGTTGAACATTTCATATCATTAACTTACCATGCAATTTGCGTGCAAGGAAACATTGTTTTAAGTAACAAAAGAATATAATTGAAAAACACTGGTTTTTCTTTCCTCTATTCTTTTGTGTGAAGTTATTTAATTTTTAATCAAGCACTATACACTTAGTTTATGGTGCTTATTTTAACATGTTCATTTCCAAGCCAGTTGCAAATGTTTAGTATGGTATTGTGCTCGTACCATTTATTTTTTAGATACGGATGACATGGGATTTTAATTGTCTACCTGTCGCAATGGTGAATTATTTTCACCTTTATACCAAAAGATTTTAGAAATCAAAGAAAATTTAACACAATGAAAATAAAATCAAATAATGGGAACAAACGGTAACGAATTTTGAAACGCAAATTCAAAAACATTGTGGTTTCCAACAGACACCGTACAGATGTCAATATTTTTTTAAGCTTCTTTTTATTTCCAGTAAAAAAAACTACAGTGAAGTAAGAACTCAAAATATTGTACTACGTGTATTTATTGATTATTTATTATTAAAATCTACAATACTTCCAGTAATGTGTGTTTTAAATATAATGAAATTGTTAATTAAATTTTATTAACTTTGTTATAGCAGACATTACTTTGTAATCCCTTCCCATGCTCGTTAACTAATAACTTAAACCAACAAGAACGTATCGTCTCTCCTTACCAACTACTGATATGGGCCCTGCCATCAATAGATACTTGACACATGTATAAATATTTATCAAGGCCTTCGAACTTCATAGAATTTACATGCAGGCAAGTTTATGTCTTATGCATTTTTTTGCGCCAAATAAGCAAAATATAGTTTTCAAATATCGTTGTAGTTTTAATATTACATATATAGAACTTAGACTCAATCATCATTAAACTAATGACGAAACCTAAGTCGATATCTTACACGGTGAGTTTATAGTTACTGAAGGAAAAGCACTTTTTAAGCAAAGTTTTTTTTGAGCAAAGCTAGTTTTCAAGAAAAATACTTTTTTAAGAAAAATTACTTTTTTAAGAGAAGGTATTTTTTTATGAAAAGGTACTTTTTTAAGAAAATGTACTTTTTTAAGAAAAGGTGCTATTTTAATAAAATTTACATTTTATTAAAAAGTACTTTTAGTAAAAAAGTACTTTTAAGAAAAATTACTTTTTTAAGAAAAGGTACTTTTTAAAGAAGAGGTATTTTTTATTAGGAAATACGCTTTTTCAATAAAACGTGCTTTTTTCAAGTAACTTTTTTAAGAAGAGGTACTTTTTTTTTTTTAGAAATACTAGTGTTTTGATCAAATTTAGTTTAGAAAAGTTATTTTTTTAAGAAAAAGCACTTTTCTAAGAAAAATCGCTTTTTTAACAAAGGCATATTTCTTAGAAAAAATTCTTTTTTAAAAAAGGTACTTTTCAAAGAAAGGGTACTTTGAAAGAAAAGGTACTTTTTAAAGAAAACGTACTTTTTAAAGAAAATGTACTTTTTAAAGAAAATGTACTTTTTAAAGAAAGGGTATTTATTAAAGAAAAGGTACTTTTTAAAGAAAAGGTACTGTAACGGGGTTTTAATCAACGGCTGGGGTAAATCAGTCGTTCCCAGGGTCAGCTTAAGGACCCTCAAACCTTATGCAAAGAAATGAGTTAATTCGTGTCCCTCTTCGGGTTACAAAATAACTTTATTTACAATATATAAATATGTATATATATATACAATACAAATGACAGCAATCGTTGATGATATATGTAATCGTTGCTGGCAGAGTAGATGATGATGGCAATAATGGTTGCTCGGTGGGTATTAGTGGCCGGTTGTATCGGTAATACTGGCCACTCGGCAGATGATAGCGACCACTTCGGCAATACAGATGGTTTGGTGAATGATGTCGGTCGTATCGGTAATATTGGCCACTCGGTAGATGATAGCGACCACTTCGGCAATACAGATGGCTTAGTGAATGATGTCGGTCGTAATATTGGCCACTCGGCAGATAATAGCGACCACTTCGGCAATATTGATGGCTCGGTGAGCGATGACGGTCGTGTCGGCAGTACTAGCCACTCGACAGATGATAGCGACCACTTCGGCAATACTGATGGCTCGGTCGTGTCGGTGATATTCGGGAGCAGACAGCCGCTAAGCCGCTGGAGTAATCGGGAGCAGACAGCCGTTAAGCCGCTGGAGTAATCGGGAGCAGACAGCCGTTAAGCCGCTGGAGTAATCGGGAGCAGACAGCCGTGAAGCCGCTGGAGTAATCGGGAGCAGACAGCCGTGAAGCCGCTGGAGTAATCGGGAGCAGACAGCCGTTAAGCCGCTGGAGTAATCGGGAGCAGACAGCCGTTAAGCCGCTGGAGTAATCGGGAGCAGACAGCCGTGAAGCCGCTGGAGTAATCGGGAGCAGACAGCCGTTAAGCCGCTGGAGTAATCGGGAGCAGACAGCCGTGAAGCCGCTGGAGTAATCGGGAGCAGACAGCCGTTAAGCCGCTGGAGTAATCGGGAGCAGACAGCCGTGAAGCCGCTGGAGTAATCGGGAGCAGACAGCCGTTAAGCCGCTGGAGTAATCGGGAGCAGACAGCCGTTAAGCCGCTGGAGTAATCGGGAGCAGACAGCCGTTAAGCCGCTGGAGTAATCGGGAGCAGACAGCCGTGAAGCCGCTGGAGTAATATTTATTGACAACCGGTACCGATCGTCTAAAAAAAGATAGTTCGCTTTTCAGCAATGTGTCCCCACAATGTTTCGTATCGAAACGATTTCTTCCTTCACTCAGCTCAACGTTGCCTTCTTATCCAAAGTATTATTGTAACCAAATGAGAATTATAATCAACCTAATGTATAATTCATAATACATTACAATTCTATAAATACATCGTGGACCCTTTTACTAATGGTTTGGTTGATTGTGTATGCTATTGATGTTTAAGATGTGTGATCGAATGTGTATGGCTGTTGATAGTAGGCTGCTGTTATTAATGTGTGTTTGGTTGTACATGTTTAACGTTGTTATACTGCTGGTGATCGGTGTTTAGTTTTTGTATATTTATTTGCTGTTTTAATAATGTTCATGTTCGGTTGAGTGAAGAACTCATTTGCGTTGTTACAGTACTTTTAAAGAAAAGGTACTTTTTAAAGAAAATGTACTTTTTAAAGAAAAGGTACTTTTTAAAGAAAAGGTACTTTTTAAAGAAAAGGTACTTTTTAAAGAAAAGGTACTTTTTAAAGAAAAGGTACTTTTTAAAGAAAAGGTACTTTTTAAAGAAAAGGTACTTTTTAAAGAAAAGGTACTTTTTAAAGAAAAGGTACTTTTTAAAGAAAAGGTACTTTTTAAAGAAAAAGTACTTTTGAGAAAATTTAGTTTTTTAAGAAAAAGTAATTTTTTATGAAAAGATATTTTTTAAGAAAATGCACTTTTTGAGAAGTAGTACATTTTGGGCAAAAGTCCTTTTTAGGAGAGAGGTACTTTTTTATACAAGGTACCTCTTTAATAAAAATATGCTTTTTAAAAAAAAGTAATTTATTTAAAATTTGTCCTTTTGTTAAGAAATGCTACTTTTTTAAGCAAAGCTTTTTTGTAAGTAAAGGCATTTTTTTAAGAAAAGGCGCTTTCCTACTAAAACGCTCTTTTTAAAAAATGTTTTATTAGAAAAGTTGTTTTTAAAGAAATGATGCTTTTTTTTTAAATATGCTTTTCCAATAAAACGTGCTTTTTTAACGTAATTTTTTAAGAAAAAGTACTTTCCTTTAAAAATACTAGTTTAATTTAGTAAATTAATTTTTTAATTTTTAACTTTTTTAAGAAAAATATTTGTTTTGAAAAGGTATATATTTTAGAAAAAGTACTTTTTTAAAAAAGTACTTTTTAAAGAAAAGGTGCACTTTAAGAAAATGAAGTTTTTTAAGAAAAAGTAATTTATTACGAAGAGGTATTTCTTTTAAGAAAAAGTAATTTTTTACGAAAAGGTATTTTCAAAGAAAATGTACTTTTATGAGAAGATATTTTTAAGGAAAGGTACTTTTTTAAGGAAAGGTATTTTTTTTAAGATATTGTAATTTTCTAAGAAGGGAACTTTTTTTTTTTGGGAAAACCACTTTTTAAGGGAAGGTAATAGTTTAAGAAAAAGTACTATTTGCAGAAAGTACATTTTTAAGAAAATTTATTTTTTTACAGTAATGGTATTTATTTAGAAGCGGTACTTTTTTAAGAAAAAGTGCTTTTTATATACAAGCTAACTTTTTACTAAATCCTACTTTTACTAAAAAGATATTCCTTAAAAAAAGGTACTTTTTTTTAAGAAAAATCACTTTTTTAGAAAGGCATATTTTTTGGAAAAAGTACTTTTTTTAAAAAGGTACTTTTTAATGAAAATGCACTTTTTAAGAAAATTTACTTTTTTAAGAAAAGGTATTTTTTTACGAAAATGTATTTTTTATTTTTTTTACTTTTTATGAGAAGATACTTTTTAAGAAAAGGTACTTTTTTTAGAAAAATGTATTTTTTAAGATAAGGTACTTTTTTAAGAGGCGGATTTTTTATAGAAAAAATATTTTTTAAAGAAAGCCACAATTATATGAAAACGTACTTTTTTAAGAAAATCCAGTCTTTTAAGAAAAGGTACTTTTTTTCTAGAAAATATACTTTTTTAAGGATATATGCTTTTTTACAGTAATCGAATTTATTAAGAAACGGTACTTTTTTAAGAAAAAGTACTTTTTATATACTAGCTAACTTTTTACTAAATCCTACTTTTTTTATTAAAATACTTCTTAAAGAAAAGGTACATTTTTTTAAAGAAAATATACGTTTTTAAGAAAATGAATTTTTTTAAAAGGAATTTTTTAAAGACAATTTATCTTAGTAGAAGTACTCTTTTAACAAAAGATACTTTTTAAAAAGAGGTACTTATTCATTAAAAGGTACTTTTCTAAGAAAATCTATTTTTCAGTTTTCCTTTTTTAAAGTACTTTGTTAAGGAAAGCTAATTTTTTAATAAAAGACAATTTTTTTTAAGAAAAAGTAAGTTTTTAAGAAAATGTATTTCTCAAGAAATGTCGCCTTTTAAGAAAAGGTATTTTCTTTTTAAAAAAGAGTACTTTTTAAGAGAAGTATAACTTATTTAGGAAAAAGTAAATTTTTAAGAAAATGTAATTCTGAAAAATAGTGCTTTTTAAGAATATATACTTTTTTAAGAAAAACTTAATTTTTAAGATGTGGCACGTTTTTAAGAAAAGGTACTTTATTAAGAAAAAGTACTTTTTTAAGAAAAGGTATTTTTAAGAAAACGTACTATTTAAGGAAATGTGCTATTTTAACAAAATATACGCTTTATTAATAGATACTTTTTAAGAAAAGTTTTTTAATAAGGTGTACTTTATTAATAAAAAGTACCGCTTCAATATTCAATTTTAAGAAAATGTTTTTATTTCGAAAATGTATTTTTTTTTTAAGAAAAGCTACCATTTTAGAAAATGCTATTTTTTTTTAAAAAATGTGCTTTTTTGAGAAAATGTGCTCCTTTAGAAAATTACTTTTTAAAGAAAAGGTACTTCTTTAGGAATCCTAATTTTATAAAACACCGTACTTTTTTAATAAAATATAGGATAAAAATTAATTTTTTTTAAAAAGGAGTGCTTTTTTAAAAAATTAAAATTTTTTTCAGAAAAAGTACTTTGTTATAAAAGATGCTCTGTCAAGAATAGGTACCTGTTGCAAAAAAGTACTTTGTTTAGAAAAGGTACTTTGAAAAAAATTTTATTTATTAAAAAACTTAGTTTTTAAACTTAGTTTTTTTACACAAGGTAATTTTTTAATGAAAGGCCCTTTTTTATAAAAGGAACTTGTTTAATAAAAGGTACTTTTGTAATAAAAGGTAATTTTTTAATGAAAGGTACTTTTAAAAAAAAAAAAAGGTACTTTTTTTTATTAATAAGAAAAATCATTATAAGAAAAATCATTTTTTTTACTAAAATATCAATTTTTACTGGAAAATACTTTTTTTTTTTAGCTTAATCCTACTTGTTTTATTAAAAAGATATTTCTTAAAGAAGAGGTAATTTTCGATGAAAATATACGTTTTTAAGAAAAAAATTTTTTTTTAAAGGAATTTTTTAAGTATTTTTTAAAAAGTATTTTTTTTTTTTAAATTTATTAACAAATGATAATTTTTTAAGGAAAGGTACTTATCCATAAAAAGGTACTTTTCTAAGAAAATTAATTTTTTAGTAGTACTTTTTTAAGCAAGGCACTTTTTTAATGCAAGGCACCTTTTTTTTAAGAAAAATTACTTTTTAAGAAAAGGTACTTTTTTAAGAAAAATAAATTTAAAAATTTTTTTTCAAGATTTGGCGCTTTTTAAGAAAAGTTACTTTCGTTTTAAGAAAAAGTAGTTTTTAAGAAAAGGTAGTTTTTTAAGAAAAAGTAAATTTTTAAGGAAAGCTACCTTTATAAGATTAACTGTTTAAGAAAAACCTATTTAAGAAAATGTTCTATTTTTAATAAGAGGTATTTTTTTTACTTAAACGTACCGCTTCAATAGAAATTAACTTTTAAAAAAAGGTTTTTATTTCGAAAGTGTAATTTTTTTAGGAAATGCTCCTTTTTTAAAAAAGTTACTTATTTTAGGAAAGGTATTTTTCTTCAGAAAAGATGTTTTCTTGCCAAAACGTTCTTTTTGTAAGAAAAGTTTTTCGAACAAAACTACTTTGTTAAGTAAAGTTTCTTTTTAAAAAATGTCCCTTTCTAAGAAAAAGTACTTTATGAAAAAAGTACTTATTTATATAAAGATACTTCTTTAGGAATGCCAGTTTTATAATAAACGGTACTTTTTTACCACAGGGTACTTTTCTAAGAAAGGGAACATAAAAAAAATAAATTTTTTAATAAAAGGTACTCTTTTAAGAAAAGGTACTTTTAAAAAGAAAAGTACTTTTTTTAGAAAAGGTACTTTAAAAAAATTTAATTTATTAAAAAAATGTACTGCTAAGATAATGTACTTTTTTCGAGAAAATGTACTTGTTTAAGGAAACGCAATTTTGTAATGAAAGTTAATTTTATAAGAAAATATATTATTTTTATAGAAAATTCTTTTTAAATGAAAGGGTTTTTTTATAAAAGGAACTTGTTTAAGAAAAGATACTTTTTAATAAAAAGTTATTTTTTAATCAAAGGTACTTTTTTAATAAATAGTACTTTCAAATAAAGGGTATTTTTTAAATAAAAGGTACTTTTTTAATAAAAGGTACATTTTTAATAAAATGTACTTTTTTAATAAAAAGTACCTTTTAATAATAGGTACTTGTTCATAAAAAGTACTTTTTTGATAAAAGGTACTTTTTAATAAAAGGTAGTTTTTTAATAAAAGGTACTTTTTTAATAAAAGGTACTTTTTTAATAAAAGGTACATTTTTAATAAAAAGTACTTTTTAATAGAAGGTACTTTTTTAATAAAACTTACTTTTTTAATTAAAGGTACTTTTTTAATAAAAGGTACTTTTTTAATAAAAGGTAATTTTTAATAAAAAGTACTTTCTAATAAAAGGTACTTTTTTAATAAAACGTACTTTTTTATTTAAAGGTGATTTTTTAATAAAAGATACTTATTTAATAAAAGGTACTTTTTTATTAAAATGTACATTTTTAATAAAAGGTACTTTTTTAATAAAAGGTACTTTTGTTATAAAAGGTGCTTTTTTAATAAAAGATACTTTTTTAATAAAAGGTACTTTTTTTCAGGTACTTTTTTTTAATAAAAGGTACATTTTAATAAAAGGTATTTTTTAAATAAATGGTACTTTTTTAATAAAAGGTACTTTATTAATAAAAGGTACTTTTTTAATAATAGGTATTTTTTTAATAAAAGGTACGTTTTTAATAATAGGTACTTTTTTATAAAAGGTACTTTTTTAATAAAAGGTACTTTTTTAATACAAGGTACTTTTTTTAATAAAAGGTACTTTTTTAATACAAGGTACTTTTTTTAATAAAAGGTACTTTTTTAATAAAAGGTATTTTTTTAATAAAAGGTACTTTTTTAATAAAAGGTACTTTTTTAATAAAAGGTACTTTTTTAATAAAAGGTACTTTTTTAATAAAAGGTACTTTTTTAATAAAAGGTACTTTTTTAATAAAAGGTACTTTTTTAATAAAAGGTACTTTTTTAATAAAAGGTACTTTTTAATAAAAGGTACTGTTTTAATAAAAGGCACTTTTTTAATAAAAGGTACTTTTTTAATACAAGGTACTTTTTTTTAATAAAAGGTACTTTTTTAATAAAAGCTACTTTTTTAATAAAAGGTACTTTTTTAATAAAAGGTACTTTTTTAATAAAAGGTACTTTTTTAATAAAAGGTACTTTTTTAATAAAAGGTACTTTTTTAATAAAAGGTACTTTTTTAATAAAAGGAACTTTTTTAATACAAGGTACTTTTTTAATAAAAGGTACTTTTTTAATAAAAGCTACTTTTTTAATAAAAGGTACTTTTTTAATAAAAGGTACTTTTTTAATAAAAGGTACTTTTTTAATAAAAGGTACTTTTTTAATAAAAGGTACTTTTTTAATAAAAGGTACTTTTTTAATAAAAGGTACTTTTTTAATAAAAGGTACTTTTTTAATAAAAGGTACTTTTTTAATAAAAGGTACTTTTTTAATAAAAGGTACTTTTTTTATAAAAGGTACTTTTTTAATAAAAGGTACTTTTTTAATAAAAGGTACTTTTTTAATAAAAGGTACTTTTTTAATAAAAGGTACTGTTTTAATAAAAGGTACTTTTTTATTAGTACATATTTTTTATAGAAAAGGTGTTTTTTGAGAAGTGCTATTTAGAAAAAAAATAATTTTTTTTTACTAAAATCTCTCTATTTGCTGAAAACTACTTTTTTTAATAAAAGCTACTTTTTTATGAAAATGGACTTCTATAAAAATGTACTTTTTTTTAAGAAATTGAACATCTTTAAGAGGTGTTTGAACTGTGCCATGTATAAATTCAATATTTTAATTGTTGTGTAAAGATATAAAATTCCGTTTGCAAAAAACGATTTTTTAATTATATTCAAAATATCAACAAATAAATATGTATGTCAGTGCAACTAACCACAAAAATCTTATATTTAATGTGAGAATTGTTTAAAAATGCTTTAGCATCTTTTACAATGAATAGTTTTTTCTGTGTTAAGTAAAATACTTTTAGCAACTGTTTCCCGTTTCTTTGAAATATTCGAGGTTTATAATAGTGGTAACAGTTCTATGGATCGTATAACGGATTCAATTTGTAGGCAACAATTTTAATAAGTGATGCAAGGCGTATGAATATTATAATATTATAAATGTTTATATTCATATAACTCATACGCTTGTGTAAAATAAAACAATTATGTTTAATGGATTTAGGATTCTGGTAAAAGACTAAGAAGAACCCGTAACTTTTAATGGATATAAAAAAAAAAAAATTAACATACAAAGACTTAGTAGTTACAAAAGTTAGTTTGTGCAACTTTACCGAGTTTCAAATTTACTTTTATGGCTACATTTACTAACAAGCATTTGTGTTGTAATTATTTTTTTTAAGCAAAAATTTATTAGTTAAACTTTATTTGGGAAATGTTGAACAATAATTTGTGTTGAACTACAATGAATTTTACCAGAATGTAAAGTTTAATCCTGGGTTTACCAAGACTTTTATACAACTTCTCTTATTAAATTAATAGATTTTATGATTTTAAAAACACTTCATATTTAATTATTTAAAGTGTGTTTCTAAATTTTCATCAATATATTTAGTCTAAACAAGAATTTTCTAATAACAAAAAAACTTCTTTTGAAATTTTTATTTTAAACAAGAATTTAATTAAATTCGATAAATATTTTTAGAAAGCAAAAAAAGTTAAGGCTTAATATAAAAAAAAATTTATTTACTCCTATCAGAAATTCAGGATTTCTTTTTAGATCTTTATTGTATTAAATTCGAAATTTGTTTTTAAAGCATTTTCATAATTCTACCAACAAAATTTATTATTATTTGTTTTTAGTAACAAAGAAAAAAGCTTCTCACCGTTGAAATCATATATTGTATTTGTGAAGCTTTTGCGGAAGTCACAAAAAAAAAATAAAAATAAAATCAACACCAATAGTACTCAGCAATGGCAGAAAAAGGTAAATTATAGGAAACAAAAACTGTGCACAAACTTGTGTGGTTACACAGTCAAACAAAACAGCATGTTTCTAGGGTTTCTTTTTTGTAGCTGTTAAAGCAAAATTCTTAACGTTGTATGTATTTCCGTGAGCTGTATGATTATAAAACCATTAAATGCATTAAATAATACAGTGTTTTGAAATTTCATGAATACAAATCATCAGTTTTAGTATTTTCATTTTTAGAAAATTTTTATTTGCTGTGAATAATTAAGCTCAGTTATTTTATTATATGTTCTATCGACCTTTTTTTTTTGGTAAATATTTGTTAAGATTTTTTTATTTGCCTAAAGAGGGCTTCAAAGATCATTTGTTTTCAAAATAAATACAGGAATATATATTCATTATCATTCTGACGTTTCGTTGGAGATTCCCAGCATCCTCAGGGATAATTTTATTAATCTGTTTTTTTTTTTTTTTGTCAAATTTAATACATTTAATAAACAATGTATTCTGTTTTACATACATAACATAAAACATAAAATTAATTTAAAGCAAATGTAGAAAATAAATTGAAGTAAATATCACAGTAAAAATGTCTTAAACTAGTATCACAGCTGAAAGTTAGAAACTAAAAAAAAATTTTATAAAAATTTTTTCCCAATCTACACATGGGAGGTTTCATGTCAGTTCACTTAACTTTTGAAATCGATGTCTTCCGATTGTGATGAAATTTGGTTAGTCCTAGTAGTTTTTCAATAAGATCGGTCAAGAACTCTCTGAGTTTGGGGGGTTAAAAATTTTACATTTTTGTCAAGCAGTTGTTTTTTCTCATCCATGTAATTTATTGCCTATTGTTCTTAGCAAAATTTTTTTCCAAACAGTTTAGATAGATAAAAAAATCTTAAAAAAAAATTTCTTTTACATTTTTTTTGGATAAATCGAAAATTTTGTTTTTCAAAAAGGCCCTTTTCTTTTGCTCAAAAGAAAGCTTGACTTTTGTCCTTTAAGAGCCTTTTGGTCGCTTAGTGACATGCGAGTTGGATATCTATTTAGATAAAAAATGTTTTGCAACTCAAGACAATGGTTTTTCAATTTTTAGCATATGCACTAATTGGAATTTTTTCCTATTTGTGTGCAAGTGTCTCTAAAACCTGAGAAAGTAGACAAATTAACCCCTCCGACGGTATGTAACATACCTATCTTAAATGTTGTATCTTCGATACTGTAATAACCGCAATATGTTTACCTCAAAAAAAAAAAAATCACTTTTTTTCTATAGAAATATTGAAAAATTATTTTTTTTTGTTTATTTGTAATAATAACTAAATAAATATATAATAATAATAAAAAAAAAATCATGTTAGTCCGTTTACAGGGGAGATGTGTAAACATCTAGTAATTAAAGAATTTTTAAGGCACTTTTTTAAAACCAAACAGAAAGCGTCATCTTTGTATCACTTATAGCAATCAAATGCAGGGGCTCTGCTAATATAAAAATATTTGTTAATTAACCGGTTAATTTTTAATTTTTCACTTTTCGTTTTTCATATTTCATTTTTTATTTTTCATTTTTCGTTTTTCATTTTCTATTTTTCATTTTCGATTTTTTATTTTTCATTTTTAATTTTTTATTTTTCGTTTTTAATTTTTTTTTCATTTTTCATTCTTCGTTTTTCATTTTTTATTTTTAATTTATTATTTTTCATTTTTCGTTTTTAATTTTTTAGTTTTAATTTTTTATTATTCATTGTTCATTTTTCGTTTTTCATTTTTCATTTTTCATTTATCATTTTTCATATTTTATTTTTCATTTTCAATTTTTATACCCTATACCACTATGTGGTTTGGGTATAATGACTTTGTGCTGCTGTTTGTAACAACCAAAAATATTTGACCTAGACCCATCTTTAATTATACCGATCGAATCAGAATCACTTTCTGAGTTGATTTAACAATGTCCCTCCGTCCGTCCGTCCGACCGTCTGTGTGTCCATGTAAAGCTTGTAATCAAACTGCAGGTCGCAAATATGAATATATTTTGATGAAATTTGGTACATAAGCTTTTATCGGCCATGGGATGAACGCTATTGAAATTGGTGAGAATCGGTCCATGTTCAGACCTAGCCCCCATACAAATTACCCATATGAAATCGACATAAATTGCCATAAGATCCAAATTGTCATATAGATCTTACACAAATTGGGTTTGTATGCCTTCATTACATCCACTAATGAGTAGTCCAAAAATGATCCCTTTGACCCCATATAGAGCTGCTTCCCGATCTTCAGTTAAATCTATTAAAAAACAAAAATATTGCACTGATTCTTCTCAAATTTTGTTTGTACATATTTTTGCAAAATTCAAGAGACTTTACCAAACATGATCAGGATCGGTCCATTTTTAGACCTAGCCCCTTTATAGATATAGCATCCGATATGAACTTTTTTAAAAATTAATAAAAATCCCACTCAAATTTGGTTTTTGCTTATTTTCTATGTCCAGTTAGTTGGGCCTAAGAGATAGGGTTTCTAAACGCATGGTATAGGGTATCGTATAGTCGGTCTAGACCGACTATAATTTTCTTACTTGTTAATTTTTCATTTTTCGTTTTTATTTTTTTTTTAATTTTTCATTTTTCGTTTTTCGTTTTTAATTTTTAAATTATTATTTTTTATTTTTCGTGATTAATTTATTCGTTTTAATTTTTTATTTTTCATTTTCGTTTTTAATTTTTCAGTTTTCATTTTTTATTTTTTATTTTTCATTTTTCATTTTTCATTTTTTAGTTTTTATTTTTCATTTTTTATTTTTCATATTTCGTTTTTAATTTGTTTTTTAATTTTTCATTTTTATTTTTAATTTTTTTTATTTTTAATTTTTCATTTTTCATTTTTCATTTTTTATTTTTTATTTATTATTTTTCATTTTTATTTTTTAATTTTCATTTTTCATTTTTCATTTTTCATTTTTTATTTTTCATTCTTCATTTTTTATATTTCATTATTCATTTTTCATTTTTTATTTTTCATTCTTCATTCTTCATTTTTCATTTTCCGTTTTTATACCCTATACTACTATGTGGTTTGGGTATAATGACTTTGTGCTGCTGTTTGTAACAACCAAAAATATTTGACCTAGACCCATCTTTAATTATACCGATCGAATCAGAATCACTTTCTGAGTTGATTTAACAATGTCCGTCCGTCCGTCCGTCTGTGTGTCCATGTAAAGCTTGTAATCAAACTGCAGGTCGCAAGTATGAATATATTTTGATGAAATTTGGTATATAAGCTTTGATCGGCCATGGGATAAACGCTATTGAAACTGGTGAGAATCGGTCGATGTTCAGACCTAGCTCCCATACAAATTACCCATATGAAATCGACATAAATTGCCATAAGATCCAAATTGTCATATAGATCTTACTCAAATTGGGTTTGTATACTTTCATTACATCCATTAATGAGTAGTCCAAAAATGATCCCTTTGACCCCATATAGAGCTGCTTCCCGATCTTCACTTAAATCTATTAAAAAACAAAAATATTGCACTGATTCTTCTCAAATTTTATTTGTATATATTTTTGCAAAATACAAGAGACTTTACCAAACATGATCAGGATCGGTCCACTTTTGGACCTAGACCCCATATAGATATAGCATCCGATATGAACTTTTTCATATCTGAAGCCAAAAAAATTAATAAAAATCCCACTCAAATTTGGTTTTTGCTTATTTTCTATGTCCAGTTAGTTGGGCTTAAGAGATAGGGTTTCTAAACGCATGGTATAGGGTATCCCATAGTCGGTCTAGACCGACTATAATTTTCTTACTTGTTTTTTATTTTTCATTATTCATTTTTCATTTTTTATTTTTCATTCTTCATTCTTCATTTTTCATTTTTCATTTTCGGTTTTTTATTTTAATTTTTTATATTTCATTTTTTATTTTTAATTTTTTATTTTTCATTTTTTTTTTAATTTGTCAATTTTCATTTTTTATTTTTCATTTTTCATTTTTTATTTTTCATTTTTCATTTTTTATTTTTCATTTTTGGTTTTTATTTTTCATTTTTATTTTTCATTTTTCTTTTTCATTTTTATATTTAATTTTTATTTTTAATTTTTTATTTTTAATTTTTTATTTTTCATTTTTCAATTTCAAACTTTAAAATTAAAAATATATACCATTTTTAAGTCTGGTAATAATACTATAATATAAAGGAAATAAATATGTGGCTTCTTTAATAACAATGTTAAGTAAACAACACTTGTTTGTGCAGTTTACTTGCTTTGTTCATCTTTTTTTGTACATACGCACGTTATCTTTGTAGGTCCCTTCGATTTTAATAAGAAAGTTTGTAAATAAAAAGAATATTAAAATATAAATTTAAAAATAATTAATTTTAGAAACATGTCCGATTCGTTTTTCGATGATGCTGAAAACACATCAAAGAAATACAGAAAACAAAGAGTTGGTTGGGAGACGAGAAGCTAATGGCTGGATGGCTGGAACAGGTCAAAGATCACGACTTTAAATGCAGATGCAAGGCTTGTGAAAAAAATTAAATTGCGATAAATCAGATCTAGATATACATGCTAATAACCACTGTCATATAAAAATCTCTTAAAAGCAAGAACCAAAATTCTGTTTGCGTAATAAGATCTCATTTGCAAGCCATTTTAATTAATTGTGTAAATTTTAAATGCTCTTCTAGCCATATTAAAAAGGTGACAGAATTGTAAAAATAATCTTTTTTATAATATCTGTTAGTTTTTTATGTTGTTTTTATGTTATTCATATGTAATTGTTATGATATTCCCATCTTACTTTTTATGTTTTTTTTTTTGAAAAATTTAGGGCAAAATGTAGGGAGAAATAACTGGGTGTAAGGAAAAAAAGGGATTTTTTCGTAAGATGATATGAGGTGCTGATTCCAGGAATGGAAGACTGGGTGTCTGTACGAATCGATGGCAACAAAGTTCAAGTGCAGAAGGGAATGGTTCTCTGCAACCTAAAAAAGTTATTTGCAACATTTCAATCTGAGCACATGGATATCAAAATTGGCTTCACAAAATTTACCCAACTGAGGCCAAAAAATTGCATTTTGGCAGGAAGCAGCGGAACTCATGGAGTATGCGTTTGCATTTACAATGAAAATATTAAACTGGTGTTGAAGGAAATCAACTTAAAGTACTTAACAGATGATTCGCCAGAAGATTTGCACGATTATCGCGATTAACTTAAATTGACTATGTGTCCTAATGCAACAACATTTTGCCACTTAGGTCGGTGTGCGATTTGCCCGGAAACCACATTCATCACAAGGAATTTAATGAACTCTTTTGGTCGAGAATATAAAGAGGAGGATTGCTAAATTCTAGAACCCATGAGTTTTAAGTCAAAGAACAATGATCATTCTTCAAGGATTTGAAGATATATTTGTAATATAAGACTGTAAATATGTCCTTCAGGATGACGCACAAGCTTTCCACTTCAATAACGACCAAGCAACTATATTCACAGTAGTTATTTACTGCATGAAAGATGAAAAAGTGGAACACAAAAGTATGGCAATCATATCCCACGATTTTAAACATGATAGCGTTGCAGTTTATGAGTACCAGAAGAGAATACTAAAATTTCTAAAATCTAAATTTACAGTAAAGAAGGTATACTACGTTTCGGACGGAGCTCGTCAACATTTTAAATACAAAAGTAGCTTCGCAAAACTTATGGCTCATAAAACCGATTTTCGAATGCAAGCTGAGTGGAGCAAACCTTAAAAGAAATACAGCGAAGTATAGCCTCTAGTGCTCTCATCAAGATCGCATCTTAGATGTGACTGCTTTATTCCATTAGGCAAAGAATTATTGTAAAGAAACTAAAATAGTTTTTAGTAGAAAAGGGCATCATGAGAAAACACTGAAAATACTGAAGAACAGATTCAGTGCTGTGATAACAATCGATGGCACCGCTCAATACCATGCTTTTATACCGCTTGTCGATGGAAGACCCAAGTTTTCTGCCTCCACTCAATGCGGTTTCTTTCCAAAGCCAAAAAAGAAACCAGCAGCGAAATGAACAGTGAATCTGCTAACGCTAAGAAAGGATTGACAAAAAAAGCAGCAAATGAAGATGATAAATAAGCTGGATGAAAGACTGAGTATTCCAAATATACAAAACTTAAATACTTCATCAGCTGCAATAAATTAAGCACAAAATTTATAGTTGGTTTAGAACGTCTGTGCGATACCCTTTAGGATGATTTGGTGGCCCTATCTCTTCGGTCCAACTAATTCGATATAGAAAATAAGCATAAACCAAACCTGAGTGGCATTGTTATTAATTGTTTTGGTTGCAGATACAAAAAGCTAATATCGGGTGCTATATTTATATGGGGATTAGGTCGAAAAATGGACCGATCTTGACCATATTACTATATATATTTTGAAAAAATATTTTGAAAAAATATATACAAAATTTGAGAAAATTCTGTGCAATATTTTTGTTTTTTGATAGATTTAAGTGAAGATCGGGAAGTAGCTCTATATGGGGCCTATGACTAAGAATTGTCCTATAGGTATTATTTTTGGACTAGTGATTAGTGAATATAATAAACACATACTTTGGATCTTATGGCAATTTATGTCGATTTCATAGGGGTCTTTTGTATGGGGACTAGGTCTGAACATGGATCGAATTTCACCAATTTCAATTGCATTCATCCTATGGCCGACAAAACTCACATACCAAATTTCATCAAAATATATTGATATTTGCTACCTGTAGTTTGATTACAAGATTTGCTTGGACACACAGACGGACGGACAGATAGACAGACGGATGGATGGATATCGCTAAATCGACTCAGAAAGTGATCGTGAAATTTTAGTTAGGTATGTTACATACCGTCGGAAAGTATAATTTTTCTACTTTCTCAGCTTTTAGAAACACAAAATAATTCAAAATAGTGCTAAAATTTAAAAACCGTTGTCTTGAGTTACAAAACATTTTTTTTTTGATAGATATCCCACTCGCATCCCACTAAGCGAACAAAAAGCACTTAAAAGAAAAAACATGAGCTTTCTTTTGAACAAAAAGCAAAAGGGGGCTTTTTTAAAAAAAAATAAAAAAAATTTTTGATTTACCAAAAAAAGTAAAAATTTAAAAAATTTTTTTTTTTTTAGGAAACGGCTATCTAAACTATTTGGGACAAATTGTACTAAGAACAGTAGGTAATAAGTTACATGGATCCTCTTATCAACTGATAAGAGAATGTGGAGAAATAACGTAAAATTAAAAAGAAATCACCAAATTGAAAATTGTGTGCTTATAGAGGTCTATTATTTCTAATAAACCTCCTATAAGCACATAAATTATTTCAGATAGTATTTGAATCCATGAAATTATATAAAGGTTTCTTCCTCCCATTTTCCTTTAAAAATCATTAAAAATAAAATAAAATCTATTTAATATCTTTAGATCCAATGTATTACTTGTTCCAATATATATATGTAAAGATAAGATCTCATATGTAAATATCAAATTTGTTAAAATATGTAAATATAGGAAGAATGTATAATTGAAAAAAAAAGTTACAAGCATGAGAGAAAACACGTATTTGGCCAAAACTTTGACCCCCTCTAACTCAGAGAGTTCTTGACTGAACTTATTCAAAAATTGTGTCTAAGCTACTACGCAATAGGACTAAACTTGGCGCAAATTTCATCCCGATCGAAAGACATCGGTTTACTAAGTTGGGTCACTTGACTTGAAACTCCCATATAGAAAATTGTGTTATGTAAAAAGGCCACAATAAAGCCTTATTTGACGCTGAGGCAAAAATATAATATTTTGTTATATCTACAATGGAATAGAGATAAAAAATTATAAAAAAAGCCATTTCTCACCCCCCACAAAATGATCCCAAAAATATTTCACAGCGTATTAAGTTCAGAGTTAGCCTTCGCATTTCTATTTGAAGTTTTTGTTTTTGTTTTTCTTTAAATAATAAAATTTATCAATACCAACAATTAAATTTTTTACTAATTGATTTTCAAAGTTGCAGAACAAAATGGTTAACCAAATATAAAAATATAAAATTAAATTAAAAAAAAAATCGGAAACATACATAAACCCATAATAAACTCGCTCAATCAATTCAGTATGAGTATAGAGAAGACAATCAGTAATAATATTATTTTTTTTTATTTTTTATTTTTTTTAATTAAAAAAATATCACAAAACTTTTAGAGAACTTCGTACTATTCCACCCAGAAGAACCATTTTTGCTACACGTTTCCATTACGATACGACTGCCGAAGAAATTAAAAACTTTATAAACTCTAAGTTCAATAATACACTACCTGATGACACTCTCGTTTATAAAATGAATTCAAGGAATAGGGCCTCTTTCAAAATAATTGTTCCAGTAGACCTATTTGATCAAATTGTAAATACTAACTTTTGGCCGAAAAATGCACTGGTACGTGAATTTATTTATCGTGACGAAAACTTTGCACGTCTCCCAACTTCTGCCAACCTGAACCCAAAAAACTAGTAACAACTTCAGCTCTTAACATTGTTTACCAGAATGTCAATGGGATAAATTCTAAGCTCTCTAATATATTCCTGAACAGTTTTGATTTTGAATTTCATATTGTTGCTTTAACGGAAACCTGGCTAAAAAGTAATATTAATAACTCCGAAATATTGTGTGATAAATATCAAATCTTTAGGCGAGATAGAAATGGAAAGCTTGGTGGCGGTGTTTAAATTGCTGTGTCGAGTATGTATCCTGCTGAAGAAATCATCGTAGAAAGGTAGTGGTTGTGGCCATAAAATTTGGAAAGAATTTACTATTTATTACTTGCTCTTATATACCTCCCAACTCCGATTTCCAACTTTATGAAAACCACGCTTTAGCTATTAAAATAAGACCAACTGACTACCTGATCCTACTTGGCGACTTTAATATACCGACAACATCTTGGATAAACTTAGATGATACTGATTTCTTAGTTCCAATTACCCAAACTTATTGGAGTCATGATTTCCTTAAATCTCTTGCTGATATGTGTGTTTTCCAAATAAATGACGTTCCTAACTGCAATGATAGAATGCTGGATCTCGTGTTCGTAAATAAGCCTACACTATTCAGTGTAATTAGAACAAGTCCGTTAAGTTTTCCTGAGGATTGTTATCATCCAACACTTTTAATATCCACACCACTTCCACAGAGACCTAGTATTTCTAGTTTTTCTGAATCATTGTGCTTTAAACGAACTAGCTACCAGTTGTTAAATCAATTACTATCTGACTATAACTGGCTTGAAATCATTTCATTTTCAAACGATGGAAGTAATTTTGATCAGGTAATCGAAACTTTTTATAAGATAATTTCAACAAATATAACGAAAACTGTTCCTTTAATAAAAATAGCTAATGTAAATGCTCCTCCATGGAATACAATCACACTAGCATGGTTGAAAAATCGGAAGAACAGGCTCTATATGAAATTTAAGAAAAGTAATAGCCAAATTGATCAAAGTCTATATATTATAGCTAGAAGTCATTATAACCTAGAAAATAAAAAATGTTACGATAGTTATCTTAGTAAAATGAATTCAAATATAAAAAAAATCCAAAAATGTTTTACAACTTTGTAAACGTAAAATTTCAAACGTAAAATTTCATCATACCCAATCACTATGAAAATGAATGGTACTGTCCTTTCAAACGATGTTGATATTGCAAATGTTTTTGCTGAATTCTTTGCGTCCACATTTTCCACAAGGACGTTAAACAACACACGATATCCCTATGATATTCCAAGGCTGACATCAATTAATATTTCATCCTTAGACGTGTTGACTGTTCTGAAGAATCTAAGAAGTATAAAAAGTTCACTTAATCCAGGTCCAGATGGTATTCCCAGCTGTATCTTAAGAAATTGTGCTGAAATATTGGCTACCCCGTTAATTCTTATATATAATAAATCTCTTAAATTCGGCTTCTTTCCAAAGTGTTGGAAAAATTCATTTATTATTCCGCACTACAAATCTGGTAGCCGCAGTGATGCTACTATTTATAGAGCAATTGCAAAGCTTAATGCTATACCTAAACTTTTTGAGAAAATTATAACTGATATATTATCACACGAAATGTCATCAATTCTATCACCAGCTCAACATGGCTTTTGCAAAGGACGGTCTACGACTACTAATCTAATGGAATTTACTTTCTATATAAACTCTGGATTCTGCAAAAATAAACAAACTGATGTTATATACACGGACTTTAGCAAAGCTTTTGATAAGGTTAGCCATGATCTACTGCTAGCGAAACTTGATGCTATTGGATTCTCCGGGAACTTCTTAAAATGGATTCGGTCGTACTTAAAACATCGTAAGCAATGTGTAATTTTCAATAACTCTAAATCGAAATATATAGATGTTACTTCCGGTGTCCCTCAAGGGAGTCACCTTGGACCTCTCCTATTTTTGCTGTTTATTAATGATCTACCAAAGTCTATTCAATATAGCAATATTCTTATGTATGCCGACGATGTAAAAATCTACTCCACCATCATAAACAACGAAGACAGTATACGTCTCCAGTCTGACTTAAATAGCTTCCACATATGGTGCAATGTCAACTTAATGGAATTAAATCTAAAAAAATGTCAGTCTATGACCTTCTCTAGATATTCGCCATCTTCGAACCACTATGTCATCCATGACAAAAAACTAAACTCAGTTGAATCGTTCATAGATTTGGGAGTTCATTTTGATAAAAGACTAAGTTTTAATTCTCACGTAACAATGACTGTTAATAAGGCAAATGGTGTTTTATCTTTTATAAAGCGTTGGACAAAGGAATATAATGATCCCTATATAACAAAAAATCTATTCACGTCTTTGGTCAGGCCGATACTTGAATACGCATCAGTAATCTGGGATCCACAGTACAATGTTTTCATCAAAAAACTTGAATCAGTTCAGAAACAATTCTTACTATTTTGTCTACGATATCTTGAGTGTAATGCGGAATTGAGTCTTCCACCATATCGCAGTCGTTTGGCTCTAATAAAGCTTCCAACTTTGAAAAGTAGAAGGATCATTTCTAATATAACATTCTTCCTCAACCTGGTTCATGGTAAAATTGATTCTGAATGCCTTCTTGGAAAAATTTGTATAAATGTGCTTAACAGACAACTTCGATCGTATGAGCCGGTTTACCTGAATTTCCACAGATCAAATTTCATTAATTTCGATCCATTCCGAAGAATTTGCACCGAAGTGAACAGACACTATACTTTAATTGATTTATCCGATGATGTTGATGTTATTAAAAGAAGATTAACGACATATTTGAACTCTAATGATTATGTTTATAACTGTATTTAAAGTCGGTATTATTTTTATAAAATATTTTTGTAAATAGTGCTCAGCTGTTGCTTTATTGTAGCTGAATTAAATAAATAAATAAGTAAATAAATGTTACAATGACCTTTGATCTTTCGTAAATAAAATTAAGGTACATGTCATTGTAAATAATTAAGCTTTCAAGGTAAGCCCATGTATTCCAAACTACATTTCATTGAGATTTCTTTCAAAGTTTTTCACTTTTTATGAGGCCATATTTTAGGAACTATTTTATTAGGAAATCCAATATTTTAAATGTTTATTAACTTTATTAAGGTAAGATATTCCTGCCATATTTAGTCAATTTTTGCATTTTTTATGTATGTAAGTGTTCACATGTAGAATTGGTAAGTCATGCAGTCATTAGATACATTTAAGTAAATATCAAGGGCTGCTTTATACAGTAGTTATGACTTTAAATGTTTATACGTTCCTAATTTTTGTACTGATATTTTGAAACCTTCTTAAATGCTTATAAGCCAAATATAATCAAGATATATATAATTGGTAGCATTTGCAGCGAATTTGTCTATCAAAGAGAGACTTAAATTGGCTGCAGATAGGTCAAATAATGCACCGATTTCAATAGCATTCATTCTTGAGCCGGTTAACCTTTTATAATAAAATCAATTCAAATATCCTTCCATTTGCGGCCTTTAATTTGCTTTGATGGACGAAAAAGTGCTGTACCTTTCCATTTTATAGCCTCTCTTTCTTCTTAAGTATAAATCTGCTGTTAAATATGAAACAAAAATATTTCTAAAATCTGTATTCGCAATATTTTAACATTGATTCGAAATCATAAATCTCAAAGGACTTGTTACAAAAAAAAAAAAAAAAAAAATATGCAACCAAAATTAAAAATCATACATGAAAGTCATATGGGTATATGATACGAAATATTTTTGTAACAACATTTCTCTTATTCTATAGGAAAAATACACGTAAGCTTTTCATACATTCTATTTTGATTGCAAAAACAAAAAAAAAAAAAAAAATTCAGCATTACGTTTCATCAGACATTCAGTAAAACATTGTATAAATGGATTTTGTTTTCATTAATGCATCCCAACGACTTTTTTTTTAAAACAATTACTTAAAAACAATTATTCAGGATCTTTAATTTCATTACCTTCATAGAACAGGCTACCCTAGAAATACCAATAAAATGGTTTTGACAATTATTTATTTATAGAAAAACTATAACAATAGATTTCGAAAGCAAAATCCTCATTGTAGCTACTTACAATATATATCGCGATGTACTATAAACTTTTGCAGACAATAAATCTCTTGCATTTTCTTTAAACGATAAGCGAATCGTTTTTGTAGTCAAGCCTACAAATCACAAAACTAGAAATATTAAAATATTGCTAATTAGAATTATAGTTGTTAGCCAATATTGCAAACAAAAGGATTTCAGAACTGTGCTAAGATTAAGGTCCATTCAATGTATATAACAAAGCCTTTAGAATTTACTTTACATAGATAATATCAGTTCCTACCAAATCAAATTTCTATCAGTATTACATTTTAGTCTTTTGGCACATAAAATCTTCTGGGGTACATGTACACCTTGTGTTACCTTTGTGTACTCATATTTTACTTTTAGCTACTTGTTTCATCGAAAATGAACACTAGGATGTGAAAGATGTTTTAAAAACATTGACTCAAATTTAATATTAGAGTGTGTCATTTAATACAGTAAAATAAGGAAAACCAGTTAGTTCAAAATTCTGCAGCTGTTGCATATTTAAGGATAATTGTTCTGTTTGCTGCCAATGTCTTAAAACTACAGTTATTCAGATTCACATATGATTAACGTGAATACCTTTATGTTGTATGTCGTTCTAAGACACATTGACAACAAGTGTGGAAAGCCAAGATTTAATACAGTCATTAGCAGTAGTACTTGTATGCTTAATTTTTTTGCCATGTAATGTATTCAGGTATGCAGTTTGCGCATCTTGGGTGAAATGCCACACTATATTTAGCCTAAAGAAAAAATTAAATTTAATAATATAAAAAGTGTTTTAAGCAACAGGTATTTTTCAACAATATATAACTCTCTGTAAGTAAAAGGATGCTTTAACTAAAAGCTAGTTATGTTACAAAATATTATTACTTTGTTAAAAGGAAACATTTCTATAAGAGTATTAAAAGAATTAATGACTGCAGGAACATATTGCATTCAAGGAACCTTTTTAAAATAACATTTTTTTGTTTCAAAACTTGGCTACAGGTTCACTTTTCTTTCCACATACTTTTAACCAAAAAACTATTGTTGGTAAAAGGAAAATATTCTTTTATAGAATTTTTTCAAAGTTTTTTTTTTTAATAAGAATTATTTTTAGTTAAAGGAAGGACCCATTTTCATTTAAAAGGCACTTTTAAATGAAAAGACAATTTAAAAGAAAATTTACATTTGAAACAAATGTACTTATCAAGAAAAGGTATTTGTTTAATAAATGGTACTTTTCTTAACTATAAGTACTTTTTTTTATTAAAGATACCTCTTTAATAAAATATACTTTATCAATACAATCTGCTTGTTTAGAGAAGATGCTAGTTATAGTATTTTTTTTTAATGAAAAGGTAGTTTTTTTGTTAAGAGGTACTTTTTTAATGTAGGCTTCTTGTTAAAAGAAAATGTAAGTTAAAAAAAATATTTTTTTAATTGTGAGTACTTCTTTTAATAAAAGTACTTTTCTAATAAAAGGTAAATTTTTTAATAAAAACTTACTTTTTTATAAAAGCAACTTTTTTTTTTAGATAATTTACTGTTTTTAAGTAAAGGTAAATTTTTAATAAAAGGTAGCTTTTCAATAATATGTATTTTTTTTTAATAAGAGACATTTTTTTTATAAAAAAAGGTAAAATTTTAATAAAAGTAATTTTTAAAAAAAGATATTTCTTAACATAATTTACTTTTCTTTAAACAAAGATTTTTAAAATTTTTTTTAAATAAATGGTGCCTTTTTAGTAAAAGGTACTTCTTAGTAATGATGATTTATCTTTTTAATAAAAAGTACTTTACTAATAAATGGTACCCTTTTAGTAAAGGGTACTTGTATAATGAAAGATAGTTTCTTACGATAATTTACTTTTTTTTATAGAAAATATACCGTTCCTTATAAATAGTACTTTTTTCAAACTATAGGTACTTTTTTAATTGAAGGCACCTTTTTAATAAAAGATACTTTTCAATAAAATCTACTTGTTTAGAAAAAGACGCTACTTATAAAAATGGTACTTTTTTAAACAACAGTACTTTTTTTTTTGCTAAATTGTACTTTTTTAATGGAAGGTACTTTTTAAAATATATATAAATTTTTAATAAAAAATTAATTTTTTAATAGAGAGTCCTTTTTTTAATAAAAAGTACTTTTTTAAGTAAAGGTAAATTTTTAATAAAAGGTAACTTTTTAATGATATTTACTTTTTTAATAAGAACCTTTTTTTATAATAAAAGGTAAATTTTTAATAAAATATATATTTTTACAAAAGTTACTTTTTAAGATAATTTACTTTTCTTAAGACAAAGATTTTTAAGGATTTTTATTAATACACGGTACTTTTTTAATAAAAGGTACTTTTCAATAGAAAGTATTTTTTAATACAACGTACTTTTCGAACAAAAGGTACTTCTTTAAAAAAGGTTCTATTTTAATAAAAGGTTCTATTTTAATAAAAGGTACTTTTTTAATAAAAAGTACATTTTAATTCAAAAGTACTTTTTTAATAAAATGTACTTTTTCATTAAAAGAGACTTTTTTTTAATAAACGGTACTTTTTTAATAAGAAGTAATATGTTAGCAAAGGTGGAAGCACTGTTTTCTTAATAAAATGTACTTTCTGAAAAAAAAAAAACATTTTTTTATGAAAAAAGTTTTTTCAACAAATTTTTCTTTTTAGTAAAAAAGTACTTTTTAATAAAAGGTTCTTTTCTATAAAAAGTTCTTTTTAATAAAAGGTGCTTCTTTAAGAAAATATATATTATATAAAAAGGTAACTTTTTAATGATATTAACTTTTTTAATAGGAGCCTTTTTTTATAATAAAATGTAAATTTTTAATAAAATATATATTTTTACAAAAGTTAATTTTTAAGATAATTTACTTTTCTTAAGACAAAGATTTTTAAGGATTTTTATTAATACACGGTACTTTTTTAATAAAAGGTACTTTTCAATAGAAAGTATTTTTTAATACAAGGTACTTTTCGAATAAAAGATACTTTTTTAAAAAAGGTTCTAATTTAATAAAAGGTTCTATTCTAATAAAAGGTACTTTTTTAATAAAAAGTACATTTTAATTCAAAAGTACTTTTTTAATAAAAGGTACTTTTTCGTTAAAAGAGACTTTTTTTTAATAAACGGTACTTTTTTAATAAGAAGTAATATGTTAGCAAAGGTGGAAAATCTGTTTTCTTAATAAAATGTACTTTCTGAATAAAAAACATTTTTTTTATGAAAAAAGTTTTTTCAACAAATTTTTCTTTTTAGTAAAAAAAAGTACTTTTTAATAAAAGGTTCTTTTCTATAAAAAGTTCATTTTAATAAAAGGTGCTTCTTTAAGAAAATGTATTTTATATGAAAAGGTACTTTCTTAATAAAACGTAATTTTTTAATAAAAGGTACTTTTTTATAGAAGATATTTTTTTTAATAAAATGTATTTTTCATAAAAGCTATCTTTTCAAAAAAGATAATTTTTAATAATAGGTATTTTTTATAAAATGTACTTTTTAATGAAAGGTACTATTTTCATAGAAGTTATTTTTTCGTTATAAAAGATTTTTCTTAATAAAAGGCATTTTTTTATGAAAAGTGTTTTTTCAAAATTTATTTCCTTTTAATAAAAAATAATTTTTTTAACAAAAGGTACTTTTTTTATGAAAGGTACATTTTAATAAAAGGTGCTTCTTTAAGAAAATGTACTTTTCTATGAAACGATACTTTCTTAATAAAAGCTAATTTTTTTATAGAAGGTATTTTTTTTTAATAAAATGTTCAATTTTAAAAATTTCTTTTTAAATAAAAAGTACTTCTTTTAAAAAAATACTATTTTCAAAGAAGTTACTTTTTAATTAAAAGAGACTTTTTTTTTAATAAATGGTGCTTTTTTTAAATAAAAGGTAATAAGTTCGCACAGGTATACAGAGTGTTTTTCTAATAAAAGATAATATATCAAAATTTTTCTTTTTAATAAAAATAGTACTTTTTTAATAAAAGGTACTTTTTATTAAATGTAATTTTTAATAAAAGGTAATTTTAATAGAAGGTACTTTTTAGTAAACATGCTTTAATATCTAATCCAAAAGGAGATTAACATATTCTGTGGTCACAAGCAATAACCGCCTAACTCGAAAATCATGCTTTTGAGAAAAATAGCTTTTTATATAAATGTAATGGGGCTTCATTACGACTTAGGTCAAAATATTTGTATTAATATCTTTTTAAAAAGCAGTGTTAGAGAAATGGGGATTTCACGTAAATATAAAAATTTTTTAGTAGAATATGACAGTATACATAACTTGAATCGGTTAATATCAGTCTTTCGAGAAAAATAACTGTTTATAAAAATGTAATGGGGCTTTATTACGACTTAGGTCAGTATGTTTTCATTAATAACTTTTTAACAAAAAGTGTTAGAGAAATGGGGATTTCACGTAAATATAAAGCGTTTTTAGTAGAATATGACAGCATACATAAATCAAATCGTTCTTAAGTCGACTTAGGCGGTTATCGCTTGTGACCACAGATATATGCTTTAATATGTTTTTAATAAAAAGTACTTTACTAATAAATGATACTTTTTTTAATAAAGTGAAGTTGTATAGTAAAAGGTGCTTTCTTACGATAATTTACCTTTTTAAAGAAAATTTACCATTTTTTCTTTTTTTAACTATAGGTACTTTTATAAAAAAGGTACTTTTTAAATAAAAAGTTATTTTTAAATAAAAAGTATTTTTTTTTTAAAGGTACTATTTTCAAAAAAAAAAAAAAAAAAATACTTTTTAATTAAAAGTGACTTTTTTTAATAAATGGTACTTTTTTTTTTAATAAAAGATAATAAGTTAGGAATGGTATGAAAGTGAAAGATTATATCTGAATGAAAAGCGTTTATTTCAAAAAATTTTTCCTTTTATATAACAAAGTACTTTTTTTAATAAAATGTATTTTTTTTATGAAATGTACATTTTAATAAAAGGTGTTTCTTTAAAAAAATTTACTTTTCTATGAAAAAATACTTTCTTAATAAAAGGTAATTTTTTATAGAATGTATTTTTTAAATAAAAGGTTCTATTTCAATAATAAGTACTTTTATAAAAAAGGTACTTTTTTAATAAAACGTACTTTTTAAATAAAAAGTACTTTTTTGAAAAAAGGTACTATATTCAAAAAGGTCACTTTTTAAATTAAAAAGATACTTTTTTTTAAACAAATGAAACTTTTTTTTAGTAAAAAGTAATAAGTTCGCTACGGTATAAAAAATGTTTTCCAATGAAAGGTAATATCTGAATAAAATTATGAAAAGCAAAATTCTCCTTTTTAATAAAAAATTACTTTTTTAATAAAAACTACTTTTTTATGAAAGGTACATTTTAACAAAAGGTGCTTTTTTAAGAAAATTTACTTTTTTTATGAAAAGTTACTTCATAATAAAAGGTACTTTCTCTATAAAAGGAACTTTTTATAGAAGGTATTTTTTTTTTAATAAAATGTAAATTTTTCCTAAAAGCTATTTTTTTTTTTAAAATTATAATTTATAAAAAGAGGTTTCTTTTTGTTTTAAATTCACTTTTTTTAATAAAAGTTAATTTTTGAAATGAAATTTTTTTAGATGAAATTTTTAAGAAATGAGCTTTTGTAACAAGAGATAGTATTGTAATAAAAGGTACCAATTTGGTAAAAGGCACTTTAAAATAAACGTGATTTTTTAAATAAAAGGTACTTTTTTAAATAAAAAGTGTTTTTATTAATAAAGGGTAATTTTTTAAAAAACTTAGACATTTTTTAAATAGCGCTTTTTAATAGAAAGTACTTTTTGAACAAAATGTAATTTTTTATGAAAGGTAGTTTTTTAAATAAAAGGTACTTTTGAATAAAAGGTAATTCTTTAATACGACGTCTTTAAAAAAAATGAATCAACTAAAAAAATCAACTGTGCAGTTTGTAGATCGTTTCGAAATAAATTCTGGAGTCTCCATTAACTATATATATTTTTGATTCTTATAGAAGCAGAAGACCCTATGGCGGCGATGTTCGTCTGTTTGTCTTTCTATTAAAAAAAAAAGATTCTTCTCTCCAGAATATGTGCAGGGGGTCGCGCTATTTTTTTTTTTGTACAAAGTTTCAGTTATTTATTGCATCTTTTTTTCCAGAAAATTTCGATAAGTATTAAAATCTTAAGTTGACTAATACTTTCTGGGTCTATTGTCATTGCAATAGGACATCAATGTTGCATAAGGTGTTTTAATTTCTTTTGATTGTGTAAGGGCATTGTGTCGACCCTCTTAAGGCGAACTTGTCCATTATAACTTAGCAGATTCTGTGCAAGGGGATTTGGATGTTATGTCAGTCTTTGTACATATTTGGAGCAGTAGATTCTTATTTCGTCCTTTATAAATGGGACACTGAAATTCTTATGAATGTTTCAGTTACGAACAACCCACAGGTCACCGGTCATAAGTCGCAGTATTTTATTTTGTCATCTTTGTATTTTATTTATATTAGACATTGGATTCCATACGTCCATATCGGCTTAATAATATATTTGTAGAATAAAACCTTGTAGTCTAAGTTGAGACTAGAATGAGGATGAAGGAGCCACTATAAAACTGTGTTGTTTTGAGTTTAAGTTGCGTGGACTTGAATTCAATTATTAATTTTTGGTTGGGGAATGTTTCCCTTTCTCAAGGTGAATGTAACATGAGCACACCCTTTGTTGGATTAACTTCTATTTTTCATTTGCTGAGCCATTTTTCTACTTCATTAATATGAGACCGCAGGCAGCTAGAAACAATTATAGAAGTTTTATGCATACCTATGAACGCTGTACCATCTGCAAAAGTTGATTTTACTTACGCTTAAAATGTTTGCTATAAACTGCAGTAGTTTGGAATCTAATTTCGAGCCCATAGACTAAATAGGTGGGGCATGACGTATGAAAATATAAAGATTCTCCGATAAAATTTCAGATTAAAAACTAAAAATAGTGAAAACAGCATATGAATTGTTGTTTGTATACTGATTTTGTTGTTTTATTTTGTACATGAGAACAACAATAAGCAAAAAAAAAAAAAAAAACAAAAAATGGGCATGCATCGCTGATAAGCAAACAAAAATTTAGTTGTATGTGTTAACGTATATGCTGATTGCAGTTAATAATTGCTTTCAATTACAGAAAGCTCGAAAAAAACTAAAATTTGTAATAGTTATCATATTAATTTTAAACATCATAGTAAAAACTCTAGCTATTATAATTAGCAATTTTTTCTCTTAATATGGACAAACATCGTTATACATTAAAAAAAAATAATGTGAGTCCGATCGCAGGGGAGATGTGTAAACAACTAGTAATTAAAGATTTTTTATAGCACTTTCTTAAAATCAAACAGAAAGCGTATCACTTATAGCAATCAACTGCAGGGGCTCTGTAAATATAAAAATATTTATTATTATTTATTATTTAACCGGTTAATTCTTAATTTTTCGTTTTTTATTTTTAATTTTTCGTTTTTCATTTTTCTTCTTTAATTTTTTTTTTTTTAATTTTTCAGTTTTTATTTTTCAATTTTTAATTTTAATGGTTAGTTTTTTAATTTTAATTTATCATTTTTAGTTTTTTTCTTCATTTTTAATTTTTCATTTTCCAATATATAATTTTCTTTTTTCATTTTTTATTTTTCAATTTTCAATTTTCATTTTTTATATTTCATTTTTTAAAATTTAATTTTTCATTTGGCATGTTTTATTTTTCATTATTCATTTTTGATTTTTGTTTTTCATTTTTCATTTCTTATTTTTCATATTTCGTTTTTATTTTTCATTTTTTATTTTTCATTTTTTAGTTTTAATTTTTTGTTATCCATTTTTTATTTTTCATTTTCACTTTTTATTTTCCATTTTTTATTTTTTATTTTTCATTTTTAATTTTTCGTTTTTCACTTTTCACTTTTGATTTTTCATTTTTAATTTTTTATTTTTCATTTTTCATTTTTCATTTTTAATTTTTCATTTATAATTTTTTATTTTTCAAATTTCATTTTTCATTTTTTATTTTTCATTTTTTATTTTTCATTTCTCATTTTTAATATTTCCTTTTTTATTTTTTTTTTTGATTTTTTATTTTTCATTTTTCATTTTTTATTTTTTATTTTTTATTTTTCATTTTTCATGTTTCATTTTTCATTTTTCAATTTTTATTTTTTTTTTCATTTTTCATTTTTCAATTTTTATTTTTATTTTTTTTTATTTTTCATTTTTAATTTTTAATTTTTAATTTTTAATTTTTAATTTTTAATTTTTAATTTTTAATTTTTAATTTTTAATTTTTAATTTTTAATTTTTAATTTTTAATTTTTAATTTTTAATTTTTAATTTTTAATTTTTAATTTTTAATTTTTAATTTTTAATTTTTAATTTTTAATTTTTAATTTTTAATTTTTAATTTTTAATTTTTAATTTTTAATTTTTAATTTTTAATTTTTAATTTTTAATTTTTAATTTTTAATTTTTAATTTTTAATTTTTAATTTTTAATTTTTAATTTTTAATTTTTAATTTTTAATTTTTAATTTTTAATTTTTAATTTTTAATTTTTAATTTTTAATTTTTAATTTTTAATTTTTAATTTTTAATTTTTAATTTTTAATTTTTAATTTTTAATTTTTAATTTTTAATTCTTAATTCTTAATTTTTAATTTTTAATTTTTAATTTTTAATTTTTAATTTTTAATTTTTAATTTTTAATTTTTAATTTTTAATTTTTAATTTTTAATTTTTAATTTTTAATTTTTAATTTTTAATTTTTAATTTTAAATTTTTAATTTTTATTTTTTTAAATTTTAATTTTTAATTTTTAATTTTTAATTTTTAATTTTTAATTTTTAATTTTTAATTTTTAATTTTTAATTTTTAATTTTTAATTTTTAATTTTTAATTTTTAATTTTTAATTTTTAATTTTTAATTTTTAATTTTTAATTTTTAATTTTTAATTTTTAATTTTTAATTTTTAATTTTTAATTTTTAATTTTTAATTTTTAATTTTTAATTTTTAATTTTTAATTTTTAATTTTTAATTTTTAATTTTTAATTTTTAATTTTTAATTTTTAATTTTTAATTTTTAATTTTTAATTTTTAATTTTTAATTTTTAATTTTTAATTTTTAATTTTTAATTTTTAATTTTTAATTTTTAATTTTTAATTTTTAATTTTTAATTTTTAATTTTTAATTTTTAATTTTTAATTTTTAATTTTTAATTTTTAATTTTTAATTTTTAATTTTTAATTTTTAATTTTTAATTTTTAATTTTTAATTTTTAATTTTTAATTTTTAATTTTTAATTTTTAATTTTTAATTTTTAATTTTTAATTTTTAATTTTTAATTTTTAAGTTTTAATTTTTAATTTTTATTTTTCCTTTTTTTTATTTCAAATTTTTAATTTTTTTTTCATTTTTCAATTTCATTTTTTATTTTTCATTTTTTATTTTTAATTTTTCATTTTTAATTTTTCATTTTTTATTTTTCATTTTTCATTTTTCATGTTACATTTTTCATTTTTAATTTTTTATTTTTCATTTTTCATTTTTAATTTTTATTTTTTATTTTTTTTTTATTTTTTTTTTTATTTTTTATTTTTCATTTTTTATTTTTCATGCCTCATTTTTTATTTTTCATTTTTTTGTTTGTTATTTTTCATTTTGCATTTTTCATTTTTCATTTTTAATTTTTATTTTTCATTTTTTATTTTAAATTTTACATTTTTTATTTTTCATTTTTCATGTTTCATTTTTTATTTTCCATTTTTAATTTTTCATTTTTCATTTTTAATTTTTCCTTTTTTATTTTTTTTTAATTTGTTATTTTTCATTTTTTATTTTATATTTTTATTTTTATTTTTCATGTTTCATTTTTTATTTTTCATTTTCTATTTTTCATTTTTCATTTTTAATTTTCCATTTTTAATTTTTAATTTTTTATTTTTTATTTTTCATTTTTCATTTTTAATTTTTATTTTTCATTGTTTATTTTAAATTTTTAATTTTTTATTTTTATTTTTCATTTTTCATGTTTCATTTTTTATTTTTCATTTTTTATTTTTTATTTTTCATTTTTAATTTTTTATTTTTCATTTTTCATGTTTCATTTTTTATTTTTCAGTTTTAATTTTTCATTTTTCATTTTTAATTTTTCATTTTTTATTTTAAATTTTTAATTTTCAAACATAATATCATAATTTTTTCACCAATACAATCACATTTTGTCTTACAACTCACATGTTACGCTCACATGTTACGCTGTTTTTGAAATTTACCACCCTGCGCGTATAGATGTTTACACATCAAAAATGTTTTATTAAAAAAAGGTACTTGTTGAATTTTGCGCTTGTTTCAATTATAATGTGGTCACATTATTTGAAAAGACTTGGACGTTATCTAATATCATTTGAATTTAATGTCCATTAAATTAATAAAAATGGCATTACCGTTTTTACATTTGGCCCCTTGTATTTTGGCTGTCAATGGAGAAACACATCTATTGTAATCTACAACTAAATGAAATATATTTATCGAATACTAATATACATACATTCTTTTTATTTCTTCTGACTTTTATTTATTTACGATATTTACAGTAGTACTTTTGAATAAGAGATAATTTTTTTTAATACAAATTCAATTTTTAATAAAAATTACTATTTCAATAAATGGTAATTCTTTATTCAAAACTTCTTCTTTACGAACACGTACTTGTTTGATAGAAGACGCCTTTTTTAATATATAAATATTAGAGCAATTGAAATTTTTATTTCTCCTAGAAAAATTTCTTAAATCTCTTTCAAAAAGCAAGCCATCTGTTTATATATTAAATACAGCAACAAAAACATTCTTATACGAGTAATTTGAAAATTGTTCATTAAATATTAATAGTGATGATAAGGTTTTTGTTTGATTCATTTTTCGTAGAAAAACGTTTAGACTTATACCATCAAGTGTGATCGATTGATGGATTATATTGGCAGCAATATTGATATACGATACAAGGCATATGTGTGTTAGAATGTCGTAATTGTTTTTATTCTTATTAATGATACGTTATCTTTAACATTGTTCATTCAAGAATTTTGTTTATTACAAACAGATTAAATAGCTATGCTTAGAAATAACAATTCACTTATCCTTCAGAGATTTTAGTTTGACGGAAATTATTAAAATATTTCAATTTGATGATTTCTTAACCTATCTGCTCGAATATTATTTCGTGTGCAGCAAGAAAAAAGAGGAAGTTGGAAAAAACAAACTAAATTAATTTATAGTTT
>OY821521.1:30408220-30413220 GCA_963682025.1 Cordilura impudica
AATAAATATTTTTATATTAGCAGATTCCCTGCAGTTGATTGCTATACGTGATACATAGATGACGCTTTCTGTTTGATTTTAAAAAAGAGCCATCAAAAAATCTTTAACTACTAGTTGTTTACACATATTCCCTGTGATCGGACTCACATGATTTTTTTTTTGTTGCTTTTTTAAACGTGCGGTTCGGATTACTGTGAAACTGAATACAATTAATTAAAAAAAATTATGATGAAGAAAATAATTGTAGATTTTCATAAAGAGTCAATTTGACATCAAGAGTACCCCATGGGTTAATTTCAGAAAATAAGTCCAGAATATTATTTTTTATTAAAATATTATCAATAAGTTTTATCAAAAGCCTTCCACAAATATATATTGTTTCGATATTTTGTTTTAAAAAAGTATAAATCTCCTTAAATTTGACTTTTGATCTTAAAGAGGTACAGCTTATGGTGTGTCAATTTAACCTTAGTTTTCAAAATTGAGAACCTATATCAAGTAGTATAATATCCTGAAGAAAGATAATTAAAATATGAAAACACCAAAAAGATGTAGCCTAAAAGTTGAAAAATTATGAAAAATCACATATTTCTTCAAATCCGCTGAAATAAAAGCGCTGCCCTTGCTAAATTAAGAACAGGATACCTACAATATTTGGTATTTTTAATCACATATATTTTGTTAATAAGACCTTGAAGTCCAATAGATGGTTTCGGTAAATTTCTTGAACAACATTTTTGTAAAAGTAAAATTGGAGATTTTGAAATAGTGCTAAAAAATACGTACCGCTTTGGCTCTAATTTAGAACGGCTTAACAATAGACGAGATGCAAACTACTTTACATAAGATCATTTTTGGATCAGTTAAAAGCAAAAATTTTGTTGTTGTAATTTATTTCAATGTCTTTAAAAATGTGAGCTCGATTTTCTTAATCAAAAGGTCTGCGGCGCATTTATGGCCTGGGCATCTTGCTATAACTTGGCTGTTTTTCAACCGATAATAGATTTTGTTGCTTTATTAGAAAGCTAATTTAATCTTTATTATGTTTGGTAAATTAATTTAACTGAAGCGCAATCATTAACATCAAAAATTTAAGAATTTTGTGAAAAATGTATTTTTTTTGATAATTTTTTCATTTAAATGCATCTTTCAACTTTGAACTCAATGCCTGTTTAGAAAGCATTGTCCGCTTTGGCTCAAATTTTGTGCACTAAAGTTTTAGATCCAGTTTCACAATAATTCGAACCGCACACACCTCAAAGTTCGACCAAAAATTTGTTTTCATACGAACCCCTCTCACCCTAAAGTATATTTATTTTTATATATTTTTTTTTTTTTGTTGTAAAAAAATTGGTGTTTACAATTTCTAGTTTCTAATTAATTTATAAGAAATTGGTTTAAATTTAAAAATTGTATTGAGTATGTAATTAAGATATTTACTCCACCTAACTGAACGATTTTTTTTCAGTTGTTTGAATTAATTTTGCAAATATAAACAATAAATGATTGAGCTTTCCTACTATGACAATGATTTATTAACAAGTATTTTCTTAAATTTCTATTTCATTTCACTCATTTGAGATTGATATTGAAGAAAATATGATATATATCCTTTAGGTTATTATTGATCCGATGCCGACACATTCATACATACAGCAAGATGTTTTTGCACAGAAAAATATTCTGACAACAAAATTGCAAATGTTCTATTATTATTAAATTTTTTTGCAATTGACATTGATATAGTTAAAAAAATAAATAAATGTATGTGTATAAACAAGAAAAAAAAGAACATAATGTAAACATAATCATAGCAAACTTTTGTAGGAGTTCATGTTTTTCATAGTCTTAGATTCTTAGCTACAATTTAATAACTTCGTCTATATTATGGTACTTTGTTTCAATTTTATTTAAGCCTTGGGCTTTAGAAATTGTGTAGATGAAGAAATAAATATCGAAAATGCACAACCTAAAAATATAAAAACACGAAATATCGTCTATTTTTTGAACGAAGTAATTTAAAAATAAAATAAAATTTGTCAAACATGAATTACTCTTCGAATAGGATATATATTGATACTGATGGCCTTAAACTATTAATTATTTTTATTTAATATAAAGAAAATAAGTTCTTTTTGTTCTTTTAATTAAGGAAGATGTTAAATAAACTTTGAAAAAAGCTTTCTTATTAATAAATATTAAACAAAACTCATTTTGTGAATTTTTACATTTAATAGTTTTAATATTTGACTAACAATTCCAAAAACGTGCGTCGTTTATGAAACACCACTATGGCCTCGTTAAACTATAAATTTCACCCCGACCACTAAGAGCTTAACAATATCTAAAAGCATTTTTACATCATCAATAGCATGTAATGTTTTACACTTATCAAATCCGTAGAAATGATGTCACATAAAATTTCGTTCAACTTAAGAATGACTAAGAGTCATTCGAAGAAAAAAAAATGGACACTAATACGTGTAGCTTGTGGATACATTAAACTACGACCAGCAGAGACCACACACGCTTTGGTACGTGAAACCATTACAATCCATATTGACACTAATGCATAAACCATACATACATTAGTTTATGCTGGTTGGTATGACAAGCATAAAAACAGATGAAAATGGACAAATCCAAAATCCATTTAAATTCAAACTAATTTTGTACATACTTATTTTTACGATAGACAGCATGTATGAAGAAATTAACACATAAAATATTAATAAGTGTTAAAATACTTTGCATTTTAGTCATTTTGCATGAAAGAGAAAAAAGAAACAATTTCGAAAAACACTTTCATTTAATTAGGAGTTTAATAAAAACCATTAGCACGTGCTTCTATAGATATAGCATAGGAGCGACGTTAATATTTATGAAATATTTTTATTGTCACTTATTTTTGGGCTCTGTGTATGAAGGTTTGATGAAACAGCAAGAATTCCTAAGTGACTCTAATGTTTATACTGCTGAAATATGCACAAAGAAAAGGCCAATTATCATATTGATAAACATTCACGTCAATACAATTATGTTTTTTTAATTTTTATTTATTTTTTATTACATAAATACTTTTGCCAATTAGTGACTCAAAATTTTCTTTAAATATCGACTTTTAGTCATATTGACTAAAAAAAGTTGTTGACAATATACCCACCACTATGTGGTTAGGTCATAAAGAGTTTGTTCTGATGTTTGAAACTTATTGATATTGACCCACCTATTATTATACCGATCAACTTAGAATCACTTTCTAAGTCAATTTACTGATATCATTATATATTTCTATATATTTCTAACGAAATTGGTGAAAATCAGATCTAGCCCCTTTACAAATAAATCGACTGAAATGGTCGTGATATCCAGATTATCACACATATATCGGGAAAATTTGGTGTATGTATGTCTGTTATACCCATGGAGCAGAAGTCCAAAAATGAAACATTTTTACTCATAGTCCCAATATTAAGCAAATTCCTGGTCTTCACATAAATGTATCAAAAATCACAAATATATATAATATTTGGTTTTAATATGTTTTAAAAAAACAAGTCATTTTACTAAATATGTCCGGTCCATTTTTTCCACATAGTTCTCATATAAATATATAAAATTTCATATATGCTTATTTTCCATCTCGAGTTGTTGCCTCAGCAAAGTTGAATCCAAGATCCTCTCCCATAATTTTTTTTTAACTTATTTTTTGATTAAAAAACATTCAAAAGATATTATTTCCAGTCTTTAGCGAGTGCCAACAATTTCTTTTCAATAACTTAATAACTTTTGTTTCTCTGTGTGATATCAGCTATTTATAAGCAATGAATAGATTGGCCGCATCCCCTCAGAATTCATTAAAAATTTTTACAAATTTTCTAATTTACTCCACTAAAAAAATTTTTAAAGCAGCACCAATTTTGATAAAAAAAAAAATTTTTCCAAACTTTAGTAACTCTGCTTTTGGTTTCTCAGTTAGAAAAAAGGCTAAAAACTTAATTTTCCACGATCCGACTTGTACAACTTGCAAAATGAAGTGCAGAATATAAAGCCAAATTAAAAAATATAATGTGATTGAATTCTTTAGTATGTATCTCAGGAACCAAAAAAGAAAAAACAACTCTCAAGAAACTTAGCACACCTGTTGAGAATACAATCATCAAAAAAATAGAAATATTTTTTTTTTTAATTTTATGAAAATAGAAATAAAAACAAAAATAATCTAACCCATAAAAACAAAGTTTTTATTAAAACTCTTTCTTTCCTTACGCATATGAGTATTGAATCTCTCCGTAATTGTGCGTGACTGTGTGTGACTATTTTAAAATTAATCTTTGGCCTTAACAAGTCTATGGACAAAGTTTCAGATCAATCTTATGAGGGGAAATGGGGTTTAAATTATTCCGTGACTATACGTGACTAAGTCAAAGTTAATCTTTTTTCACAACAAGTGTACGAACCAAGTTTCGGATCGATAGGATTAGGGGAAATGAGGATTAGATCACTCCTTGACAGTGCGTGACTCCCTAAAAATTAATCTGTAGTACAACAGGACTATGGACTAAGTTTCTGATCTATTGGATAAGGGGGAATGGCGTTGCCCCACTACAGACAGACAGAGAGAATGAGTCAAAAGAAAGAACTTAATAAAATTGCAAATACTTTTTTTTGCTGATATTTTTTCTTTTCTTTTCTTTTCTTTTCTTTTCTTTTCTTTTCTTTTCTTTTATTTTCTTTTCTTTTTTTCTTTTCTTTTCTTTTCTTTTCTTTTCTTTTCTTTTCTTTTCTTTTCTTTTCTTTTATTTTCTTTTCTTTTTCTTTTATTTTATTTAATTTTATGTTATTTTATTATATTTTCTTCTGTTCTATTTTAATTTATGTATTTTTTTTCTATTTTATTTTATTTCATTTTATTTTTATCTATTTTATTTAATTTTATTTTATTTTATTTTATTTAATTTTATTTTATTTTAATTTATTTTATTTTATTTTATTTTATT
>OY821521.1:30420720-30568870 GCA_963682025.1 Cordilura impudica
TTGAGCAAAGTTTATATATCCTCAAAATTTGTCTGTTAATATTTGTTTTATGTAGCAGTTTCTATTAAGTTTTTTTTTCCAAATGAAATAATACCCGGATCAGCATCCAAAGATGCTATACGGAAACAATAGGGATTAAGCGGTACTTTCGTGTAAAACTTTTCGCTTTTTCCTCTACTGTTATCCACAGCCTTTGACGTCATTATAAACGTAAAGTTTTCTCATTATTTTGTCTGCCAACAACAGTCAAAGATTTCCTGTCTTTATTTTGGCTAGAATTTCTATCATTTTTTTTCAACAAATTAATTTTATGGAGAATAGCAAGAATTTGCTACAATTGCTACGAAAAGTGTATTTATATAATTTAAAAGGTGAGTTTGAAATTACTAGGGGCATTTACGTACAATAATTTTTATTTTTTTTTTTTTGTTTTCCTTTATGAAATACAATTGAGAATTAGCATAATTTTAAAACTGCTGGAAATGTTTTATCTATGCAATAATACGCGAAGGAAAATTTTCTAAACCCTTTTAAGGATTAAGGATTGGTATGAAGTGACCCAGAGTAACCCTTGTATTTTCTTTTTTTTTTTGATTTTTTAAGTGGCTGCGGTTATTAATATCAGTTAAAAATTTGATGTTTGGACGGCTGCGGAAAATAAGCATTTGAATGATGAAGAATTGCTAAATATAATATACACTTTAAAAATAGATTAAAAAAAAATTATTTTAATCTGGCAAGCTTATTTCGATATGAAGAACATGGAAAGCGACAAAAATGATTAAGTATGCTACTCAGAATATATATTTGATCCATTTTTCCCGATTAAACTATAATTTGGGATTATTTCTGAAACATGTAATAGGAGCAAGCCACTAGAAGTGGAAGGGCCACGGTTAATTTTGCAGAATCGTCTTGCAGAACAAAGAAGCGAAGAGTTGCTGAAATAATTGATTTCTATCCATCTGAAGGCATCAATAAAATGAGGGCTGCCGTTAAGGCACTACACCCGGACTGCTATCCAAGGTATTCTTCACTATTTAAATTAAAAAATGAACTGCTCCCAAAGCCCATAGATGTAATTGAAACCACTGCCGAAATAAGTCTGCAAACATTTCTGAAAAACTGTTCACCTTCAAATCCCGCATCACAGCTTTATTTAAAATGCAAGTGGGGATTATGTGGCTGCTCCCGTCATTCTATCATCAAACAAAAATTTCAGTCGGACAAAAAGGCAACAGGTGAATATATGATGACTGCAGCTTTAGTGGCTATAAAAAATTATTTTGTAAACAAGAAAACATTTGGATAAATACAAAACCAAACTAGCGAATATACTACAGGCTTTTGAAGCTTGCCCTCCTTAAAGAGAAGTCTGGGTTGTTGATGTACAAGCCCAGCTATATGGCCATGAAGACTTTTGTCTTAAGGATGATTTCAAATGCATATCTGTTAAATTCATTTTACATAAAACAATACTAGATGAAGCAGCTGCCAGTACTTTGAGAGAAACCACAAGAAGTTCTTCATGTTACATATGTGGCGTTGTTAAAGAATTCTCCTTCATGTTCTTTCTTTAACAACTCCTTCATGTTCTTTAATAAAAAAATTTAAAAAAACGGAATAAAAAAGTATAACGGAGCTAGAAGTATTTTTGTTCCGATTTCAATGAGACTTGGTAGACTTGGCTTTCGAGTCATGTTCAGGACTGCACATAGTAAACTAAAGTACACTGAGACAAAATTTGTTTATTTTATAAGTTTTTTTTTTGTATATAACAGTATAAGAGATCTAGGGGAATTCATGGGGTAATTTTCACAATATAAATTTTTCTTCTTTTTTACATAAAAAAAAAAATCATCCATGCCAAATAACAACCCGATATGACAACGTTTAGTACTTTTGCCGCTTTTTATATGAACGTATAACGCTGGGGGTCGATCCATTTTCTCACCATCCGATATAATGTTTTTCATATCTGTAGCCAAAAAATAAATAAAAATCGTACTCGATTCAGAAAGTGATCCTGAGTCGATCGGTGTAATAAAAGATGGGTCTAGGTCAAATATTTTTGTTGGTTATAAACATCAGCACAAAGTCATTATACCTTGAACACTAAGTGTTATAGGGTATCCATAATATTAATGGGCTAGGCGATTTCTTTTGACCGATATTTTGTTCTACCATTTTATCCCGATTTTGACCAAACGTACATTATTTGAAAGGTATTTCTTTTTAGCCGTTTTGCAGACTTACAGATTTTTAAATTATTTCCTTTATTTGGAATAAATTGCATTTTAATTGCTACCAACACATACATAAAATTATTCATATGTTACGTGTGTTTTATTAAATTTGTTAATGCGATTGTTAATGAGTTTGTTATGTTCATTCACAATAATAATAATCAGTAAAAGTGTTGGTTTGTGAATCGACTAAATTGAGAATTTCGAGCTCTGGAATCTGCTAGTAAATATAAAAGGTCATATAGCTAAAGTTTGGCCTGAGAACGTCAAACCCATTTGCAGGTTTTACTATATTGCCCAAGTAATTTTATGCTGATTTGGAAGTTGTCAACCCCGTCCTCCCCCCTAAGAATGGATGTTGCACGGTATAACTAGTAAATAGAATAGAAATTTCTTGAATCGATTTAAACAAATGATATTGCTTCACTATTTGCGATTTACATTTTCAACAGAATTTCACAATTTTTAAAATGCCTATTTAGGGATCCTAAGAATTAGATGCTCTGTTTGACAAGAAAATTGTTACGTTTAAGTAGCCCAACTTAAGTTGAATTATCGATTGAAATGCAACAGCTTTTATACGTTTAATAGTTAGTGTGACTCTACATGTCTACAAATTTCTACACTAGTTTTTTTTCTAGCGAAGAATGCAGAACATGTCATATTAGCTGGTAAATATCGCAAGTATTATATCTTTTCTTCCTTCACTGTCACGTTTCTGTGTGGTGACTACCGATTGTTTGCCGCTAGATTTATGATTGCCGCTTTTCCGTGGTTTCATGCTTAATCCTTCTAGGAATAGTTAGAGCCAGCATTAAAAGAAACCTTAGCACGAGTATAGCTATAAAATTGCCATTTTCAATTTAATAACGAAGAGGCAAAAAAACTGTCAACGAGATTTCCGTTCATGCTTAGTCTCATTTATCTGTAGCTATTTTGTTGGTGAAAAGACTTTATTGGGTTATATAATTGTTTTTAATGGAATTTATCCAGCATCTACCATGTCATCTATGTTCGCTTGATTTGTATGCAACATTGTGGCACAATTTCATATACTCAAGCATTCTATGCGGCTTGCTAGCACATTAAACAATGTCATTTGTTTGTTGAAAACCACATCCGGTTATATTGCATATCATGTTGATATTGCTAATGATTTCAAAACAAAGTCTGCAATGTTCCTTTTTTGCTGGAGTTAATTATTAGCTGGAAATAAATCTGTCTCAATTTAGGTGTGGCTGCCAATCAGTATTTCATTGCTCATTTTTGTTATCAGTATCAATGCAATTAATATTGTGTGGTCATGACAGCCAAAGTATCCAGGATTATGTAGATATGTCGTTTAAAAGATAATTATAACTCAAGTGATTGTAGCATTGCAAGAAATTTGTGTTTGTGCAACAACTATAAATTTATAAGAGGCAATCATTGAGCCATCCTCTTTCACTGTATAGCTTAAGATTTATATATATGAACAAAAGTTATAATCAAATTGAGATATTATAATTTTAAGATAAATTATTTAAAGGAAATTCTCAACATTAAAATCTTTGTATTTTAAACAACGTTCAGAAAATACACACACCAAACACACAAAATTCTGTTCTAAAGCAGCCAACACATATTTTAATTTGCATACCAATTATGTGTGTTTCTAAATTTTTTACGCTGCCGAACACAATCATGACTGTGTTTCGTTTCAATATTTTGTTATGTACACGAACATTTTTCTATCATGTATTTTTTGTTTCGAACGCACATAAACCACACAGATTCGAGTGTAGCTTTATTTTAAGTTCGTTTTCTTGCACGTGTACCGCTAAATAAACGGAACATGTTCTTCAATGCGTACATCCAAAAATTAAAATATTATCCGCTCGCGATCGGAAAAATCTGATACACTAAAGATAGCAATAAAAAAGAAAACAGAGCAATTTTATATGTTGTTTATGAGTTAATTTCTTTTCTTTTTTATTTTTTTTTAATGAAAATTTTTATTTATTTTTCATTATTATTATTTTTATTATTATTATTTTTATTTTTTTATAACTGCTAATGAATTATTTTAAATTTTTTTAATAAATTTGGTTGGAACAATTATTGTCGTTCTTATAGGGGTGTATCACATTTTGCCGATCGCGAGTGGATAATGTTTTAATTTTTAGATGTATGCTTTCAAGAACATGTTCTGTTTTTTAAGCAGTACACGTGCAAGAATACGAACTTAGAATAAAGCTACACTCGAATCTGTGTGGTTTATGTGTCTTCGAAAGAAAAAATACGTGATCGAAACACGTTCGTCTACATAATGAAGTATTAAAACGAAACATAGTCATGATTGTGTTCGGCACCGTACAAACTTTAAAAACACACATAATTAATATCAAAATAAAAATGTATGTTTGTTGGTCTGAGCTATGTTTGTTTACATATATATATACTAGTTTTTTATTCAGTATATGTTTTTTTCTGAACTCTGATTTTAAATGAAGGTAATATTTAAGAAAGGATCTTCTAAAATTAAAAATTAAAATTAATTCGAAACACGTGATGAAATAATTTCATCATGAATTTTTGAAAAATTTATTGTAAAATGAGTGAATGCTTTCATACTTTTTTAGTTCGAGCTGTAGTTCGTTATTGACGGCATGGTTAGCTGTTTAAAATAAATATTGTTCTTTCATATGCAGCTCCACCAACTATACCTACTGACTAAGATATTATGGAAAATATTTTATAGCCACAATGTTGGTCAGATTTTTTGAAATTTGTAGCTCCTAATATCCTATTATTTTCAACTTTAAAATTTATAGATTTGTGTAATGTATTCCTTAAATATTTTCTGTCTATCGATGCCAAAGTTCAATGAACTGTTTATTTTCATAAATTTGTTTAGAAAGTGGTCAACCTTTTTTGATTTGTAGTTTGTCGAAAGCATAATTACTGAAACTAGCAGATCCCAGCCCTCGAAATTCCAGTGCAAATTCTAGCAAATTTTAATTTTCATTTAATAAATTATTATATAAGACCTAAAGGTATGCTGACCAATTTTAGCCAATTCACAATTCAACACTTTTCAAATATCGACTGCTTTATGGGTTTAAATTCAACAAAATTATAATAAATGTTTTATGCCCACAATTATTTTTTAATTAAACACAATTATTATTGTGAATGAAGAAAACAAACTCACAAACACATTAAAAAATTTTAAAAACACACATATAGCATTGCATAATTTTGTGTATGTGTTAGTAGCAACTTTAAATACATTTTACTTAAAAAAAATTTAAAATTTTAAAATCTGTAAATCTGGTGGACAGCTAAAAAGATATAACTTTGAAATAAGAAATGTTTGGTTAAAATCGGGAGAAAAATGTTGAACAAATCATCGGTCACAAGAAATCGCCTTACCTTTTAATATTATAGATAAGGGAAAATTTTCACACATTTGTATGCAAAGTGGCTGATCTGAGTAGTTGTTTGCCCATAGCTCAATTTTAATAGGAATGGCGTGATTATTTAAATGCGTCACCTATAATTATGGTCAATTACGGGCATAGAAAAAATAAAATTAGAAAAAAGTATGTTTATATCCCGTAATGAGTTTATGCTGGTATCTGTAACTATCAAAATATTAGACCTAGCTCTATCTTTATTATACCGATCGACACTGAATCACTTCTTGAATCTTGAAACTTAGCGATGTCCGTCCATCCGTGTGTCCATCCGTCTTTATGTCACCAAAAACCTTGTAATAAAATATGAATATATTAAAAAAAAAAAAATGGTATAGAAGCTTCCATTGAAAACCAGCTCATGTTCAGACCTAGTCCCCATATAAGTCACCCGTATGAGAACGACTTAAATTGCCATAAGATCCAAATTATCTTTTAGACATCGATCAAATTAGGTTTGTGCATGTTTATTATATGCAGTAATTAGTAGTCCAGAAGTAAACCCGATAAGACAATTCTTAGTCATAAAAATGATGTTTCCAGATCATTACTTAAATCTATAAAAAAAACAAGTAAGAAAATTATAGTCGGTCTAGACCGACTATACGATACCCTATACCATGCGTTTAGAAATCCTATCTCTTAGGCCCAACTAACTGGACATAGAACATAAGCAGAAACCAAATTTGAGTGGGATTTTTGTTAATTTTTTTGGCTGCAGATATGAAAAAGTTCATATCGGATGCTATATCTATATGGGGACTAGGTCCAAGAATGGACCAATCCTCATCATGTTTAGTAAAGTCTCTTGTATTTTGCAAAAATATATACAAACAAAATTTGAGAAGAATCAGTGAAATATTTTTGTTTTTAACAGATTTAAGTGAAGATCGGGAAGCAGTCTATATGGGGCCAAAGGGATCATTTTTGGACTACTCGTTACTGGATGTAATGAACGCATACAAACCCAATTTGAGTAAGATCTATATGACAATTTGGATCTTATGGCAATTTATGTCGATTTCATAGGGGTAATTTGTATGGGGGCTAGGTCTGAACATGGACCTATTCTCACCAATTTTAATAGCGTTCATCCCATGGCCGACAAAAGCTTATATAACAAATTTCATCAAAATATATTCATATTTGCGACCTGCAGTTTGATTATAAGGTTTACATGGACACACAGACGGAATTTTTTAGGTAAAAGGTACTTTTTTAATAAAAGGTACTTTTTTAATAAAGGGTACTTTTTTAATAAAAGGTACTTTTTTAATAAAAGGTACTTTTTTAATAAAAGGTACATTTTTAATAAAAGGTACTTTTTAATAAAAGGTACTTTTTTAATAAAAGATACTTTTTTAACAAAATGTACTTTTTTAATAAACGGTACTTTTCTAATAAAAGTTACTTTTTTAATAAAAGGTACTTTTTAATAAAAGGTACTTTTTTAATAAAAGGTACTTTCTTAATAAAAGATGCTTACTTAATAAAAGGTATATATTGATATAAGGTACTTTTTTTAAATAGAAGGTACTTTTTTAGGTAAAATGTACTTTTTTAATAAAAGGTTCTTTTTTAATAAAAGCTACGTTTTTAATAAAAGGTATTTTTGATAAAAGGTACTTTTTAAATAAGAGGTACTTATTTAATAAAAGGCACTTTTTTAATAGAAAGAACTCTTTTTAATAAACGGTACGTTTTTCATGGAAAAATAGTTTTTAATAAAAGATATTTTTTGATACAAGGTACTTTTTAATAGAAGGTACTTTTTAATAAAGGTTACTATTTTAATAAAATTTACTTTTTTAATAAAAGGTACTTTTTAATACAAGGTACTTTTTTTTAATAAACGCTACGTTTTTCTTGATAAAAAGGTACTTTTTAATAGAAGGTACTTTTTTTGAAATTTGGTATTTGATCTTTTATCGGCCATGGGATGAACGCTATTGAAATTGGTGAGAATTGGTCCATGTTCAGACCTAGCCCCCATACAAATGACCCCTATGAAATCAACATATATTTCCATAAGATCCAAATTATCATACGAATCTTAGTCAAATTGGGTTGTATGTATATATTACATCCATTAATCAGTAGTCCAAAAATGATCCCTATTGGACAACTCTTAGTCTAGAGCTGCTCTCCGATCTTCACTTCAATCTATCAAAACACAAAAATATTGCACTGATTCTTCTCAAATTTTGTTTGTATATATTTTTGCAAAATACAAGAGACTTTGCCAACCATGGTCAGGATCGGTCCATTTTTGGGGCTAGTCCCCATATAGATATTTCATCCGATATGAACTTTTTCATATCTGCAGCCGAAAAAATTAATAAAAATCCCACTCAAATTTGGTTTTTGCTTATTTTCTATGTCCAGTTAGTTGGGCGGCCTAAGAGATAGAGTTTCTAAACGCATGGTATAGGGTATCGTATAGTCGGTCTAGACCGACTATAACTTTCTTACTTGTTAATAAGTGAAATGATTTTAATAAAATACTTTTTTATACGGAGTACTTTTTTCAATAAAATGTTTTTTTTGAATGAAACGTATTTTTTTATTGAAAGGAATTGTTTAAAAAAAATTACTTTTAAGTGAAAATACTTCTTTATTAAAAGATTCTTTTATTAAAAGGTAACATTTTCCAAAAAAATAAGTATTTTTTTTGTAAAAGGAACTTTTTTAATACAAAATGTACTTTTTTAGTAGGACTATATATACTTAATACAAAGTACTTAGTTTTAATAAAAGGTACTTAGAAAACACCTTTTTCAATAAAAAAAAAACAAGATATTAATAAAAGACTTTTTTAATAAGAAGCACTTTTTCAATAAAATGTACTTTTTTCAACAAAAAATTTAAGGAATTGTTTAAAAAAATACTTTTTAATTAAGGATACTTTTTTAATATACGACACTTTGTTATTAAAAGGTAAAATTTTCAATTAAAGGTACTTTTTCAGTAAAGGGAACCTTTTTAATACGGCATATATTTTAATACAATGTACTTTTTTTTTTAGAAAAAGTACCTTTCTTAATAAAAAGTACTATTTTTAATAAAAGGTACTAAAATAAAGGTACTTAGAAAAAACTTTTTTTCAATAAAAAATAATTTATTATTAAAAGACTTTTTTGATGCGAAGTCCTTTTTCACTAAATGTGATTTTTTAAATGAAAGGTATTTTTTTTTTTTTTTTAAAGGAAATGTATTTTTTTTAAAGAATTGTTGAAAAAATTACTTTTTATTGAAAGATACTTTTTAAAAAAGATACTTTTTTCATTAAAAGGTAATATATTTGATAAAAGTTTTTTTTTTATAAAAGGAAGTTTTTTAATATGAAATAAATTTTAGTAAAATGTACTATTTTAGTAAGAGTACATTTTTTAATAAAAATCACTTTTTTTTTTAATTATAAGTACTTAGAAAGAACTTTTTTTTAATAAATGATAAGGCTGTGATAAAATACTAATTTTAATATTAAGTACTTTTTCAATAAAATGCCCTTTTTTCAATAATACGTATTTTTTATTGAAAGGAATTGTTAAAAAAATTACTTTTCAATGAAAAATACTTTTTTGTTAAAAGAAATTCTTTTATTAAGAGGTAATCAGCCCTGTTCTTTAAACGTCGTTATTTGAATAAGAGTGAATTTAAAATCACATGAAATTAAAATTTTGGGTTTCTTGAAACCACTTTTTTTTTATTTATTTAATGGAAACATATGTTTGAGTTAAGAACCATATGTTTGAGTTAAGAACATATGTTATCTAGAAACCGAGGTGCCATATGGTTCTTTATTCAGTTTCACAAAAAACTTTTAAGTATTTTGTGCATGTTTTTTCTTAAGTTTATAGATGAAGTATAAAGAAAAATATTTACTTTTAAAATAACAACTTATTTGTTCATCTAATTGTTTTTGTTCTTCAATTTCATTCTATTTTTAAAAAGTCAGACATCACCAAAAAAAATTTCGATATTCAAATAAATTGGATCTGACTGGCATCACTACTGTTTCGAACATATGGAAAAAAATAAAAAATATGTGGTTTGATGAAAAAATTTTTTTTAGTTCCTTTATTTGCAATAATTAGTGCATCTATGTTATAATTGAAAAAATTATAATTGAAAATAGATGGTGTAAATAAAAAGTTTTTATTATAGTTATAGAACAGCATCATCACAAAAAGTGTGTTTTATTAACATCGACCACTTATTACGAGTTTTTTTTTTTTAAATCAGCGCAAAATATAGACGTTTTTAAAATCGTTTTTTTTTTCATAAAATTAATGTCTATTTTTTTAAAATATTGACAAGGTTCAATAAAAAGATGTTAGAGTTTAAATATCAATTGTTTTTTATCTTTTAAGACCTGCTTAGTAGAAAAGAAGGGCATTTGTTTTGATTTCACAAAGCCTTTGCTATGTGAATTAAAACGAGAAAAAATATTCTTATTGAAATTAGAGAACAGCAAAAAAACTCGTAGATTTAAGAATTTTTCATTTACGATTTTTTTTTTGTGATAGTGGTTTCAAGAACAGGGTGTGAATATTAAAAAAAAAACGGTTTTTTGTTTAGAAAAAGAAACTTTTTTAATATGAGATAAATTTTTAACAAAATGTACTTTTTAAGTAAGAGTACATTTTTTATCAAACTTTCTTTTTTTAATAAAAGGTACTTAGAAAAAACGTTTTTAATAAATGATAAGGTTTTATTAAGACTTTTTTATGCAAAGTACTTCTTTCAACAAATTGTCCTTTTTTCAATGAAATGTATTTTTTTTGGAAGGAATTGTTTAAAAAATTCTTTTTAAAATATACTTTTTTAATAAAAGATACTTGTCCTATTACAAGGTAATATTTTTAATAAAAGGTACTTTTTTTTAGTTAAAGGAACATTTTTAATAACACGTACTTTTTTAGTAAAGTACCTTTCTTAATAAAAATTATTTTTTTTTTAATAAAAACTACTATAAGGTTTTAATAAAAAAACGTTTTTAAAGGAAGTATTTTTTTAATGACAGGTACTTTTTTTTAAGAAATTGTAACAAAAAATACTTTTTAATGAAAAATACTTTTTTAGTAAAAGATATTTATTTATTAATAATAAATATAAATATTTATATATATTTATATATATATAAATATATATAAATATATTTGTTTATTAATAAAAATATAATATTTGTAATATTTAATAAAAAGCACTTTTATAATAAAAGGTATTTAGAAGAAACATTTTCAGCAAATGATAAGGTTTTAATAAAAGAATTTTTTTTAATACGAAGTACTTTTTTTAATAAAATTTAATATTTTCAATGAAAGGTATTTTTTTTAGAAAGGAATTATTTAAAAAAATTACTTTTTAATGAAAAATAGTTTTTTAATAAAAGATATTTTTTAGTGAAAGGTAATATTTTCAATAAAAGCTACTTGTTTTTCGTTAAATGTACTTTTTTAAAATGAGAAAAATTTTTAATAAAATGTACTTTTTAGCAAGTGTACCTTTTTAAAAAAGTACTTTTTTTAAAATAAAATGTACTTAAAAAACCTTTTTAATAAACGATAAGATTTTAATAGTAGACGTTTTTAATACGAAGTACTTTTTTAGTAAACTCGACTTTTCTCAATGACATGAATTTTTACACTCTTTCTTTTAACTCATACTCTCTGTCTATCTGTCCGTCTGCCATGGTTGGACCCCATTCCCCCCCATCAAATTGATCTGAAACTTGGCCCATAGTCTTGTCGTGCCTACAGATAAATTTTTGGGGTAGTTATGCACAGTCACGCGTGGTCACGCACAGTCACGGAGTGACCTAAATGTCATTTACCCTCATCCGACCGATCTTAAACTTGGTCGATATGCTTGCTGTAAAGAAAGATCAACTTCGACATAGTCACGCGCAGTTGCGCATAGTCACGCACAGTTACGGAGTGATTTAAAACCCATTTTCCCTTATCCGATCGATCTAAAACTTGGTTGATAGACTTGCTGGGAAAAAAGATTAACTTTGACATAGTCATGCACAGTTACGGAGAGACTAAAACCCCACTTCCCCTCATCCGCTGGATCCGAAACTTTGTCGATAGACTTGTTGTGGCCAAAGATTAATTTTGAGATAGTCACACACAGTCACGGAGATATTCAAAACTCATGTGCATATGGCTTAGATTTTTATTTTTTTTTTGAAAGGAATTGTTTAAAAAAATATAAAAATAGTTATATTATTTCAACCGGTTAATTTTAAATATTTCGTTTTTTATTTTTCGTTTTTCATTTTCCATTTTTTATTTTTAATTTTTCATTTTGAATTTTTCATTTTTAATTTTCTATTATTTATTTTCCATTTTTCACTTTTCATTTTTCATTCTTAATTTTTTGTTATTTATATTAAATTTTTTATTTTTAAATTTTTCATTAACCATTTTTCATTTTTTATTTGACATTTTTCATTTTTTATTATTTATTTTTCTTTTATCATTTTGCAGTTTTCATTCTTAATTTCTTATAATTTATTTTTCATTTTTTATTTAAATTTTTCATTTTTTATTTTTCATTTTTTATTTTTCATTTTTCATTTTTCCTTTTTAATTTTTAATTTTAAATTTTTGATTTTTATTCTTGATTTTTTCATTTTTTGTTTTTCATTTTTCATTTTTCATTTTTTATTTTTCATTTTTTATTTTTTATTTTTCATTTTTTATTTTACATTTTTAATTTTTTATTTTTCATTTTTCGATTTTTATTTTTCATGTTTTATTTTTCGTTTTTCGTTTTTCATTTTTTTGGTTTATTTTTTATCTTTCATTTTAATTTTTAATTTTTTATTTTTCATTTTCCATTTTTCCTTTTTATACCCTATACCACTATGTGGTTTGGGTATAATGACTTTGTGCTGCTGTTTGTAACAACCAAAAATATTTGACCTAGACCCATTTTTAATTATACCGATCGAATCAGAATCACTTTTTGAGTTGATTTAACAATGTCCGTCCGTCTGTCCGTCCGTCCGTCCGTCCGTCCGTCCGTCCGTCCGTCTGTGTGTCCATGTAAACCTTGTAATCAAACTGCAGGTCGCAAATCTGAATATATTTTGATGAAATTTGGTATATAAGCTTTCATCGGCCATGGGATGAACGCTATTGAAATTGGTTAGAATCGGTCCATGTTCAGACCTAGCCCCCATACAAATTACCCCTATGAAATCGACATAAATTGCAATAAGATCCAAATTGTCATATAGATATTACTCAAATTGGGTTTGTATGTGTTCATTACATCCATTAATGAGTAGTCCAAAAATGATACCTTCGGCCCCATATAGAGCTGCTTCCCGATCTTCACTTAAATCTATTAAAAAACAAAAATATTGCACTGATTCTTCTCAAATTTTGTTTGTATATATTTTTGGAAAATACAATAGACTTTACCCAACATGATCAGGATCGGTCCATTTTTGGACCTAGTCTCCATATAGATATAGCATCCGATATGAACTTTTTCATATCTAAAACCAAAAAAATTAATAAAAATCCCACTCAAATTTGGTTTTTGCTTATTTTCTATGTCCAGTTAGTTGGGCCTAAGAGATAGGGTTTTTAAACGCATGGTATAGGGTATCGTATAGTCGGTCCAGACCGACTATAATTTTCTTCCTTGTTAATTTTTCATTTATAATTTTTAATTTTTTATTATTTATTTTTATTTTTAATTTTTTCATATTTCGTTTTTCATTTTTCATTTTTTATTTGTCATTTTTCATTTTGTATTTTTTATATTTTATTTTTTATTTTTTATTTTTTTTTTTTAATTTTTTATTTTTCATTTTTAATTTTTTATTTTTCATTTTTCGTTTTTTATTTTTCATTTTTCATTTTTCGTTTTTCGTTTTCCGTTTTTCATTTTTTTGTTCATTTTTTTTTGTTCATTTTTTATTTTTCATTTTCATTTTTATTTTTTCATTTTAAATTTTTTATTTTTCATTTTTCATTTTCAAACAAGTTATTACATATCATAATTTTTTCACTAATACAATACGTCACACTCACACCGATTTTGTCTGACGTCTTACATGTTAAGCTGTTTTTGTAATTGTATTGTAAAATATACATTTACCCCCTTGCGCGAATAGATGTTTACACATCAAAAAGTACGTTTCATTAAAAAGTACTTTTTTGTTGTAGTAAAAGGTCCTTTTTGAAAAAAATTACATTTTAAGAAAAATCACTTAAAAGAGAAGATGTCTTGTGCAAAAATTAGATTTTTTAAGAAAGGATACTTCTTTTGAAAAACAATTTTTTAAGAAAAGGCAATTTCTACGGATTTTTTTTATTAAAAGTATTTTTTTAAGAAAATTCATGCTGGCTCATTATTAAATTAATACAAGACGTATGGGTAATAATTTAATGAATTTTGAGACTAATCATATGGAATATCGGAGTTAGTCTAATCTTAACCTTAATATGTAAAAACACATTATTATCGCGAATTCATTTTATTTTGCGCAAATTTCTTTTAGCATCAGAAAGTACTACTCTTCCGCATTGAATTTAGTAATTTTGCTGTTTTTTTTTTCTATATTAAAAAAAAGTGATAGTAATAATAATTGTTCGCTGAGACCTACCTAATCACACTTTCCTTAAGTGCTTATGCATGCTAAATAAAAATCTAACCTCAGTATTGTTGGACTATAATATTTTTTAAAGCTTACTCCAGAAATTAAAAAAAAACTTATAAAACAAATAAAGGCTTTTAAAGTTGAGAGAATAGTGGTGGTGGTCAGATTAGGCCATAAAGGTTTTGAACGCACCATAATAAAACAAAATTTCCATAATAGTTTTATATACTTAATTTAAAAATTTAAATCAAAATTCCACAAGTTGTTGTGGGTTCGTACACAAAATTTTGCAGTTTCTTATTTTTTTTTACAACTGCTACAAATAATATCTCACAACCTGCTATAAATGTTATCATGTTTGCGGCAAGTGACTATGCAAATTAGAATTCCAACTGTTGTTCATTTATCTATGTCAGGTGATTTCATATAAAAAAAACAGTACAAGATGTTCTTATTTGTTTTTACCAACACTACCACAAAGGTCCCACAAAAAATAAAAAGAAACTATGTTTATGCAAAGAGATTCATACTGAAGTCAAATACTTATCAAATATAATCCTAGACATACAGAAAGAAGCATGCAATTATGGAATTATGTATGGCCTACACGGTTGTTTATATTGAAATTATTATAAACTTACAAAATAAAAACAAACAATATTGACCCGAATTTAGAAGGGAGATATATTATGTTTACCTAATATATCCTTTTTATATTGAAAAAATATTCTATGCCATAAAATAACAAACGTTTTGATAAACTTAATACAACTAATAGCTGAACAAAGACTCTGTTTATATAACAAGAATACAAGAACCTCTTTACCTTGAAATTCTTTAGAGAATATTTGTTATCCACTTCTACCACAAGTACGTACGACCATTATCAGACGCATAACATGAACATTGTACACTTTGTGACACTACTTTGACAAAAAAGTCCTTCGTAGGCAGAAAAAAGCACAAAACAAACACATACATAAACATACAAGCCCAAACACATACACACTAGCAAACACAAATAAAGACAGTAAGAAAAAAGGCTTATAATATCTGCTAAAACAACAAGAGTTTTATAGTCCAACAGTTGGTGTTGGTATTCTGGTGGCATGGTGGGATGGCGTTGTATGACACATTTTGGTTTTGTAATTGTAGTTGTAATCGAATACTTAAACCAAAAACGGAAACTTTATGTTCAAATGTGGTTTTGTTGAAAAAAAAAAACAAAAACTACTTAATACTTGTTTGCTAGTCTGCTTGTTGCTTTAGCAAAGAAACCCCCACTGTTGGGCAAAATCTTTTGTATTGAAAATATATTTTCTGAAGAGACTTGTAAGCGTTTCCTTTACCCATATCAAGAATTTTGATTACAATGGCATACATTGTGTACACAGTTTTTATTGTACTTTGGGTCGGTAATGAAAAATCTAGATGTATGTTTGAGCTGATATTAACTGTTTAAAAGTTAAATCTATCAGTGCTTTTCCAATATCTTAAATTTCTTCCGAAGATATACTTCTCTTCAATTTGCTTCTTCACTAGTATATGTTATAATTTTCTAGTTGTTCCTCTAGTATATAGGGTATAATGAATTTGTGCTGATGTTGGTAACTACATGGATTTTCCAAAATAAAAGCCTGCAACCCTTTACGATTGGCCCTGAATTTAGAATACTAGTTGGCAATTTTCTATTTTGGCGACTATGATTATGGCGATATTTGATTTGGCCAATTTTTGATTTTGAAGATTTATGTTGTTAGCGATATTGGCTTTTCGCGATTTTTGGTATTGGCTAATCTTTCTAGCCGTCTCTGAGTTTGGGGATTTCGCCCATATTCTCCACGGCTACTCACATTGGTAATTAATATCCTTGTCAAAAGATTCGAGACTGTCGCTTTAATAGTACATCATATTTTTGATGTGTAAACAGCTATACGCGTAGGGGAGGGGGGCTAAATTTCTATTTCACAATACAATCACAGAAATAACGTAACATGTGAGCCGTAAGACAACATCGGTGTGACTTTTAATTGTATTGGGGAAAAAATTATGAAAAATAAAAAATAATAATAAATAATTAAAAATAAAAAATTAAAAATTAAAAATTAGAAATTAAAAATTAGAAATTAAAAATTAAATATTAAAAATTGAAAATTTAAAATTAAAAATTAAAAATTCAAAATTAAAAATTAAAAATTAAAAATTAAAAATTAAAAATTAAAAATTAAAAATTAAAAATTAAAAATTAAAAATTAAAAATTAAAAATTAAAAATTAAAAATTAAAAATTAAAAATTAAAAATTAAAAATTAAAAATTAAAAATTAAAAATTAAAAATTAAAAATTAAAAACTAAAAATTAAAAATTAAAAATTAAAAATTAAAAATTAAAAATAAAAAATTAAAAATAAAAAATTAAAAATTAAAATTTTAAAATTAAAAATTAAAAATTAAAAATTAAAAATTAAAAATTAAAAATTAAAAATAAAAAATTAAAAATTAAAAATTAAAAATTAAAAATTAAAAATTAAAAATTAAAAATTAAAAATTAAAAATTAAAAATTAAAAATTAAAAATTAAAAATTAAAAATTAAAAATTAAAAATTAAAAATTAAAAATTAAAAATTAAAAATTAAAAATTAAAAATTAAAAATTAAAAATTAAAAATTAAAAATTAAAAATTAAAAATTAAAAATTAAAAATTAAAAATTAAAAATTAAAAATTAAAAATTAAAAATTAAAAATTAAAAATTAAAAATTAAAAATTAAAAATTAAAAATTAAAAATTAAAAATTAAAAATTAAAAATTAAAAATTAAAAATTAAAAATTAAAAATTAAAAATTAAAAATTAAAAATTAAAAATTAAAAATTAAAAATTAAAAATTAAAAATTAAAAATTAAAAATTAAAAATTAAAAATTAAAAATTAAAAATTAAAAATTAAAAATTAAAAATTAAAAATTAAAAATTAAAAATTAAAAATTAAAAATTAAAAATTAAAAATTAAAAATTAAAAATTAAAAATTAAAAATTAAAAATTAAAAATTAAAAATTAAAAATTAAAAATTAAAAATTAAAAATTAAAAATTAAAAATTAAAAATTAAAAATTAAAAATTAAAAATTAAAAATTAAAAATTAAATATTAAAAATTAAAAATTAAAAGTTAAAAATTAAAAGTTAAAAATTAAAAATTAAAAATTAAAAATTAAAAATTAAAAATTAAAAATTAAAAATTAAAAATTAAAAATAAAAATTAAAAATTAAAAATTAAAAATTAAAAATTAAAAATTAAAAATTAAAAATTAAAAATTAAAAATTAAAAATTAAAAATTAAAAATTAAAAATTAAAAATGAAAAACGAAATACGAAAAAGAAAAGATGAAAAATTAAAAATGAAAAATAAAACATGAAAAATTAAAAATTAAAAAAAAAATATGAAATCTGAAAAATGGAAAATGAAAAATAAAATTAAAAATTAAAAATGAAAAACGAAAAATTAGAAACCAAAAATAAAAATGAAAAATTAAAAATGAAAAATGAATAATGAAAAATAAAAAATTAAAAAAGGAAAATAAAAAAATGAAAAATAAAAATTAAAAATAAAAAATTAAAGGTGAAAAATAAAAACTGAAAAATTAAAATTCAAAAATAAAAAATTAAAAATTAAAAATGAAAAACGAAAAATGAAAAACGAAAAACGAAAAATTAAAAATGAAAAACAAAATTTAAAAATGAAAAACGAAAAATTAAAAATCAAAATAAAAAATGAAAAACTAAAAATGAAATAAATACAATGAAAAATAAACAATGAAAAATAAAAAATTAAAAAGAAAATTACAAAAATGAAAAATAAAAATGAAAAATGAAAAATAAAAGATGAAAAATTAAAATCAAAAATAAAACATGAAAAATTAAAAATGCAAAATGCAAAATGAAAAATGAAAAATAAAAAATAAAAAATGAAAAATAAAACAATAAAAAAGAAAACTAAAACATGAAAAATAAAAATAAAAAATAAAAAATGAAAAATTTTAAATAAAAAATAAAATATAAAAAATTAAAAATGAAAAACGAAAAATCAAAAATTAAAAAAATAAAAATTAAAACTGAAAAATTAAAAACAAAAAATAAAAAACGAAAAATAAAATACTAACCGTTTGAAATAATAAATAATAATAAATATTGATTGAGTTTGAAATTATTCTGGCTCAAGATCAAATGTTTTTAGTTTAGATAAAGTAAAAACATTGGCACATTTGTTTCAAAAAATTGATCTATATTCAGCATGACGGGTTATACCGCTGTTTCGGGAAGAGTCACCAACCCTATTCAGTAACCAAAAGCAGTAGATAGTTTGTTTGGTAAAAAGTTAAATTCACATATATTCGCTGAAAACAACCAAATGAGAATTCAAGCAAAACTTATACTATTTAATGTTTTTACTTTATTTAAACTAAAAACATTTGATCTTGAGTCTGAATAATTTCAAACTCAATCATTAAAATGATAAAGATCGAAAATAAGATTTTTTATTTTTATAAAATATAATAAAGTTAATAATATATATTTTTATACTAGCAGAGCCCCTGCAGTTGATTGCCATAAGTGATACATAGATGACGCTTTCTATTTGATTTTAAAAAAGTGCCATAAAAAATATTTAATTACTAGATGTTTACATATCTCCCCTGTGATCGGACTCACATGATTTGTATGCAAGCTGCCATGGCCACTAATCCGATCCCGCTCATTTTTTATCTGACTTCTCACATTAATATCCCTTTGGTAGTGCTCCAGTTATATGATATTACATATTTATTTTCTATGAGCGGTGCCATGTCCACTGCTTCGATCACGCCCATTTTTTTTTTGTTCAACTAATCACATGCATAACTTACGGGCTCACGCGTTCATTGATATGATCCCGCCCATTTTTTGTGCGAATTCTTACATTAATAATATATGATCTCAGACAAATTTTCAAATTAAGTTAATTCGATAATGGTTTAGATTCACAAATGCGTGGTATCGGATCGGATCGTATGTCTCGAGTGCTATGGCAGGCAGTGCTTTGAAAATTTATATAGGGTCTTGATACTGTGAGTTGTATCGTCAAAAATGGGTGGGATCGGATAAGTGGATGTGTCGCCTGCCATATAAAGTGAATTTTTGATATCCTATATCTTCAGTAATGTAAAAGGGAGAGTACCGATACATTGTTTAATTTCAAAGTTTTCAGTAGGTCTGGCACATGCCATACAAAGTTACTATTCAATAACACATATTGTGAGTAATATGATGCAATATTGTGTGAAGTCGTCCGCTAGTACTTGGAGTAGCCTTGCGGGATCGGATAACTGGATGTGTCACCTTCCATACAAAATGTTTTCAATATCATGTATATCGAGTAACATACCGATACTTTATCGAGTTCACAGGTCATAAGTGTGAATAGAAGTGCAGAAAATGTGCGGTATCGGATCAGTAGGTGTGCCACGTGCTACATATAATAGTTATTGAATATCACATGTACCGAATACTATGACAGGGAGATCTTTGATAGTTTGGATGACATATCTGTTATTAGTGTAAGTTGCCATGCTGAAAACGGGTGGTAGTGGATAAATTGGCGTGGTAGCTTACATGTAACGTAATCATTGATTTTTAATAAATAAAAATTTTGGTACATATGTATGTATGCCTGCTATCCACCTTACACTCAATCCATGAGTTCTGAGATGCTCCAAATGGGTTCGGTGCTAGAGCCCTATCATGAAGCGGTCTATTATTCTAAAATTCATATATATGTAAATATTTCTTCTTTTAACCAGTAGTACAGTATTATTTATTAGATATCTACTTAAAGTTTTTGTGCAATTTTATGCGAATTTGAGAATCAGATAAAACAAACAGCACCTGCTTGTTATACCATCATCAACAGCAGCATTATAGAACTTAAAAAGAATATCTGTTTTCCTACGTATTTTATGTAGCGAATAAAGAAAAGTCCATGTATTTATTATGCTTGACCATACAGCTTACAAATGAGTCAAATAAAACATGGAGATATTATAGTTGTTACTTAAATGTGAATTATTTGTGTTAATGTTGAGCAATTACTTTTAAAGCACGTTTACTTTGGCCAATTGTCACATTGCCAGTCATCTTAAAAATTATTTTCTTCCTGTCACGAGCAGTACTAAGGGGTTACGAAAACATTCTTAATTGTTTTGAATTAGTAATTTTAAAAAAAGGATGTTTTTTTGTAACTTATGTTTATAAATGCAGAACATATTTTAAAGGTAAGTGAATGACATTTGTTAGTTTTTAAACTATCTTCTACTAAAAAAATTTAATGACGTAATAAGAATTTTTCTTGTTATTATTAAATGTTTCTTAATGCAATAGAATTGCTTAAGAAATTACCTTAATTCTTATAAAATTAAAGTACTTTCAATAGCAAATTTCGTTCAGTTTACCAACCGTGGTGTTTGTACAAATTATTTAACTAATTCAGATAAGGCAAATAACTTGAATCTATATGTGGCGTTTCATGACAAGTGATCCAACTTTTGAAACCGATGCCTTCCGATAGGGATGAAATTTGCATCAAGCTTAGTCCTATTGGATAGTAGTTCAGACACAATTTTTCAACAAGATCTCTGGACCGAGATCTTGAGTTAGAAAAATCAAAAATATTTTTTTAAATTTTTTTCAAAAAAGCGATTTTTTTTGGCCCAAAAGAACTTTTAAGAGCTTTTTGATTGCTTAGTGGGATGCGAGTGTGATATCTATAAAAAAAATGTTTTGTAACCCAAAACAACGGTTTTTCAATTTTTAGCATATGCACTAATTTGAATTTTTTTCCTATTAGTGTGTAAGTCTTTCTAAAACCTTAAAAATAAAGTATATACTGAGACCTAGACAAATTAGCCTTTCCGACGGTATGTAACATACATAACTAAAATTTCATACCTTCAATACTGTAATACCCAAAAATGTTATCCTCAGGAAAAAATCACTTTTTTTCTATAGAAATACTGAAAAATTATTTTTTTATTTATTTGTAATAATAATTAAATTTATATTTAATTATAATAGTAAAAATAAATAGATAAATGTTTTAATAAAATTTATTCTTAATCGCATAAGATCCATTTATATCATAACTATTTTTATACCCTATACCACTATGTGATTTGGGTATAATGACTTTGTGCTGCTGTTTGTAACTACCAAAAATATTTGACCTGGACCCATCTTTTATTATACCGATCGACTCAGAATCACTTTCTGAGTCGATTTAGCGATGTTCGTCCGTCCGTCCGTCCGTCCATCTGTCCGTCCGTCTGTGCGTCCGTCTGTGTGTCCATGTAAACCTTGTAATCAAACTACAGGTCGCAAATATATTTTGATGAGGTTTGGTATGTAAGCTTTTATCAGCCATAAAGGATGAACGCTATTGAAACTGGCGAAATTTGATCCACGTTCAGACCTAGTCCGCATACAAATGACCCCTATGAAATCGACATAATTTCCATAAGATCCAAATTATCATATAGATGTCAGTCAAATTGGGTTTTTAATCAGTAGTTCAAAAATAATCCCTAAAGAACAATTCGTTGTCATAAGCCCCATATAGAGCTGCTTTCCGATCTTCACTTAATTCTATCAAAAAACAAATATATTGCACAGATTTTTCTAAAAATTTGGTTTGCATATATTTCTTCAAAATATAAGTGACTTTACCAATATGGTCAGGATCGGTCCATTATTCGACCTAGTCCCCATATAAATATAGCACCCGATATGAACTTTTTTATATCTGCAGCCAAAAATAATTGAAAACAATGCCAATCAAATTTGGTTTAAACTTATTTTCTATATCCAATTAGTTGGACCCGAAGAGATAGGGTCTCTAAACCATGGTACAGGGTATCGTATAGTCGGTCTAGACCGACTACAATTTTCTTTAATTTAAGTTTTTTCCCTTTTTTAAAATCCAATCTTTCATCCAGCTTATTTGTCGCATTTATTTGCTGCTTTTTTTTTAGCTAATCCTTTCTTCGCGATACTAGGTTCAGCTGTTGATTTCGCTGCTGGTTTCTTTTTTTTGGCTTTGGAAAGAAATCGAATTGAGTAGAGGTAGAAAACTTTTTCATGTTGAGTCTTTCATCGAAAAGCGGTATAAAAGCATGGTATTGAGCGGTGCAGCATCGAATCTGCTCTTCAGTGTTTTCAATGATTCCTCATGATCCTCTTTTCTACTAAAAACTGTTTTAGTTTCTTTAGAATAATTCTTTGCCCAATGGCATAAAGCAGTCGCGTCTAAGATGCCAGAGCACTGGTGGCTATACTTCGCTGCATTTCTTTTAAGGTTTGCTCCAATACCATCCAAAATCGGTTTTATCAGCCATGAGATTTGCAAAGCTACTTTTGTTTTGAAAATGGTGACGAGCTATGTCCGAAACGTTGTATACCTTCTTTACTGTAAATTTAAATTTTAGATATTTTAGTATTTCCTTCTGGTACTCATAAACTGCAACGGTATCATGTTTTAAATAGTCGCATATGATTGCCATACTTTTGTGTTCCACTTTTTCATCTTTCATTTATTCACCAGACTTTAAATGTATATTCAAATACTTGAAGAATTACCATTGCTCTTTGGCTAAAAGTCATTGGTTCTTAAGTTTAGCAATCCTGTACACATTTCTTCTACAAAATCATACAAATTTAAAATGATTGTTTTCAATGTGCATCTATCTGTCAGTCGAAATCCAAGATTCAAATTTGGCCTCTCTGTCACCAGATTTACAGATTTTCATCGTCTTGAATATTTTTTTGGAGTTATGATCGTTTAAAGTTGCTACTAACACACACGTAAAATTAAACAATGCTATGTGTGTGTTTATTAAATTTGTTAATGTGTTTGTGTTGAGTTTGGTTTCTTTATTTAAAATTAGTTAAATTGTGAAGCATACCTTTAGGGTCTTTACTAAACGAAAAAATTCAATTTCCTAAAATATGCACTCGAAGTTCGAGTGCTGGAATCTTTTAGTTATTATTATTAGTATATATTAATTTAATTATTATTACAAATAAATAAAAAAAAATAATTTTTCTACATTTCTATAGAAAAAAAGTGATTTTTTTCGTGAGGTTAACATATTGTGGGTATTACAGTATTGAAGGTATGAAATTTTAGTTAGGTATGTTGCATACCATCGGAAAGGTTAATTTGTCTAGTTTCTCACTATTTGCATTATTTTTAAGGTTTTAGAAACACTTACACACTAATAGGAAAAAATGCAAATTACTGCATATGCTAAAAATTGAAAAACCGTTGTCTTGGGTTACAAAACATTTTTTTATAGATATCCCACCCACTGAGCGACCAAAATTCTCTTAAAGGAAAAAAAATAAACTTACCTTTCAGCAAAAAAAAAAAAAAAAATTTCGTTTTTGGAAAAAAAAGTTAAAAAAAATTTTTGATTTTGCAAAAAAAAAAAGTCAAAAAAAAATTTTTATTTTTACAAAATTTTTATTTTTACAAAATTTTTTTCCGAGAGACTGAAGAAATAACTATCTAAACTATTTGGGACAAATTTTGCTAAGAACAATAGGTAAAAAGTTACATGGATGAGAAAAACATCTGTTTGGTCAAAATGTCATATTTTGACCTCCTCTGTTCTGGACCGATCTTGTTGAAAAATTGTATCTAAACTACTATCCAATAAGACTAACCTTGGTGCAAATTTCATCCCCATCGGAAGACATCGGTGTCAAAATTAGGATCACTTGAAATCACATGAATCGCCCCATCTATAATATTATTAAGCTAGGCGATTTCCTGTGACCGAAGTTTTGTTCTACCATTTTATCCCGATTTTGACCAAACGTATATTATTTGAAAGTTAAGCTGTTCCCCGAATTTATAGATTTTTAAGTTTTTTCCTATATTTTGAGTAAATTGCATTTAAATTTGCTACTAACACATACATAAAATTATACAATGCTATGTGTTTGTTTATTTAATATGTTAATGTGTTTGTAATAAAAATGAGTTTTGTTTTGTGTTGATTTGTGAATTGGCTATAATTAATTAGCATTCCTTTACGGTCGTTATTTAATGAAAAAATAAAATTTCCTAAAATTTGCACTCGAATTTCGAGGGCTGGAATCTGCTAGTATACATAAAAAAGAGTTGCGTGATTGATCATCAACGCCCAGCCCAAACCCTTGGATCCAGAAACTTGTAATTTGGACTGTAGGTTCCCCTCTCGGCGTAAAGATCCACTGAGAATGGGTTTTTGGAAAATCCTACATTGAGGGGTAAAAGCGGAAAGAAAAGGAAAATTATAAGAAATGAATCTATGTAGGAATATGAAATTTGGTGTGTAGACTCCTTCGTGGAAACAAATATTGGCTCAGGATTAATTTTTTCGAAATTCGGCCATTTAACGGCTAAAAACGGCCAAAAAGGGTAGAAATTGTGCCTTTCTGCATCTTCTTAACATATCAATCTATAAATATGAATTTTGATATACAGACTCCACCGAATACGTGAGTTACAGTGCAGAATGAATTTATTGATAAGTCTTATGTTTAGGGGAGGAAAAACGGCGAACACGTTGAACATTCGGTATCGGGCAAAAAGTGTACATTAAGTATCTTCTAAACAAACGAATCTAGGAATATTAAATATCGTATGTGGATTTATGGAAAACTTTAGGAATTTCTGGTGTTAAGGGGGTAAAAACCGCCAAAAATGGTAAAAATGTTAAAATAGTGTAGGTTCCACTAGAGACACATACATCGGCCAAGAATAAAAATTTTTAAATTCGAGCGTTCAGGGGGTAAAAGAGGACAAAAAATGGGAAAATGATAAGAAATGAGGCTAGGAATATGAAACTTTATGTGTAGAGTCCATCCGGGAAACAAACATTGGCCGAGGATAATTTTTTTCGAAAAACGGACAAAAAGGGCATAAATTGTAGCATTCTGCATCTTTTTAACATATTTCTCTATATATGAATTTTGATATACAGACTCCGCTGCATACGTAGGCGTTAGTCAAGAATGAAGTTATTGCTAATTCTAATATTTACGGATGGAGAAACGGTCAAAAAGTGGAAGAATTGAACATATGGTTTCTTCTATATAAACGATTATAAAATATAGTTTTTGGATATAAACATCAAATGAGACGAAATCTTTTGGAATTTCGGATGTTAAAACGGGGTAAAAACTTCCTGTAAATGTAAGAGTGTACCTCTTTGTATCTTCTTTGCAAACTAATGTAGGAATATTCAATTTGATATGTAGATTCCACCAGAAACACGAACATCGGAGAAGAATAACATTTGTTTTAATTCGAGCCTTAAGGGGAAAACTGATACTTTCCAACTGGTAAATTTTCATTTGAAAGTACATTTTCTTAAGAAAATAAGTAAGAAATTTATAGTCGGTATAGACCGATACCCTATACCATGCGTTTTGAGAATTGGTCTTAGGTAACACTAATTGGGTTTAGAAAAAAAGCATAAACCAAACCTACGTCGAAAATTGGACCGATTCTGGGCATATTTGGTCAAGTCACTTATATTTTGTAACAGCATATACAAACCGATTTTTAGAAAAATCTGTGAAATAATTTTGTTTATGATAAACCATTTAAAAAAAATATATAAACTAAAGGAAAATAATTTTTTAGCGATGCCAAAACATTGGAAACTTTTAAACTTCCTGAGAATGGAATACCACACTCCTAGATTGAAGAGGAATTCTAGTCAGCAAAATAGTAGCATCTCTGGAGCTAACCAGATACAATTATGGGGACAAAGCTACTTTTCGAAATGGAGAAAGAACCAGTATTATCGATATAACATTGGGTACCGCGGATCTTAAAACCGAGTGAATGGACTGGACTGGACTTTAAGATCTTACACTTAGTGATCACCAGTTGATAAAAATAATAAAAATAGAAGAAAGAAAGAGTGAAAGAAATAGTTACTAGAAGATCCCAGCCCTCGAAATTCGAGTGCAGTTTTTTTTTTTTTTTAATTTAAAAAATTTTTTAAAAGACCCTAAAGGTATGCTAATCAAGTTTAGCCAATTCACAATTTCAACACTTTTTATTGTCGTGATGGTAGTACAAAACGCTTATGTAAAGTTGATTGTGCACGCTTAACTTTCCTCAAACTCAACGAATTTAAAACGTAATAGCTCAAAAGAAAGAGCTTGATCCACTGAGTGTTCTGAGAGTGAAACGAGCAAGATCCATTCATTCATTATAAGAGGAGCTATGAATTGCTTAAGTGAATGTGTCCCATAAGAAATGTACAGGGAAGAATCGCATTTGAATATAACTTGAGTAAGGTGGGAGTTGAGTAAATTTCAATGATTGATGACATATCTGTGTCTAAATACCTTTCATAAAAAAATGAAGGAAATCGGCCGGATAGAAAGGCCAGACCGACTGACTTTAGTTTTCATAAATTTTTTTAATATATAAGATAGATTCTGACGTTTTTTTTACAATTATTATAAAATAATGACAAGAATCAAGTTTTACGAAGAGTCAAAAACCAGAATAATAGATGATTTTCGTGGTGGTCGTTAGCAAAGAATATTTGTCAGAAATATTCTATGAATAAATCGATAAAATCGTCTGGCTAGCATTAATCTTGCTAAAGAATGCATGAACTGGAATTAAAATACTGTTGGCGAATAGTGTTGACGAAAAAATTGAATATTTAAATGGCCCTAAAACGGCCAAACGCTTCAGGAGTTGTACTAAAATATATTAATACAATCATTCGGTAAAAAGGAATCATCCGCACCCCAACACCATGACCACCATTTTATTCCTCAGTATTATTGTATAGTAAAGATTTCCATTGTTTTGTGTAGAGCATAAAAATAAGTACTTTAAGCTTTGTTAATTTTTTCTGAAGTTGTGTCAATATTTCATCATTGTTAAATAAATAAAACATACAAATGTTTAAATTAATAAAAGAATTTTTAGTTTTATGATAAAAATTTTTGGTATTGACCGTCCAAGTCATCAAAAATATATTTTACTAAAAGTTTCCATCGTATTGCCACTCACACTTTTTATTGTTTTTAAATGTTAAATGGTTTAAATAATTATCTATAATATTAATAGGCTAGACTATTTCTTGTGACCGATGTTTTGTTCTACCATTTTATCCCAATTTTGACCAAACGTATATTATTTGAAAGGTATTTCTTTTTAGCCGTTTTGCAGACTTACAGATTCTTAAATTTTATCCTTTATTTTGAGTACATTCCATTTAAAATTGCTACTAACACATACATAAAATTATACATATGGGGGATTTCATGTCAAGTGCACCAACTTTTGAAACCGATGTCTTCCGATCGGGATGAAATTTGCACCAAGGTTAGTCCTATTGGATAGTAGTTTAGACACAATTTTTCAACAAGATCGGTCCAGATCTCTCTGAGTTAGAGGGGATCAAAATTTGACATTTTGGCCAAACTGGTGTTTTTTCTCATCCATGTAACTTATTACCTATTGTTCTTAGAAAATTTTCTTCCAAAGAGTTTAGATAGCTATTTCTTCAATATTTCGGAAAAAAATACTTAAAAAAAAAAAAAAAATTTGTAGCCTTTTTTTTTTTTGCTAAATCAAAGCATTTTTTGCCTTTTTTTTCAAAAAGGGCTTTTTTTTTTTTCATAAGAAAGCTTAGAATTTTTCCTTTAAGAACTTTTTGGTCGCTTAGTGGGATGGGAGTGGGATATCTATCAAAATAAATGTTTTGTAACTCAAGACAACGGTTTTTCAATTTTTCACAAATGCACTATTTTGAATTTTTTCCTATTTGTGTCTAAAACCTTACAAATAAAACTTATACTGCGAAACTAGACAAACTAAACTTTCCGAAGGTATATAACATACCAAACTAAAATTTTATACCCTCGATACTGTAATACCCAGAATATGTTAACCTCATGAAAAAAATCGCTTTTTTTCTATAGAAATGTTGAAAAATTATTATTTTTTTTATTTATTTTTAATAATAATTAAATTAATGTATAATAATAATAATATCTAAAATAAAAAGATAAATAATTTATTAAAATTTAATCTTAATTGCATTAGATCCATTTATATCATAACTATTTTTATACTTAATTTATTGTAGCTGATGAAGTACTTAAGTCTTGTAAATTTGTAAATACCCAGTCTTTCATCCAGCTTTTTTGTCGCCTTTATTTACTGCGTTTTTTTGTCAATCCTTTCTTGGCGTTACTAGGTTCAGCTGTTGATTTCGCTGCTGGTTTATTTGTTCTCTTTGGAAAGAAATCGCATTGAATAGAGGCAGAAAACTTTTTCAACTTGAGTCTTCCATCGACAAGCGGTATAAAAGCATTGTATTGAGCGGTGCCATCGATTGTTACCGCAGCATCGAATCTGCTCTTTTAGTTTCTTTACAATAACTCTTTGCCCAATGGAATAAAGCAATCGCATCTAAGATGGGATCTTGATGAGAGCACTGGAGGCTATACTTCGCTGCATTTCTTTTAAGGTTTGATCCAATACCATCACATGCTCCTTTACCATGAGCAGTAGGATGAAAATGCCACTCAGCTGGCATTCCAAAATCTTTTTCATGGGCCATAAGATTTGCCAAGCTACTTTTGTTTTTAAAATGTTGAAAAGCTCCGTCCGAAACGTAGTATACCTTCTTTACTGTAAATTTATATTTTAGAAATTTTAGTATTCTCTTCTGGTACTCATAAACTACAACCGTATTATGTTTTAAATCGTCAGATATTTGCCATACTTTTGTGTTCCAGTTTTTCATCTTTCATGTAATAAATAACTACTGTGAATATAGTTGCTTGGTCGTTATTGAAGTGGAATGCTTGTATGGCAATCCTGAAGAACATATTTATAGTTTTTTGCGAAATCATATGAAATAACGAATTCACCAGACTTCAAATGTATCTTCAAATCCTTGAAGAATGACCATTGCTCTTTGACTAAAAAGTCATGGTTTCTCAAGTTTAGCAATCCTGTACACATTTCTTCCACAAAATCATCCACATTTAAAATGATTGTTTTCAATGTGCATCTGTCAGTCTGAATCCAAGAATCAAATTTGACCTCCTCTATATATCCTCGATCTAAAGAGTTGATTAAATTTTCTTTGATGAATGTGGTTTTCGGGCAATTGGTACATTCACATAAGTGGCAAGAAGTTGTTGCATTAGGACACATAGTCAATTTAAGGCAATCGCGGTAATCGTGTAAATCTTCTGCCGAATCATCCGTTAAATACTTTAAGTTGATTTCCTTCAACATCAGTTTAACATTTTCATGGTAAATGCAAACGCATACTGTGTGAGTTCCGCTGCTTTCTGCCAAAACGCAATGTTTTGGCCTCATTTGGGTTAATTTCGTGAAGCCAATTCTAACATCCTCGTGTTCAGATTGAAATGTTGCAAATAACTCTTTCAGGTTACAGATAACCATTCTCTTCTGTTATGTTATGAAGGTATTTTACATACCTTCGGAAAGGTTAATTTGTCTAGTTTCTCAGTATAAGTTTTATTTGTAAGGTTTTAGACACAAATAGGAAAAAATTCAAAATAGTGCATTTGTGAAAAATTGAAAAACCGTTGTCTTGAATTACAAAACATTTATTTTGATAGATATCCCACTCCCATCCCACTAAGCGACAAAAAAGCTCTTAAAGGAAAAATTCTAAGCTTTCTTATGAAAAAAAAAAAAATGCCCTTTTTGAAAAAAAGGCAAAAAATGCTTTAATTTAGCAAAAGAAAGTCTACAAATTTTTTTTTGTTTTTTAAAGTATTTTTTTCCGAAATATTGAAGAAATAGCTATCTAAGCTCTTTGGGAGAAAATTTTCTAAGAACAATAGGTAATAAGTTACATGGATGAGAAAAAACACCTGTTTGGCCAAAATGTCAAATTTTGATCCCCTCTAACTCAGAGAGATCCGGACCGATATTGTTGAAAAATTGTGTCTAAACTACTATCCAATAGGACTAACCTTGGTGTAAATTTCATCCCGATCGGAAGACATCGGTTTCAAGAGTTGGTGCACTTGACATGAAATCCCCCATATGCTATGTGTGTTCTATTAAATTTGTTAATGTGTTTGTTAATGAGTTTGTTATTTTCATTCACAATAATAACAAATCATAAAAGTGTTGGTTTGCGAATTGGCTAAGTTGAAAAATAAAGCTGTCTAGATATTGCACTCGCTGGATGCTGCTAGTTATAATAATTACGCTAACAACGTAGCGGTTATATTGCCTATATTCAACATTCAAAACAATATTCTCTTTTTAATATAGAGATAGAAGATTTTATTACTAAAAAATAGCAATTATGGAAAGAAATTGAAAACATTTTTATTTGTTTTTGGCCATTGCAATTTATGCACCATATTCTACTTCATTGTATTTTAAAGAGTGAAGCAAACCATTTGTACAATATGTTTTTTTTTATTTAATTTTTTTCCAACTAAAAGAATATAATTTTTTTTGGCCGCACCGGTGGATATGAATAATAAAAAAAAAATTACTAACTTCAAATTATTAAAAGCTAAATGAACTCAAACAAGTACTAAATAATAATTCAAAGGCAAACTTTTAATTTTCCATTTTTCTGTTTACCATTGTTGCAATAAAGTTTCTTCACAAATTGTTTGAGTACACATACTTAGACTAGAGTTGGTGTAATATTTGCCAGACTAAATATTTGTTCGAACAATTACCAGCTCAGTATTTATATTTGCCAAAGAAGTGAAATGAATGCAGCGTAAACATTTGAACTATTGGCAAATAATTGTTTAAGTATCTAAGTTGCATATATACGAATAAATGATTGCAAGTCATTGCAATAAAAATATAAAATGTGTAAAAGTGTGCTCAATTGAAAAGTTGACTTTTCAATTTAAGCATTATGATTGTAATAATTATGGTAAATAATTTATTTATTTATTAAGGTCGGTAGTGAAAATTTTGACATCTGTGCTAAATTTCAAGTCAATAGTAGTTCAATACTGATGCTCGTTTTTATAAACAATTAAAAGTTATTTGGAGTTTATTGAACAAGTAACAAAAAAAAAAAAGATTTTTCAAGTGAGGTTATGAATATAATTTGTTTTTTATTATTTTCTCTGATGTTTTTTTTTTTCACTCATCTATATATTAATACGTGAAGGTAAATTTTTAGTTCCCTTTTTTAGCAATATGCGGGCACGGAGGAGTGTCAAAATTGGCACAGTTATAGTCCATATGGAGGAGAAGCTGAGAATGATATAATTTATGTTTAATCTGTCTTGAAAATATGTGAAATAAATAAAATAAAATATTTCTAATAATTCGTTACACCCTGTTAATGAGAATGATTTAAATTGTATATGACACGCTCTGTGTTGAATTGTGAATTCCTTAAATAGATTAGCATAACTTTAGGCTCATTTAAATATTCACAAATTTTTAAATTGAATGAAAAAATACAAATTTGTAGAATTTGCACTCGAATTTCGAGTGCTGGGCTATACTAGTCTAAACAAATCCCTTAATCGCCATATAAATTTTTAGTTAAATGGACACCTTGAGGACACTTAAACTATAAATTCTGTATTTTCCATTCTCAAACCTCATTTAGATGAAATTCGTTACATAGACCTCCAAAATGCCTCTAATTTCAAATCAATCTGGTTCTTGTCAGTTGCGAGTAACATTAAAAGAGAAAAAGTACAGTGAAATAATTTTTTTTCTACCACTTTCACGGACCGTAACTAACACTCATAAAAATCACAAAATAAAAGTTATTTTTTGATTTTGATCTTTTCGTTTCCGATTTCACGCTACAAAAAATATTTACAGGTTTTTCAGTTGACCCAAATATCTGCAATTTATTGAAAGATTTTACCTTCGAAGAGAAACTGACAGAGAAGGTGTTTTTTTTTGTTTTCGTGTTTTTATGTATTGAATCTTCACTTTTTACTAACAACACTTTTACAAATCTTAAACTAATACTCATTATAATGGCCAGCCAGTGCCAGGCAATACATAAATTGCTCAATGATAAATTATCTTATATATTAAAAGAATTTATGAATAAACTTTGCATTCAAGATTTTTTTCAATATTTTTCTTCTCTCAAACCTCTATAACTAGTGTTCTTATTAACGTAGGCTGTTGACATAGGTCTAAGAACACTCAGTGGGTCAAGCTCCTTCTTTTGAGCTATTAACTGCTTAAATTCGTTGGGTTTGAGGAAAGTTATGCGTGGACAATCAACTTTACTTTTACTGTACGTTAACTTCTCTTGGCATATTTTGGCATTACTGTACGTTAACTTCTCCTGGCAAATTTTGGTATTATATTATAAAAATTAATATAATATAATATAATGCTGCGGAGCAGCAGGGGTCCTCTAGTTATATATAAAAAAAATAATGTTTTCAAAAATCATCCGATTATACGTCTCAGTGTACAACGTCGGCTGTGTCCAATCATCTAAGGCGTAGGTCTCCACGATTATTTAGTAAATTTCGGGCTAGTTTATTATGTTGGGCAAAAAGTCTGTTCAAATATCTCTGAAATTGTGTTATAATTTCATCAAGAGGACATACCAGGATGCACATTAGGGTGGCCGTTAATAAAAAAAAGTGTTCAAACTCTCGGCCGCACCCCCTAGAAACATGCGAATAGCAAAAAGGGTGAGCAATAAAAAGTTTTGGGCCCATCAAAAAACATTTAGAGGTGGCTCAACGCGATTGAAAATTTCAAGCATGTTTATATGGGGAAAATATGATTTTATTTCAGATTTTACGGAAATTTTTCTGACAAATTGTTACATAATTCGGGATCAGTATCAAATTATCTTTCCAAAACCCTATAAAACTTCAAAATCGAATACAAACCCGCCAAGAAATAGCAAATGCCCCAGACCACTTTTGTGCCAAAAAAACTAAATCATGAAATTTGATGGCATTTTTTTCGGCATTAAGAAATTAATCAAAGCCAACACTAGGTTTTAGTTACTGTACCCGTAGGTACTCAGATATGCAGTATTGTTTTATTACCGCCTTGTTAACCTATTAAGCATTGAGATCGAAAATGGAAAATATTTTTGATAAAATTTTGAAAACTCTTTTTTCAAGTTTTGAAAAATTTTCTTAAACAAAATTTTAAAAACTTGATCTAGCTCTTTAAGATCTAGGTAAATGTATGTTAGAGATTAACCATGTGAATTTTTGGATAAATCCCTGTGCCAGAATTTTTTTGACAAGGATTTTATTTTTGCGGATTTGGTGAAAAATGAGATTTTTCTAAAATATCGTGTAAATGTACTGTTTCAATATACTTTGTATCAAAAATTCATCACTTTTCTACTTTTAAATGTTATATTTTATTTTAATAGCCTAAGGTTTCGGGAAAAAATATTATGATCCCATTAACACTTTTGGAATTGGGGTCACATATGAACTCAAGTTATTAAAAAACAATTTATTCAAAAAATTCAAATATTTTGCAAACACTGTTGAATTTTTAAAAGCGTTACTTAAAATATCATAACCAAATATGTATTTCTTCCGTTGCTAAAATTTGGGCTAAACCTGAGAATGTTAACCCATTACTGGCCAAGGCCAGCTTTGGATTTTAAGATATTTTTAAATAAAAAATATCGAAAACGAGTTTTTCTATTAAACTCGATGCAACCACTATTTAGAATTTAAGAAAAATAATTCGGTTAATTTTTATTTATTTAACACTTCAGTGCTCCTGGGATCAAAATAATCCATTGTGATATATCTTTGGTTGCACCAAATCTGCTTATTGCTCGCGAATATAAATTAAAACAACTTTTTAACAATTTTGTTATAAAATTATTTTTTATGTATAAAAACCATCTATATCTTTCTAAATAAAATAAGAAGACCCACAAATGACCCAAAGCTAATAAAAGACATTTTATTCAAAAGAATACGAAATACGACTTGCAAGTCGTAAGTGATTACAGAAAACAATTTGAATCGCACTCTAAATCATCCTTAAATACACCAAAATAAATGGAATTAATTTTATAGAGGTTATATGTTGGTCTATATGACTCGACTTTTTGCTTGAGTATCATTGTTACGAGCGAAATTTTCAATTCTGGGGGATAATATTCAAGGCGTATTAAAAATAAAAAGAATTATTCTTAAAGCTACAATGGGTAGTTCTAAAAGGATTCTATTACTGATCATATCGATTCCTGGTGCTTTTTGGGGGTTAAATTTAAGTATAGCTTTTTCGACCTCTCGCATCTCAAGCCTAAGTGGGGTATCTGCTCTCTGCTGTGGTACAACGGGTCCAGCTCTTCTATGGTGCTATATGTATTTGGTGTGTATACTTTTCTTAAATGTTCTACGAACAGTTCTACCTTCTCCGAGCTATTTCTTGCCCATTCACCATTCTGTATCGCAAAGGAGGCTTCTTATTATTGATCATTTAAAACTTTTAGAAACACGCCATAATGAGTAGTCAGTTCTTGATGTGTTATCAAGATTTTCAGGAAAACGGTTTAGCGATTGAATCCTCCGAATTTCCAGTAATGTTTGTAGTCTCCTTGTACATTCTTTTAAATGGGCTTTTAATTGTGGGGATCTATACCCTACCACTATGTGGTTTGGGTATAATGACTTTGTACTGCTGTTTGTAACTACCATCATTTATGATAGCGATCGAATCAGAATCACTATCTGATTCGATTTAACGATGTCCGTCCGTCCGTCCGTCCGTCCGTCCGTCTGTCTGTCCATGTAAAGCTTGTAATCAAACTGCAGGTCGCAAATATGAATATATTTTGATGGAATTTAGTATATATGAACGCTATTGAAATTGGTGAAAATCGGTCCATGTTCAGACCTAGCCACCATACAAATTACCCATATGAAATCGACATAAATTGCCATAAGATCCAAATTGTCATATATATCTTACTCAAATTGGGTTTGTATGCGTTCATTACATCCATTAATGAGTAGTCCAAAAATGATCCCTTTGACCCCATATAGAGCTGCTTCCCGATCTTCACTTAAATCTATTAAAAAACAAAAATATTGCACTGATTCTTCTCAAATTTGGTTTGTATATATTTTTGCAAAATACAAGAGACTTTACCAAACATGGTCAGGATCGGTCCACTTTTGGGCCTAGTCCCCATATAGATATAGCATTCGATATGAACTTTTTTATATCTGCAGCCAAAAAAATTAATAAAAATTCCACTCAAATTTGGTCTATGATTATTTTCTATGTCCAGTTAGTTGGACCCATGAGATAGGGTATCATATATCGTATAGTCCGACTATGATTTTCTTACTTGTTTCATTTAAAAGTTGTTCGATATCCACTGAAGAAATATAATATAGCCTTTTGGGTTTTGTGGGTTTAGTAGCAATTTGAGCAGCCAGTTTGACATTTAATTCAATATTTTTTTTATCGTGAGATCAATATTTTCTGAAGTTCTTAGCGGTATGTTTTCTGAACAGTGGGTGCTGATAAACTTTCTGCATTTTCACCAGTTTGTCCTTTTTCCTACCAGCGCTAAGTTGCCAGTGGGATTGTACAATTTCTTGAGGGTTGAGGATTGTAACAATTATGGGTGTGTGATCACAGGAGAGCTGCAAAGACGGTTCTACCTGCAGTTGGTGTCTTGGTATGGATTTTGTGATTCCGAAATCTATCAGATCTGGTATTTGTTGATCTGATATATGGGTTTTTGAGAGTATATCTATACTCATTTTTGAAATTGTATTAAACTAAATACGGCCTTTAGGGGTAATTAGCTGCCAGAAAGTGTGAGCACAAGGATTTAAAAAAAATTTGTGTAGTTTTCTTCCGTAATTATGAATCTCGGGGGTGAGTAAATTGATACGATCGCTAATCCTGAGTTAAATTCTTCGAGATATATAGTAGTTGTTTGAAGATAATTTTCTCGAAGCTGGGGTATTAAGAAGTGTTTAAGTCGAGATTTTATGAGATTAGCAGAGTCATGCCATGTCATACGGAGTGTATCCTCGTATTAAGAGAATGAAGTAAAACCAGAAATTAGGAAGTAAAAGATATATAAAAAACGTATTCCTTTTAGCTTAACTATAAAGAATATTTTTTCCAAGAATTTATAAAAAAAATCATAAAATTTGTAATGGAGCTGCCAGAGGGAAAGCTCGGTCATATATATTAACCTTGTCCGTCTCTCCCTATTAGTTAAATAAGGTATTACGATTTGTCTCCCCTCTTTCAACTTGATATGACCCGAATAAAACTGCTTTCAGAATCGGATTTAGCAACTTCAAAAATATTTAAAACCGACATGAACTAACTTTAAAATTAATCTATAATATTAATAGGCTAGGCGATTTCTTGTGACCGATGTTTCGTTCTACCGTTTTATCCCGATTTTGACCAAACGTATATTATTTGAAGGATATTTCTTTTTAGCTATTCACCAGATTTACAGATTTTTAAATTTTTTCCTTTATTTTGAGCAAATTGCATTTAAAGTTGCTACTAACACATACATAAAATTATACAATGCTATGTGTGTTTTTATTAAATTTGTTAAAAATGAGTTTGTTTTTTATGTTGATTTGTGAATTGGCTATATTAATTGATTATATTATGAAAAAATAAAATTTCTTAGAATTTGCACTCGAATTTCGAGGGCTGGAATCTGCTAGTTTTTATTATTCACTTTTTTATAAAATTACATAAAATCGATTTGTTTGCATAAATCAATATACTAAAGTCTAAGCTTTATTGCGGAATATAATTGTTGTTTTTATTGTTATTGAAACAGATGTTATTTTTTGTTTATTTTGCTGCATACTGCAGACATGTTGACAGTGGTGCTCCCCACTGTACTGTATACATATATGGCGAATACATAATCTATTTTGATTTAAATTTCTAAAACTTATTAGTAAAAAAGTTTTTCCTTCTATTTGTTGTTAGATTAAAAGTCATTAGGAATATGTTTCATCAGCAAATAGCGTGTTAATTATATATACTCGCACATAGAAAACCATAAAAATAATACATTTATAATTCAACAACATGTTCGGGATCATTAATCATTTTTGTTAAACAACGAAATGAGGGAGCGAAACTTAAAGCAGTAAATTCTTTATTTATGTAAAATATTCATAAATCTCAACATTGCAGAAATCCTTATAGAAATTGAGAATTCGAAGTCATGAATTTCATACGAAACTCTAAGTTGATAAAAGAAAGAAGCCGTGGGGAAAAAATACCTGCTGTGACAATAACAAATTATAAACACATCTTCTTTTTGTCGCTTGTCAAAAAAAAAAAAAAAAACACAACAACATCGCATACAGATACATTTATAATTACTCATTTTTCATGAGTACTTTTTGAAATGCATACATGCGTAGCAATAAAGGAAATAATTAAGTACTTCCCAGCAAACAAACAGCTTTCAAAGCATTTAAAGAGAACTGCTCTTGTTGTCTAGATGTGGGCAAGAAATTGATCATCACCAATGTATTTAACATGGACTTTTCATATGATGGAAGTTGTTTTTTTTTTTAAGAACACTGTTAATTATATTTTAGCTAGAACTTGGAAAGTCATCGTATATCATTTTATCTAAAAAGATACAATTTTTTTTGAAAATTTTTTTGATGAAAAATTAAAAATGAAAAATGAAAATGAAAAATGAAAAATAAAAAATGAAAAATTAAAATAAAATTTAAAAATTAAAAAATAAAAAATGAAAAATGTAAAATGAAAAATAAAAATTTTAAAAATGAAAATCAAAAAACGAAAAATGAAAAAAAAAAAATTAAAACTAAAAATGGAAAATAAGAAATTGAAACTAAAAAATGACAAATGAAAAATATAAAGTAAAAATAAAAAATTAAAATTAAAAATGAAAAACTAGAAATGAAAAATGAAATATGAAAAACGAAAAATGAAAAACAAAAATGAAAAGTAAAAAATTAAAAATTATAAAAGAAAAATAAAAAATGGAATATGAAAAATGCAAAATGAAAATTGAAAAATCAAAAATGAAAAATGGAAAATAAGAAATGAAAAATGAAAAATAAGAAATTAAAAATGAAAAACAAAAAACTGAAAATGAAAAATGAAAAATAAAAAATGAAGAAAAAAATTAAAAATAAAAAATTAAAAATAAAAAATGTAAAATAAAAAATAAAAAAAAATTTAAAATAAAAAATGAAAAATGTAAAATGAAAAATAAAAAATTAAAAATTAGAATCGAAAAACAAAAAATGAAAAATATAAAATGAAAAATAAAAAACGGAATATGCAAAATAAAAATTGAAAAATAAAAAATGAAAAATAAAAAATAAAATATTAAAAATAAAAAATAAAAAATAAAAATTAAAAAAATTTAAAATGAAAAGCGAAAAATGAAAAATGAAAAATTGAAAATTAAAAATAAAAAATACCAAATGAAAAAAAAAATGAAAAATTAAAAATAAAAAATGAAAAATTGAAAAGTAAAAATAAAAAATAAAAAATGAAAAATACAAAATAAAAACTAAAAATGAAAAATTATAAAAGAAAAATAAAAAATGGAACATGAAAAATGAAAAAAATATATTAAAAATTAAAAATAAAATGAAAAATGAAAATTTAGAAATGAAAAATGAAAAATTGAAAATTAAAAATAAAAAACTAAAAATGAAAAATACAAAATGAAAAATAAAAATAAAAAATGGAAAATTAAAAAAAGAAAAATAAAAAATGAAAAATAAAAATAAAAAAATGAAAAATTAAAATTGAAAAACGATAAATGAAAAATAAAAATTAAAAAATGAAAAATAAAAAATGAAAAATAAAAAATTCAAAATGAAAAAGAAAAATGAAAAATAAAAAATGAAAAACTATAAAAGAAAATTAAAAAATCGAAAATGAAAAACAAAAAATGGAAAATGCAAAATGAAAATTGAAAATGAAAAATAAGAAATGAAAAATAAAAAATAAAAAATAAAAAATGAAAAATGAAAAACGAAAAGTTAGAAATAAAAAATGAAAAATTAAAAATGAAAAATAAAAAATGAAAAATGAAAAACGAAAAATTAAAACTGAAAAATAAAAAAATTCAAATAAAAAACGAAAAATGAAAAATTAACAATTAAAAATGAAAAATTAAAAATTGGAAATGAAAAATTAAAGATAAAAAATTAAAAATAAGAAATAAAAAATGATAAATGAAAAATGAAAAATAAAAAATTAAAAAGGAAAAATAAAAAATTAAAAATGAAAAATTATAAAAGAAAAATAAAAAATGGAACATGAAAAATGAAAAATAAAAATATTTAAAAATAAAAATGAAAAACGAAAATTTAGAAATGAAAAATGGAAAATTGAAAGTTAAAAATAGAAAATAAAAAATGAAAAATACAAAATGAAAAATGCAAAATAAAAAATGAGAAATGTAAAATGAAAAAAAAAAAATAAAAAATTAAAATCGAAAAATTAAAAATGAAAAATAAAAATTAAAAAATGAAAAATAAAAAAATAAACACAAAATGAAAAATATAAAATAAAAAATTCAAAATGAAAAACAAAAAATGAAAATTAAAAAATTATAAAAGAAAAATAAAAAATGGAATATGAAAAATGAAAAAATTAAAAATGAAAAATAAAAAATTAAAAATAAAAATGAAAAATGAAAAATAAAAAATGAAAAATAAAATATGAAAAATAAAAATGAAAAATAAAAAATGAAAATAAAATGGAAAAATAACACATAAAAAATTAAAATGTAAAATGAAAAATAAAATTTTTAAAAATGACAATCAAAAAAATAAAAATTAAAAATGAAGACTAAAAAATGAAAAATATAAAATAAAAAATGAAAACTAAAAAATGAAAAATAAAAAATTTAACTAATATTTATATAATATTTTATATTGTGTTAGTTTTCTAATAAAACTTTTCATTTATATTATATATTTTAATTTTATTTTTAATTAAAAATATTTCAAAAAAGTATTTATGTGATTAATTCAAAAAATAGTTAATTATATGTACCTAAAACGATTTGGAAAAATTGACTACAACAGTTGTCATATGCTTAGTAGTATACTATTTGCCTATTAATGTTAAAATGACACCAATAGTTGTCATGACAACAATAGTTGTCATTTGAATTGTAACTCACATTAGAGTATCATATAGCAAATGACAGCAATAGTTGTCAAAAAAAAGAACTTAAAATTTGAATATATTCTGATTTCTTTTCCGATTCCAAGACATTTGGTGTTTACGGCATCAATTTAACTAAAACAAATAAGAAAATTATAGTCGGTCTAGACCGACTATACGATACCCTATACCATGCGTTTAGAAACCGTATCTCCTAGGCCCAACTAACTGGACATTGAAAATAAGCAAAAACCAAATTTGAGTGGGATTTTTATTAATTTTTTTGGCTGCAGATATGAAAAAGTTCATATCGGATGCTATATCTATAAAGGGACTAGATCCAAAAATGGACCGATCCTGATCATGTTTGGTAAAGTCTCTTGTATTTTGCAAAAATATGTAGAAACAAAATTTGAGAAGAATCAGTGCAATATTTTTGTTTTTTAATAGATTTAAGTGAAGATCGGGAAACAGCTCTATATGGGGTCAAAGGGATCATTTTTGGACTACTCATTAGTGGATGTAATGAACGTATACAAACCCAATTTGAGTAAGATCTATATGACAATTTGGATCTTATGGCAATTTATGTCGATTTCATATGGGTAATTTGTATGGGGGCTAGGTCTGAACATGGACCGATTCTCACCAATTTCAATAGCGTTCATCCCATGGCCGATAAAAGCTTATATACCAAATTTCATCAAAATATATTCATATTTGCGACCTGCAGTTTGATTACAAGCTTTACATGGACACACAGACGGACGGACGGACGGACGGACGGACGGACGGACATTGTTAAATCGACTCAGAAAGTGATTCTGATTCGATCGGTATAATTAAAGATGGGTCTAGGTCAAATATTTTTGGTTGTTACAAACAGCAGCACAAAGTCATTATACCCAAACCACATAGTGGTATAGGGTATAAAAATGCAAAAAGAAAATTGAAAAATTAAAAATAAAAAATGAAAAATGGAAAATAAAAAATGAAAAATAAAAATGAAAAATGATAAATGAAAAACGAAAAATTAAAAATTAAAAATGGAAAATGAAAAATAAAAAATGAAAAATGAAAAATAAAAATGAAAATTGAAAAATTAAATTTACAAAATCGAAAATGAAATATAAAAAATAAAAAAAGTAAAGTGAAAAATAAAAATTGAAAAATGAAAAATAAAAAATTAAAAATGAAAAATGAAAGATGAAAAATTAAAAATGAAAAATAAAAAATAAAAAATAAAAAATGAAAAACGAAAAAAGAAAAATGAAAAATAAAAAATTAAAAGTAAAAAATTAAAAATTATAAAAGAAAAATAAAAAATGCGAAATGAAAAATAAAAAACGAATTAAAAATAAAAATAAAAAAATTAAAAATAAAAAATAAAATACGAAAAATTAAAAACGAAAAATGAAAAATGAAAAATATAAATGAAAATTGAGAAATGAGAAATAAAAAATGGAAAATAAAAAACGAAAAATAAAAAATGAAAAACGAAAAAATAAAAATGAAAATGAAAAATCAAAAATCAAAAATGGATAATAAAAAACGAAAAATAAAAAATGAAAAATAAAAAATGAAAAATAAAAAATGGAGAATGAAAAACGAAAAATTTATAATTAATAATAAAAATTAAAAATAAAAAATGAGAACTGAAAAATGGAAAATGGAAAACGAAAAATGAAAGAATTTAAAATAAAAAATGAAAAATAAAAAATTAGGAATGAAAAACGAAAAATTAAAATTGAAAAATAAGAAAGGACAAATTGAAAATTAACCGGTTGAAAAAATAAATATTTTTATATTAGCAGAGCCCCTGCTGTTGAAGGCTATAAGTGATACGTAGAAGACGCTTTCTGTTTGATTTTAAAAAAGTGCCATAAAAAATCTTTAATTACTAGATGTTTACACATATCCCTTGTGATCGGCTTCACATGATTTTTTATTTTTTGGGAGTCATTAATGATTTTTATTTTCAATACACATTTTACTTTTCTCCTTTTGCATTTTGGCAATCGAGAAGATTATTATAACATGGTACACATACTGCTTCGGATAATATATACTTTGATTTAAACATCATATATAATTATACATATATACTAAGCATATTTCTTCCAGAAAAAAAACAAAATCAAACAAAAAAAAAAAAACAAACTGCTTCGGATAAGAATTCCTTACTTTCAATAACTTTTTTTTAAAAACATTTGATCTTCAGATTTTAAGATTCTTTAGTTAGGCTAAGGTCTTTTTCTTTTTGGGGAAAATTACCACAACAATAACATAAATTACAAAAGGTTTTGACTGGATCGTGATTGCAATTTTTTTTACTAACTTGAGGTCGCTGATTTCAAATCTAATCTCCATTCATCTCCATCAGCTCGTAATTTAAAAATTTACAGGTACTAATCGTATTTTTGACTTGTTTAAAAAATTTTTATTTTTTTCAAAATTTCACGATATCCCTGAAATTACTGGGAAATTAATTTCAGCACAGATTATAAATTATATTGGATTTTTAAAACGTATTATGGAGAACCGTTTTCAGTTTATTCTAATATATGTAGTGGAAGTGCCTTAATTTAATCACGAAAAGTCGAGCTGATACAAAAAACTAAAGTGCAGATTTGGATTCAGTATCCCAAATAACCTTAAAAACAAAATTTAGTTCTAAATCAACAAAAACCTTGTTCTCTTGTGTTGTTTATATTACCTTTGCACGTATCCATTTTCGCTCCTTATAAATTGGGTTACAAGTTTTTTGTTTAAATAGATTTTGAGTTTTATTTTTTTTTGGATTTTTTATTAAACTTTTGTTTGGTTTTCTGCAGACTTAAGCACTCTACTATTCTATTAAAATTCGAAACATGAAAACAAATTAATTTTCTGTTAAAGTCATTTATTTTTTTTCTTCATTTAATTGTAATGCTATTCCTCCCTATCGCAAAAATATCAATGAAAAGAAACTTAAGTAACAATAACTAAAACAACAAAACTAAAAATTTAAATACTTAAATCGGTAATATAGAAATGCAAAAAAAAAAACAAATAAGAAAATTATAGTCGGTCTAGACCCACTATACGGTACCCTATACCATGGTTTAGAGTCCCTATCTCTTCGGTCCAACTCATTGGATATAGCAAATAAGCATAAACCAAATTTGAGTGGCATTGTTATTATTTTTTTGGCTACAGATATAAAAAAGTTCATATCGGGTGCTGTAGTTATATGGGGACTAGGTCGAAAAATTAACCGATCCTGACCATATTTGGTAAATTCACTTATATTTCGAAAAAATTTATTCAAACCAAATTTGAAAAAAATCTGTGCAATATTTTTGTTGTTTTATAGATTTAAGTTAAGATTAGGATGCTGCTCTATATGGGGCCTATGGCTTAGAATTGTCCCATAGGGATTATCTTTGGACTACTGATAAATGGATATAATATACACATACAAACCCAATTTGACTGACATATATATGCTAATTTGGACCTTATGTTAATTTATGTCGATTTCAGAGGAGTCATTGGTATGGGGACTAGGTCTGAACATGAACCGAATGTCACCAAATTCAATAGTGTTCATTTTGTGTCTGATAAATTTTTATATACTAAATTTCATCAAAATATATTCATTTTTTCGACCTGAAGTTTGATTACAAGGTTTACATGGACACACAGACGGACAGACGGACGGACGGACATCGCTAGATCGACTCAGAAAGTCATTCTGAGTCGAGCACTATAACAAAAGATTAGTCTAGATCAAATGTTTTTGATAGTTACAAACAGCAGCACAGAGGGATTGTACCCAAACCACATAGTGGTATAGGGTATGAAAAAGAAAGTTAAAAAATGCAACTAAATTACAGTTTTGTACAATGAAGTCTTTATGAGTTATTTATGGTGACTAGCCACGTTCAGCTTGTATTGGTGTGTTCGCAAAAATTGTTCAGATGCACCATGGCTACAATTTTACAAAATATTGTTAGTGAAAAATTGTGATGAAAAAGGTAAAATAGAGAACAAAAATTTTCCTGAGCTTTTTAAAAAAAAAATTTAGGAAAAATGCTTTTTTTCACATAAAATGTCAATAAAATTTGATCACCAGTACCTCAGTTACATTATTCCCAAACATAGTTTAGCAGTATCACTATGTCTGAATTAGCTGTTGAACAAAAACTGATGACACCTTTTTTAAGGGCCATATTTATATTCAGAACCTTTTGAGGCATATAAAAAAATATTTGTTACAAATCACTCCAAACTGAGTACAGGGGTTTACTACCATTTGCTAGTAAAATCGATCCAGTCATTATTAATCCAGCAGTTATTAATTACCACCTAAGTTTTCACATCTAAGAATTATGTAAATAAACACTTTTGAACAAATATTCAAGAAAAACCAGGCAGTTGAAAACTCCACATCATAAGGCTAAAGTTTTTCAAATAAGAACATAAGGCCAAGTTCCTATATTCCTCCGTTTATATACTCTTTCTTTTTGTTTACATTCAGGCATAATACATAACACAAACACAAAGACTAAGCCGTTCAAACTTGAGTCATTAAAATATTAATTTTATAGGCCTAAAGGATTATTTTAATACTTACAGTGCACTAAAATTTTTAGTGAGCTTTTAACAATATTTATTAAAAATTTATTAATTTTTAATAACACATACATATGTAATACATATATATTAATATTAGGGTGGAATAACGTTAAATTGGATTTTCTGCTATTAAAAATTTAACTTCAGCGCTTTAAGTAGCCCCATTGCAACCTTTGAACAATTGGAAAAAAAAAACATAAATAAAATAGAGTATAAATAAAGAAAATTAAAAATTTTATAATATAAAAATTTTTTTTAACTGATTGAATTCTATGTGATCGCAGTTGTATATATATATATATATTGTATACTAGCAGATACCAGCACTCGAAATTTGAGTGCAAATTCTGTGAAATTTTATTTTTTCATTTAACAAAGACCCTAAAGGTATGCTAAACAATTTAAACCAATTCAAAATTTAACACTTTTTAAATCTATACTATTATTAGGCTAGGCGATTTCTTGTGACCGAAATTTTTTTTCTACCGTTTTATCCCGAATTTGACCATACGTATATTATTTGAAAGGTATTTCTTTTTAGCCGTTTTCCATATTTACTGATTTTTAAATTTTTTCCTTAATTTTGTGTAAATTGCATTTAAAGTTGCTACTAACACATACATAAAATTATACATATGCTATGTGTGTGTTTATTAAATTTGTTAATGTGTTTGTTAATAAGTTTGTTATCTTTATTCACAATAATAATAAACCACAAAAGTGTTGGTTTGTGAATTGGCTAAATTGAAAAAAAAGCTGCCTAGAACTTACAATCGAATTTCGAGCGCTGGTATGTGCTAGTATCGATTATTGTCGTTATGCGTTTATGGCAAATTATTGGTTTATGTCCAACATTATTTTTCAATTCAAATATTATCAATTATTATTGTGAATGAAGAAAACAAACTCACAAACATATTAATAAAGTTAATGAACACACAGATAGCATATCTAAGTTTTATGTATGTGTTATTAGCAACTTTAAATGCAATTTACTCAAAAAAAAAAAAAAAAACAATAAATAAAAATTTAAAAATTTAAAAATCTGTAAATCTGGTGCACAGTTAAAATGAAATACCTTTCAAACAACATACATTTGGTGAAAATCGAGAGAAAACTGTTTAACAAATTATCGGTCACAAGAAATCGCTAACCTATTAATATTATAGATATATGAAATATTAATTTTTAACGGTGTCGCTAACTCTTTAAACATGGGGCCAAATCACCGCATTCGCTATCAAAATTTTTCGATTGAAATTACTTTATTTCCCCAAATAAAATACTAAGAATAATTTTACTGTGACACAGTTAACGAATTATGGCCCCTAGTTAAGAGTAAAAGAGAAATGAGCGCTGATGTTTGTCCATCTTCTGTAAATAATAAACCAACATATGGAATTTCTATTGATATTACTCATTATCGAATTCGGTGATTTGGCTCTTATTGACAGAAATATCAAATTTGAAATAATTGCAAATTTTGTCAAGGAAAATTGCAAAATATTAATGTTGAAATAATAATTAAAAAAGATTAAGACAATAATAAAAAATACAAAGAAATAATATTTACAGGGGCTCCGTAAGTATTCGCTCACGACTATTTTGATTTTAGAAACATTTCTTATTCGTCTTCAGTTTCAAATAAAATCATTTAATTTCCTTTCTCATCTTCAGAAAATAGCATTTTTTTTTATATATAACATAACTTTGTAATCACTGTTGCTAAACCCAACAAAGACGCTACAAAAGCTAATTCATACAGACCATACTACTACTTTTATCGAAATTATTCGAAAAACTTATTTTTGACCGATTATAACCCATACTCAGAGAAAGAACTTTTATAACAGAGCATCAATTGTCTTTAGACCCAGGCAGTCTACGATTCAGCAAATTCATAGAGTGACGAACAAAATTTCATTAGAAATTGATAAAAAAAAATTTTGTATGGCTACGTACCTGGACGTAGGCGAAGCGTTCGACAATGCATGGCATGCTGGCCTGATTCATAAATTAGAAAGGACTCTGCCAAAGAATTTCTTTCTCATACTATGGAGTTATTTAACTGACAGAAATTTTTATGTAAAATACAAAGAAGTTCAAGAGTAATTATAATGGAAGTTGGAGTTCCTCAATTCAGTGTTCTTGGGCCAATACTTTACCTTCGGTACACAGCAGAAACTCTGATATGATTGCTACAAGAAACTCATGATTGCTACATCTGCAGACGATAAATATGGCTGTTTCAAACCTCCAAAAACTACTGGACAATACACTAAACGGGTTTGAAATCTGGGGCATACTACTAAATGGTGAAAAAGCTGTCGAATTAACTTACACAAATAAACATATCAGTGACCATCAACCAATCAGAATAAACAACACTCCAATTCTAAAGAATAATAAAGCCAAATATCTTGGCGTGATAATCGACTCCAAACACATCATCGGCAAAAAAAAAACCAAGTAAAAAAAATTTTTGACAACTATACTGGCTCCTAGGAAATGAATCGACTTTATCAACACAGAATAAATTACGCATTTCTAAAACAATAATAGCTCATACCTGGAAATATGATGTATAACTTTGGGGAACTGCAAGAAACACAAATATAAAAATTATCGAACAAGCTTAATCAAAAATACTATGAGCTATTATTAACGCTGAATGGTACATATCCAATGATATATATTCCAGTCTTAAACATACAACTCAACTTACATATCATACTAGCAATGAAGTCAGATAGCTGCCCAACAACGAGCTCTCAGGTTCAAGAAGACTAAAACGATGCACCCCATCAGAGTAATTTACCAGATTTATGTAAACATAAGTTATCATAAGTATTGATTTAAGATAACTAACTAACACCCAAACCTTAAAACTAGTTACTTATTGTCATTTTTTTGTTTGGATAGAACTAATTTTAATAGAAACAGGGAGTTTTAGTCTATGTTAAATATGTTTTAAGGAATTTACATTGTTTATAAATATTCTAGTCCTTCTATTGTTTTTAAAAACTTATTGCACTAAACACTGTATAGTCTTCAACGTTTGAGTAGACAAGGGTCAATATATGTATCTACAACTGAACTTTATTATTGAAAAAATGGGACTCAGTTTGTGAAGTAATCTTTTCTAAATTCTTTTTTAAAATTTTTTGAAAAAATGTTATCATTGTTGCTGAGTTAAGAAACTTATTTAATGTTATTATACCCTCCACTCCAGTGTGCAGAGGGTATATAAGTTTGTCATTCCATTTGTAATAATTAAAAAAAACATTTTGGACCCCATAAAATATATATATTTGTGATCCTTATAACAACCGGAGTTGATATAGCGATGTCCGTCTGTCCGTCTGTGGAAATCACGATGACGGCATCAATCGGGTAGCTAAGGTGATCGTTGACATAAAAAATGATTCCCTGACATCCTGAGAAGTTTCGTGCTTAAAATCGTCCAAATCGGTCGATTAGGGCCCGAGATTTGAATGAAGAACTAAAAAAAGTCTTGAAAAAATATAATTTTCTATGTTGTTGTTTTTGTCACGATCACGCCCTCAATAGTGCAGCTACAGTGATCATTTGTAGTGAGAATGATTCACCAAATTCATGGGAAGATTTCTGTTTCAAAAATCATAAAAATCGGTGGAACAGGTCCAGGGAAATTTCTGAAAAATTAAAAAAAAAAATTAAAAATATGATGTTTCTATATTGTTCTTGTTCTTATTCTAAATGTTGTATTGTTGTCATAGCTGGACTTGTTGTTTTTGTGGTCGTTGTGGTAATAATATAATAAAAACTAACCCTTTGTACATTTCTTTAGTAACTCTGGTAGAAAATTGTAAAAGTTTCCATTGTTTTGGCATCACTAAAAACTTTGTTAGATCATTTCTGTTATTACCGCGAGCCTGACTGCAAAATTTCAGATCGAATGGTTCACGGGAAAGGGGTTAAAATGATCCAAAATTTTTTCGACAAGCAGACACTATGAGTTAATGTAAAGGGAGTAAAAATTCACCAGCATCTAAAGCAAATAATGCTAAAATACCTAGTTGTTAATAAAAAAAAAACAATGTAAATTTAGCAACAAAAAAAAAATTTTATGTATAAATTTATTTAAAATAAGTTTGATGTTGTATTTTTTGTGTGTAATATTTACATATACATACATGGGCATATTAAATAATACAAATAATATACATATATTATATATATGTATGTATGTATGTATATTCATAGTAACTGCATGTTAGAAATAAATCGGTATATTATTTTATTAACATTAAATTCTGCAATATTTTGTTGTGGGGAAAATACATTTCTTTTGCATTAACAGAGTGTCACTTCATTTTGCTCAGCGTGACTATGCCACTGTAGATGGCGCCACAATTTTTGTTCTAATTAGCTTTGCAATAGTTATTTCTATTTAAACATGAATGTCAATATTTTCAAATAGATATCGACAACAATAGCTGTCGATATTTCTTTTTTTTAACGACTATCGTTAAAAGAAGTTACTGAATCGCGGTACTGAAAAGCTAGTAATTTCTCCTGAATGTCAATATTTTTTTTAAATGTAAAAATTTTTTAAATGTAAACACAAGTATTTGGTGTTTTTTTTTTGGAATTTCAATTTGTGTTTAACGAATTTATGTATTAAAGAAACAATTGATGTCTTCTAAATTTAAAATTATAATTTCCGACGTTTTGATATGATTTTCTGAAATTCAATTAATTGTGATTTATAATTGGAAATTTTTAATTCCAGTTTTTAGAATTGATATTTTCTTAAATTTGAATGGAAAATTTAAAAATGGCAATTTTGTATTTATGGGAATAATAATGCTTTAGTAATTATAAACAATTTTTAAAAATTAGATGTAATCGCAATCAGATATTTTATAGGTAAAGCAGAGTAATAATTCTATATAACTATGTAAACTGTTTTGAAAGCAAAATACTCATTGATGAACTCGGTAACTCTATTTTGTAAAGACAACAAAAAGTTAATATGCCAAACTTATGTTCATATTTGTAAAAGAGTAATGAAAAAACGTATGAAATCTATGATATCTAGTCGAAAGTATTGACATTCGTGCTAAAATAGAAATAACTATTGCAAAGCTAATTAGAACAAAAATTATGGCGCCATCTACTGTGGCATAGTCACTCTGAGCAAAATGGAGTGACACTCTGTTAATGCAAAAGAAATGTATTTTCCCCACAACAAAATAATGCAGAATTTTATGTAAATAAAATAATGTACCGATTTATTTCTAAGATGCATTTATTATGGATATACATATATAGAATATATGTATATTATTTAATATGTGTATGTATGTATATGTAAATATTACACACAAAAATACAACATCAAAAGTTATTTTTGTGTTTTTCTCTTTAAATAAATTTATACATAAAATTTTTTTTTTGCTAAATTTACATTGTTTTTTTTTTTTATTAACAACTAGGTATTTTAGCATTATTTGCTTTAGATGTTGGTGAATTTTTACTCCCTACGATTACTCGTAGTGGAAAAAATTTTGGATCGATTTTAACCGCTTTCCCGTTACCCATTCGATCTAAAATTTTGCAGGCAGGCTCGTGGTAATAACAGAAATGATCTAACAAATTTTTTTTAGTGATGCCAAAACAATGGAAACTTTTAAATTTTTCTATCAGAGTTAATAAAAAAAATGTACAAAGGGTTAGTTTTTATTATATTATTACCACAACGACCACAAAAACAACAAGTCCAGCTATGACAACAACACAACATTTAGAAAAACAACAAGAACAATATAGAAACATCATATTTTTCATTTTTTTTTTTACTTTTTCAGAGATTTGTTTCACCGGTTTTAACGATTTTTGAGACAGAAATCTTCCCATGAAATTGGTGAATCATTCTCACTAAAAATGGTCACTGTAGCTGCACTATTGAGGGCGCGATTGTGACAAGAACAATATAGAAAAATATATTTTTTCAAGACTTTTTTTAGTTCTTCGTTCAAATCTCGGGCCCTAATCGACCGATTTGGACGATTTTATATACAAGACTTCTCAGGATAACAGGGAATCATTTTTTATATCAACGAGCACCCTCGCAGCCCGATTGATGCCGTCATCGTGATTTCCACAGACGGACAGACGGACAGACGGACAGACGGACATCGCTATATTAACTCCGGTTATTATAAGGATCACAAATATATATATTTTATGGGGTCGAAATTTTTTTCTTTCTAATTGTTACAAACGGAATGACAAACTTATATATACCCTCTGCACACTGGAGTGGAGGGTATAAAAATGAAAAATAAAAAATGAGAAATAAAAAATGAAAAATTAAAAATAAAAATGAAATATAGAAATGAAAAATAAAATATGAAAAATAAAAAATGAAGAAAGAAAAATAAAATATGAAAAATAAAAAATTAAAAATTCAAAATAAAAAATGAGAAACAAAAAATGAAAAATTAAAATTAACCGCTTGAAATAATAAATAATATTAAATATTTTTATATTAGCGGAACCCCTGCAGTTGTTGATTTTCGCTTTCTGGGTGAGTGAAAAAAAAATATGCCATAAAAAAATCTTTAATTGCTAGAAATTTACATATCTCTCCTGTGATCAGACTCATGTGATTTTTTTATTTTTTAACATCGATAGTTGCTTGCAACTTCAAGGAAGGCCAGTCTGACTAAAAATAATCCATTTTGGAACACATTTATCCATAATGCAATAAATGATTTTAAAGGATGTATCAATATCAATATTGAAAGGGCTGTTATTAGTAATAAATAACAATTCATGCCAATGAGTATTACGTGTAAAAGGATTTATCAAATTATAATTAGATTCCTTAAACAAAATACTTTCTCACTTTTTACATGTTGTTTGTGGACATGAGAAATGGGAAACGGACATCTTATTTCAGTAGGGCGATGGTGACGGTCTTCTGGTTTAGTGATCGGGCAGGATCGTATTATTGTGCATTCATTTGGCTCATGGACAAATACAAATCCAGCAATTTTCCATTGACATTGTATTTACCATTTATTTGATACAGGCAGGGGTCAGAAATATCATTTCAGAAGTCATCAGAATTTAAAGAAACCAAATTTAGGGAGTTAGGTGGATAATTTTAGGAGATAACGGGTAAATTAAAATCGCCAAGTACAAAAACAGAATCCATTGAGTTTGAAGATTGTGTCACATGTTTAATACCTCGAAGATGGTTTTCATAAACAAAATGATCAGCGCACGAAGGGACATAAGAGCAGGTTAGATATGTTTGTTTATATTTTAGGTTTATTTTTACGCAAAAAATTTTGTATCAGAAGAAAAGTCAGACAGAAACAATTCAGATGAAAAACAGTTAGCGACTGCAATAAGTACACCTCCCCCATTACGATCACCGCCTCAGTCTCTACAAAGACATCACATAACAGAGGTAATCTCAAAAGCCCTCCATATATGTATCAATAGAAAAAATATTAATTATTCAAGGAAAGATTACAAAAAAAATTATATTAAAATATATAAAAATGTTTCTTTTTACTCCTGTTATTTCAACTGGTAGTATCCGCTTGTCTGCTTGTCTGTCTGTCGAAAATAATTTGGATCTATTTTTAACCCTTTTTTAACCCGTGATCCAATGTAGCTGAAACTTTGCAGGCATACTCATGGCGGGTATAATAAAAACTTGGCTTATCTGGGCTAATTTTCTGTTAAAATAATTTTTTGATGAATTAAGTTTTAAATTTTATTAGTTTTAATATCACTAGATATTTCTCCGGTTGTTAATATGTTAGATGAAAATTGTTTATCTTATAGTGATATTATTCTTTCTGGAGACCTAAATGGCAATTTGCTCATTGATTCTGATCTAATTTCACTTTTCCAACCGATTGGGCTTATAGCTGTAAACACTACTATCCCCACTCACTTCACTTCAATGAGTAGTACCCTTATTGACGTGTTCTTTGTCTCAGATATTAGAAAAGTTCTTTTGCATGACCAGTTTTCTTCGCCTAATTTCTCAAAACATGACGTCATTTATATGACTTTAACCTTCCTTATTTTAAACATGAAAAACCACAGCATATTACCTTCCGTGATTTCAAGAATATTAACTATGATGCTTTTTTAAATGAAATTAATATAATTAATTGGACCAGTATCTACAGTAATCCTGATTTAAACCAACAGATATCCTTTTTTTATGAAGCTACCACATACCTATACGACAAATACGTACCGGTTAGAAAGAAAATCTTCTACTAAGCCTTGGTTTAATCAAAATATTTGTGATTTAATAGTTAAAAGAAATTCTGCTTACGATAAGTGGGAAAGATATAAAACTACACAGTGAAATGAAATTTTTAAATCACTACGTAGATCTGTTACTAGGGAAGTGAAGTTAGCTAAGCAACGCTATAAAGATGAAAGTGAATCGGTAAATCTTTCCACTTTTGAACTAAATGAATTGAATAGACAATTTACTTCAAATGACTCAACTCCTCTTCGTTCTGACTCTTATGCAAATCTACCAGATTGCAATCTGGGTTCTTTATTTAGTTTTTCCTGCGTTAACCAGGAGGATGTTCTGGAAGCTTTTCTTTCCATAAAGTCAAAATCAATTGGTCTAGACGGTATGAATCCAATATTTATTAAAGCTATTTTACCACAGGTTTTACCCTATATCACTCATATTTTTAACACTATTTTTACAAAATCTATTTTCCCTGATTTGTGGAAATGGGCAAAAGTAATTCCCTTGCCGAAATCTAATAAAGAATACAGGCCAATTTCCGTACTTCCTTTTCTTTCGAAAGTTTTCGAAAAAATTATGAGCAAACATGTGAATGAACATATATCCAATAATAATCTTTTATCATCTAAGCAATCTGATTTTCGCAGGAAAAGAGGGTGTATCACTACTTTAATTGATGTATCGGAAGATCTTCGTTATATCGCTGACAGTGATAATATTGCTTTTTTGACTTTATTGAACCACTCTAAAGCTTTTGACTCAGTAGATCATGATATTCTTGTTAAAAAGCTTAAACATACTTTTGGTTATTCTGAAACCTCCTTTAAATTGATTAGCTCTTACATTCGGAATAGAGAGCAAGTAGTTGTCTCTAAAGACAAGTCGTCTACCTCTGCGTCTTTAAGTAGGGGTGTTCCGCAGGGGTCTATACTTGGCCCTCTTTTGTTTTCTATTTACATAAATGATCTACCACGCGTAATTAATTCATGCCAAATGCACATGTACGCTGACGACGTTCAGTTATACACATCATGTAACGTACGAGATGTGGAAAATTGTGTTCAGAACTTGACTACTGAACTGAACCACGTATTTGAATGGGCTAAGTTGCATTGTCTTACCTTAAATCCGAAAAAATCTCAGTGCCTTGTTATTTTTAAAAAGATATATGATACCTCTTGTCTTCCGAAAGTTAGTATTAATGGAGTGGATATCGCCTACGTTGCGAATGCTAAAAACTTTGGAATGATTTTTAATAATACCCTAACGTGGAATTATCAAATTAACAAAGCTTCTGTAAAAGTTTATAGTATTCTCCGTAGTCTTTGGTCTTCTCAGTACTTCACACCGCAGAAAAATAGATTTCTTCTTGCAAAATCGTTTATCTTACCTACGCTTTTATATGGATGTGAATTGTTGTCAGGTTGTGATAGTGCAGACATGGGTAAACTTACACGCGTCTTTAAAAGTGTAGTTAGATATGTTTATGGTTTACGCAAATATGATAGTATCTCCGCTTTTCTAAATAAAATTTATGACATTTCATTTGAAGACTATCTTATATTTAGAACTTTACTTATGGTTCATAAAATTATTTTCACTAAAGAACCCGTTTACCTTTTCGAGCGATTACTATTTACGAGATCTAACCGTAATAACTGTCTTGTACCAATATTGTACAATAGACTAATATCCGAAAGGCACTTTTTTGTAAATGGCATACGTCTTTGGAACTCGTTACATACTTTAAATAATCAACTTCACAAAATATCAAATACAGCATCATTTAAGAAAGAACTTTTTAAACTTTTTCTCAATTTATTTTTAATACTTCATTTTAATTTCTTTAGTTAATTTAATTTTAATTTCTATATAATTTTTACCTGCTGTGCAGGATATTTTTAAACTTTATTTTTACATTTTTATTTTATTTTTTATATATTTTATATTATATTTTATTTTATATTATTCTTCTAATTTTAATTATAAATTAAACTTACATACATTCCTCTTATTGAAAATTAATTTGTTATGACTAATGTTGTTTTATAAGATTTTAAATCTTGTTACATTAGGATTTTCATTAATAAAAAATTAATAATAATAATAATAATTTTTATGTCACTCAAGAAAACTCATGAGTGGCCTATGTGATCTGATCCCATCTCTGCTTGTGTCCAGCCTAATTTCCGTCCATTTTGAAATTTCTGTACTTTTTTAAAAATATTGAATATCAAACTTAATCGAGTAAAATTATAAATATTTTATATTCAGTTCCGATTACACATTTGGTATTTGCTTATTTTGTAATTTAATACAATTTAATAATTAATACAATTTATACTGTTACTCAGGTATAAAATTCAATTGATTAATAATCAACTTTGTTGGCTTCAGCCAAAACAAATTTTTTTTATAAACATTTTCAATAAAGGGACTTACAAGCAACTGGAAATTGTTTGGTTAATGATTAATGAACTTATTGTCTAGTTCATTAAAAATGCTATGAAATATTATTATTTGAACTCTGGTAACAATCATATTAATAATTATTTTTTCTTTTGTTTGTTAATTTTGCATTTACAGCATTTTAATTTAATTTATGTAAGTTTGAAATACTCATAAAAGCAGAATTAACTGCTGAATAACATTAAAAACAATTTAACTTTTGTTTTCTTTATTTACTGTTTTTTTTTTTTTTGTTTTTTTTTATAGAATCGAAACACACATGTTGCTCACACCGAACAGTTCAACAGTTTCCATTGAAATTTAAATAATTTAGCAATAATAAAATTTACTTTTTTCTGAAATAACTTATTAAATATTTTGTTTCCATTTTGGTATTTTGTTTAAACCGTCAATAAAATACAATGCTTTTGTTCGTATGGTACAAAATAATATTTTGCATAAATATTTGCATATAATTAAAATATTTTGTTTACAGTCACTGAAGCGTATGCGTAATACAGAGTTTTTCATATTGCTTATACGTACATGTAGGCCTTTTTGATTTTGTTGTAAAATAACAACCAAGCAAACATTTGGTAGCCAATTAGGATTTTCACAATTAAAATTATCAAAGTAGTATATGTGTTGGAAATACTTTCTTTTTACTATACTGGAATATCGGCGTTCTCAGGCCAATTGAAGTTAAGGTCAGATTGTAGATAAGGCTTAAATACATAATTTTTATTAAAATATACATGTGAAAAAATGGAATAAAAAATCTCATGTATGTTTGATTTATTCTACTATGTTTAATTGATTCTACTCTACTAATATATAATTACCATACGCCCTGAATATGTATTTTTATTCAAAAAAAAAAAAAAAAAAAAAATATAAAAGGGAAAAATAATATTTTTTTTTTTTAAGATTTCGATAGTTGCAGATTGGCCAAACCCTTTTGGGGTTTCACTATACTGGCCTAGTGCTTTCACGCTGACTTGGAATTTCTCAGCCCCCACATAACGACTCTGAAAATATTCTACAGTGTAATTAATTACAAATAGTTATTAATTTTTATTTAATTATTTATTTATTTAGTTTATTTATAAGGCCCCAACACTATAAGGTTATATAGGTCATACACTATTAAATACCTATACCATATTGTACGTATGTACATTTGTATGTACACATTTATATGGAAATTTAAATCTAATTGTAAATATCTATTTCAATTGTAAGAGTTTTCCACCACACCTGAGAATAAGAGGCAGATTCTTCTCAATAATGTGTATATGGAAAACTAAGCAATGACCTATTTTAAGTCTAGTAAAGGCAATAAATTTAATTTTAAGTGAATTAGGAGTTTTAAACGAAAGATGCATATTTAATAATATATTTTTTTTATTTCTTTTTTTTATATATTTAGTCCACTGATCTACATCTTACAGACTATAAGAATATATCACTATTATTTGTACAATAGCACTAGCCAAGAAGGTTTTGGACTGGAGCAACCAAATATTTTTCCTTGGGTAATTTGGTGGGCTGCATTCAAATCTGTACTCGCTTTTTCTCTACCACATCAGGTTTTCGTGATACAATCAAATGTTGATATTCGTTTTTTACATCAAAAATTATTAGTTTATTTAAAAAACCAATGAATTTTCAAAAGTGAGTGGCGTTATTTGAACGTCGTTTATATGTTGGTTCGGTGTCAAGTATTAGAGTCCACCAATAGTCTCCCAGCGTGCTTTTGTTCCAAAATCCTTGATAGTTTCTTTCAATATTCATTAAATATTGGTGAGCACGCTCCCCTTGTCCATCGCTCATCACACCTAGGTTTTATGGAAAAAAAAAAATCTAAATGCGAATGAAGCAAATGTATTCGTGCACCTAATGCGTGATAATTTTTCAATATATTCTATAAATTCAATGATAGTTGGATAGAAAACCAATATAAGCGAAATATGCCATTAAGGCAAATGGTAATTCAAGCCAAAGCTTTAATAAAGATGTTCAAAAAATTATCCAATATCAAATGTCGAAAGTGCTGAAGCAAGTGGAGTGAATAGAGGTTGGTTTGCTCGTTTTAAAAATCGTGCAAATTTGCATAACATTGCACAACACTGCGGAAAAGTTCAAACTTAAACTAAAAGCAATCATTGAAGAAGGTTGGTATTCTGTAAAACAGGTTTAAAATGCTAATGAAATGGGACTCTTGTGGAAGCGGTTGCCAGGAAGACCGTACGTTTCTTAATCTGAAAAATTTGGCCTTGGTTATAAAGCTGGTACAGTTAGAACTACACTTCCTTTGGGAGGAAATGCAGCGGGAGATTCTAAATATAAGCCTTTCTAATTTACCAATGTGAAAATCCGAGAGCACACTTTTTTTTAATTTTTAATTTTTTATTTTTCATTATTAATTTTTTATTTTTCATTTTTTATTTTTCATTTTTCGTTTTTATTTTTCATTTATCATTTTTCATTTTTTATTTTTCTTTTTTTATATTTCATTTTTAATTTTTGATTTTATAGTTTTTATTTTAAATTTTTTATTTTTAATTTTTCAGTTTTAATTTGTAATTTTTTATTTTTCATTTTTATTTTTAATTTTTAATTTTTTATTATAAAATTTTTATTTTAAATTTTTTATTTTTAATTTGTTTTTTCATATTTGTTTTTCATTTTTTATTTTTCATTTTTTTTCATATATAATTTTTTATTTTTCATTTTTAATTTTTTATTTTTCAATTTTAATTTTTTATTTTTCAATTTTAATTTTTTATTTTTAATTTTTCGTTTTTTCATTTTTCATTTTTAATTATTCATTTTTCATTTTTTATTTTTCATTTTTTATTTTTCATTTTTCATTTTCATATTTCATTTTTCGTTTTTCATTTTTTATTTTTTATTTTTCATTTTTCATTTTTCATTTTTTATTTTTCGTTTTTTATTTTCCATTTTTCGTTTTTCGTTTTTTATTTTTAATTTTTTTTCATTAATCATTTTTAGTTATTCATTTTTAATTTTTAATTCTTCATTTTTCATTTTCATTTTTCATTTTTAATTTTTCATTTTTCATTTTTCATTTTACATTTTTCATTTTCCATTTTTCATTTTCATTTTCATTTTCATTTTTCATTTTTCATTTTTCATTTTTCATTTTTCATTTTTCATTTTTCATTTTTCATTTTTCATTTTTCATTTTTCATTTTTCATTTTTCATTTTTCATTTTTCATTTTTCATTTTTCATTTTTCATTTTTCATTTCTCATTTTTCATTTTTCATTTTTCATTTTTCATTTTTATTTTTTCATTTTTCATTTTTCATTTTTAATTTTTCATTTTCATTTTTCATTTTTCATTTTTCATTTTTCATTTTTCATTTTTCATTTTTCATTTTTCATTTTTCATTTTTCATTTTTCATTTTTCATTTTTCATTTTTTATTTTTCATTTTCATTTTCATTTTTTATTTTGCATTTTTCATTTTTCATTTTTCATTTTTAATTTTTTATTTTTCATTTTCATTTTCATTTTCATTTTTCATTTTTCATTTTTCATTTTTCATTTTTCATTTTTCATTTTTCATTTTTCATTTTCGTTTTTCATTTTTCATTTTTCATTTTTCATTTTTCATTTTTCATTTTTCATTTTTCATTTTTCATTTTTCATTTTTCATTTTTAAATTTTCATTTTTCATTTTTCATTTTTTATTTTTCATTTTTCATTCTTCATTTTTCATTTTTCATTTTTCATTTTTCATTTTTCATTTTCATTTTCATTTTTCATTTTGCATTTTTCATTTTTAATTTTTTATTTTTCATTTTTCATTTTCATTTTCATTTTTCATTTTTCATTTTTATTTTTTCATTTTTCATTTTTCATTTTTAATTTTTCATTTTCATTTTTCATTTTTCATTTTTCATTTTTCATTTTTCATTTTTCATTTTTCATTTTTCATTTTTCATTTTTTATTTTTCATTTTCATTTTCATTTTTTATTTTGCATTTTTCATTTTTCATTTTTAATTTTTTATTTTTCATTTTCATTTTCATTTTCATTTTTCATTTTTCATTTTTCATTTTTCATTTTTCATTTTTCATTTTTCATTTTTCGTTTTTCATTTTTCATTTTTCATTTTTCATTTTTCATTTTTCATTTTTCATTTTTCATTTTTCATTTTTCATTTTTAAATTTTCATTTTTCATTTTTCATTTTTTATTTTTCATTTTTCATTCTTCATTTTTCATTTTTCATTTTTCATTTTTCATTTTTCATTTTTCATTTTCATTTTCATTTTTCATTTTGCATTTTTCATTTTTAATTTTTTATTTTTCATTTTTCATTTTCATTTTCATTTTCATTTTCATTTTCATTTTCATTTTCATTTCCATTTTCATTTTCATTTTCATTTTCATTTTCATTTTTCATTTTTCATTTTTCATTTTTCATTTTTCATTTTTCATTTTTCATTTTTAATATTTTATTTTTCATTTTCATTTTCATTTTTCATTTTTCATTTTTCATTTTTCATTTTTCATTTTTCATTTTTCATTTTTCATTTTTCATTTTTCATTTTTCATTTTTCATTTTTCATTTTTCATTTTTCATTTTTCATTTTTCATTTTTCATTTTTCATTTTTCATTTTTCATTTTTTATTTTTCATTTTTCATTTTTCATTTTCATTTTTCATTTTTCATTTTTCGTTTTTCATTTTTCATTATTAATTTTTCATTTTGAAATTTTTATTTTTCATTATTAATTTTTTATTTTTTATTTTCCATTTTTTACTTTTTAATTTTAATTTTTTATTTTTAATTTTTCATTTTATATTTTTCATTTTTTGGTTTTTAATTTCATTTTTTGTTTTTCGTTTTTCATTATTTATTTTTAATTTTTCATTTATTTTTTTTTTTAATTGTTTCTTTTTTATTTTTCATTTTTCATTTTTCGTTTTTCGTTTTTTATTTTTCATTTTTTTCATTAATCATTTTTAATTATTCATTTTTAATTTTTTTATTTTTCATTTTCATTTTTCATTTTTCACTTTTCATTTTTCATTTTTCATTTTTCATTTTTCATTCTTCATTTTTCATTTTTCATTTTTCATTTTTCATTTTTCATTTTTCATTTTTCATTTTTCATTTTTCATTTTTCATTTTTCATTTTTCATTTTTCATTTTTCATTTTTCATTTTTCATTTTTCATTTATAATTTTTTATTTTTCATTTTCATTTTCATTTTCATTTTCATTTTTCATTTTTCATTTTTCATTTTTCATTTTTCATTTTTCATTTTTAATTTTTCATTTTTCATTTTCATTTTTCATTTTTCATTTTTCATTTTTAATTTTTTATTTTTCATTATTAATTTTTCATTTTTTATTTTCCATTTTTAATTTTTAATTTTTCATTTTATATTTTTAAATTTTTATTTTTCATTTTTTGTTTTTTATTTTCATTTTTTGTTTTTCGTTTTTCATTATATATTTTTAATTTTTTAGTCATTTTTTTTATTTTTTATCGTTTCTTTTTCATTTCTAATATTTAATTTTTTTATTTTTCATTTTTAACTTTTCTTTTTTCATTTTTCATTTTTCATTTTTCATTTTTCATTTTTCATTTTTCATTTTTCATTTTTAAATTTTCATTTTTCATTTTTCATTTTTTATTTTTCATTTTTCATTCTTCATTTTTCATTTTTCATTTTTAATTTTTCATTTTCATTTTCATTTTTCATTTTGCATTTTTCATTTTTAATTTTTTATTTTTCATTTTTCATTTTCATTTTCATTTTCATTTTCATTTCCATTTTCATTTTCATTTTCATTTTTCATTTTTCATTTTTCATTTTTCATTTTTCATTTTTCATTTTTCATTTTTCATTTTTAATATTTTATTTTTCATTTTTCATTTTCATTTTCATTTTTCATTTTTCATTTTTCATTTTTCATTTTTCATTTTTCATTTTTCATTTTTCATTTTTCATTTTTCATTTTTCATTTTTCATTTTTCATTTTTCATTTTTTATTTTTCATTTTTCATTTTCATTTTTCATTTTTCATTTTTCGTTTTTCATTTTTCATTATTAATTTTTCATTTTGAAATTTTTATTTTTCATTATTAATTTTTTATTTTTTATTTTCCATTTTTTACTTTTTAATTTTAATTTTTTATTTTTAATTTTTCATTTTATATTTTTCATTTTTTGGTTTTTAATTTCATTTTTTGTTTTTCGTTTTTCATTATTTATTTTTAATTTTTCATTTATTTTTTTTTTTAATTGTTTCTTTTTTATTTTTAATTTTTCATTTTTCGTTTTTTATTTTTCGTTTTTCGTTTTTTATTTTTCATTTTTTTCATTAATCATTTTTAATTATTCATTTTTCATTTTTTTATTTTTCATTTTTCATTTTCATTTTTCATTTTTCACTTTTCATTTTTCATTTTTCATTTTTCATTTTTCATTCTTCATTTTTCATTTTTCATTTTTCATTTTTCATTTTTCATTTTTCATTTTTCATTTTTCATTTTTCATTTTTCATTTTTCATTTTTCATTTTTCATTTTTCATTTTTCATTTTTCATTTATAATTTTTTATTTTTCATTTTCATTTTCATTTTCATTTTCATTTTTCATTTTTCATTTTTCATTTTTCATTTTTCATTTTTAATTTTTCATTTTTCATTTTCATTTTTCATTTTTCATTTTTCATTTTTCATTTTTCATTTTTAATTTTTTATTTTTCATTATTAATTTTTCATTTTTTATTTTCCATTTTTAATTTTTAATTTTTCATTTTATATTTTTAATTTTTTATTTTTCATTTTTTGTTTTTTATTTTCATTTTTTGTTTTTCGTTTTTCATTATATATTTTTAATTTTTTAGTCATTTTTTTTATTTTTTATCGTTTCTTTTTCATTTCTAATATTTAATTTTTTTATTTTTCATTTTTAACTTTTCTTTTTTCATTTTTAATTTTTTATTTTTCATTATTTAGTTTTAGTTTTTTATTTTTCATTTTTAATTTTTCAATTCTTATGTTTCATTTTTTGTTTCTAATTTTTTATTTATCATTTTTATTTTTTTATTTTCAAACATAATTTTTTCACCAATACATTCATAACTCACACCGATTTTGTCTTACGGCTCACATGTTACGCTGTTTTTGTGATTGTATTGTTAAATAGAAATTTACGCCCCTGCGCGTATAGATGTTTTCACACCAAAAAGCATGCATGACTGCATCCTTATTTAAAGACTGGATGCAAAAATGTGCTGTTCCTGAACTGAAAGGTTATTCTTCTTCACAAAATATTGAGTTTAAAGTGCTCTTGGTACTAAATAATGCACCAGGGCATCCTTTTTTTTCTGATAATTATTGTAAAAACATTGAAGTGATTTTTATGCCCCAAATACCACATCAGTGATACATCCAATAGATCAAGGTGTTATATCCAACTTCAAGTCCTATTATCTGCCACGAATTTTTAGTCAACTTTTAACAGCAACTGATGGAGATGGAGATAAAGATGATAAGCCTGATGAAGATATGCTTACCATGAAGGTTTTTGGAAGAATTATAATATCATGATGGTCATTGAATATATAAACCTGTCATGGAAAGAAGTAAACGAATCGGGTATGAACGGAACTTGGTGCAAATGATGGCCCGAATATGTTCTTAAAAATATTGGCGACATTAGTGATGTTGAATGGAAGAAGTATTAATTTATTAATTTAATTTATTTGGAGAAAAGGCTTGCAGAATGCAACAAACTTTAGACAATTTTATATAAAAATCAGCAAGATTGCCAAATAAAACTGAGGAAATGTTAGTAAATATCGGTAACTTAAGCTCAGAATAAAAAACAGCGATTTGAACATTTAATTTTATACGATGTATTCCTTTTTATGAACTCTTTTTTTTTGTTATGTTTTTCTTATAAATTTTTATAATTTTGTTTTAATAAAAATATGTTATTCAAAAAAAGTCAATAAAAATGGTGTTTTATATTGAAGAATCACTTAAAAAAAAGATGGGACAATATAAAAATAAAATAAATTCGAACGTATGCAAAATGCTGTTTCGGTTTGCGTCGTTTCAAGATGCGTCGCATTTCTCCGATTAAAGGTACAAATTCAATAGTAATATTTCTCGTTAATATGTCAAGCCTGTTTACGAAATAGTCATTAGTTTATACTCCACATACGACCCAAACAATTCTATTATTAAAAAAAAAAATAATAATCCAAAAATAAAACCTGAATAGATATTGTATCAAGATAAAGATTGCATTGACTAATAGGAGCCATATACCAATAGGCTAATAACAGTAGCCCAGGCAGTGATATATGTAAAATGTCGTCAATTGCAACATTAACTTAAAAAACTAAACGAAATAATTATTTTTTTATTCTTTTTTAAATTATAAAATAATGTTAATATCAACAGTATACATGGAATAATATACCCCATAGAGGTCGCTGTTAAAAACAATCACTCATAAGTATTCTATGAAGTGCTGCTCAGTTTTTACTCAAATGAAAATTTTGAAAATCATTGTCAAAAAAAAAACAAATTACTTTAAGACACAAATTTTCAAAATTTATTGTTATAATCAACTATATATTCTATTGTTTATATATCCGTTATATATATATATATATATCTATATATAAATACTTGGTTTCATTTGCTTTTGTTAAAGTAGATAAAAAAAGTGAAATCATTAACAAAATCTAAAGTGTGGAAATAAGAATTAATTAAGATATTGTGATTAATAAAAAAATATAATTTTAATATTATTAATATATGTATGTATAAAAGACATTAGTGTTTTTATTAAATTTTTAAGTTATTTGAATCATTTTATGGTTTTATAAAATTTATTGTACATTACGATTTTCGCCGCAAAACTCTTCAGGATGATGATGTTGTGCTATTGGTAGATTTCGCTTCTTTTAAAATGATAATTCAATTATTATTGTTAAATGTTTTTTTTTAAATCTTTTATATTTTGTAACTTGTTGTGGTATATTTATTTATTTTTTTTTAATTTTAAGAAACCTTTAGTTTTTTTGTTAAATTAATTTTTATTGATTAACTACACACTGCAACATATTCAGGTCCCTGATCATGGGTGTGGGTGATTCTGACGCTGTAGGGTTATATTAGTTTAGTACAGAGTTAAGGTCTTAAAGGGTATGGCGCTTTGATTTTTTGGCCTTTCAAAGTTTTTGAAAATTCCCATCGATTTCCGGCGAGTTCTTTCTTTAAAACTTTACATTTATTGGTTTTATATATAACAGAAGCGGCAAGCATTTTGCAGTTTCACTCTACTTACATTCGTCCCGTGCCAAAATCATCCACCTCCACAAATAGTATTGCACAGTGTTATTTATAATATGTTACAGTTTCTTATTTACCCTCCACCATATTAATTTGTCACTCCGTTTGCAGCTTTCTTTTTGATTTGTAAACATATATACGGTCTGGGCGGTAAAAATCTATTTCACAATACAATTTTTATTTTATTTTAATTATGTTTGGAGATAACACGAGGGAACGAATATGAAAAATGAAATATTATAAACTAATGTTAAAAATTAAAAATTAAAAATTAAAAATTAAAAATTAAAAATTAAAAATTAAAAATTAAAAATTAAAAATTAAAAATTAAAAATTAAAAATTAAAAATTAAAAATTAAAAATTAAAAATTAAAAATTAAAAATTAAAAATTAAAAATTAAAAATTAAAAATTAAAAATTAAAAATTAAAAATTAAAAATTAAAAATTAAAAATTAAAAATTAAAAATTAAAAATTAAAAATTAAAAATTTAAAATTAAAAATTTAAAATTTAAAATTAAAAATTTAAAATTAAAAATTAAAAATTAAAAATTAAAAATTAAAAATTAAAAATTAAAAATTAAAAATTAAAAATTAAAAATTAAAAATTAAAAATTAAAAATTAAAAATTAAAAATTAAAAATTAAAAATTAAAAATTAAAAATTAAAAATTAAAAATTAAAAATTAAAAATTAAAAATTAAAAATTAAAAATTAAAAATTAAAAATTAAAAATTAAAAATTAAAAATTAAAAATTAAAAATTAAAAATTAAAAATTAAAAATTAAAAATTAAAAATTAAAAATTAAAAATTAAAAATTAAAAATTAAAAATTAAAAATTAAAAATTAAAAATTAAAAATTAAAAATTAAAAATTAAAAATTAAAAATTAAAAATTAAAAATTAAAAATTAAAAATTAAAAATTAAAAATTAAAAATTAAAAATTAAAAATTAAAAATTAAAAATTAAAAATTAAAAATTAAAAATTAAAAATTAAAAATTAAAAATTAAAAATTAAAAATTAAAAATTAAAAATTAAAAATTAAAAATTAAAAATTAAAAATTAAAAATTAAAAATTAAAAATTAAAAATTAAAAATTAAAAATTAAAAATTAAAAATTAAAAATTAAAAATTAAAAATTAAAAATTAAAAATTAAAAATTAAAAATTAAAAATTAAAAATTAAAAATTAAAAATTAAAAATTAAAAATTAAAAATTAAAAATTAAAAATTAAAAATTAAAAATTAAAAATTAAAAATTAAAAATTAAAAATTAAAAATTAAAAATTAAAAATTAAAAATTAAAAATTAAAAATTAAAAATTAAAAATTAAAAATTAAAAATTAAAAATTAAAAATTAAAAATTAAAAATTAAAAATTAAAAATTAAAAATTAAAAATTAAAAATTAAAAATTAAAATTAAAAATTAAAAATTAAAAATTAAAAATTAAAAATTAAAAATTAAAAATTAAAAATTAAAAATTAAAAATTAAAAATTAAAAATTAAAAATTAAAAATTAAAAATTAAAAATTAAAAATTAAAAATTAAAAATTAAAAATTAAAAATTAAAAATTAAAAATTAAAAATTAAAAATTAAAAATTAAAAATTAAAAATTAAAAATTAAAAATTAAAAATTAAAAATTAAAAATTAAAAATTAAAAATTAAAAATTAAAAATTAAAAATTAAAAATTAAAAATTAAAAATTAAAAATTAAAAATTAAAAATTAAAAATTAAAAATTAAAAATTAAAAATTAAAAATTAAAAATTAAAAATTAAAAATTAAAAATTAAAAATTAAAAATTAAAAATTAAAAATTAAAAATTAAAAATTAAAAATTAAAAATTAAAAATTAAAAATTAAAAATTAAAAATTAAAAATTAAAAATTAAAAATTAAAAATTAAAAATTAAAAATTAAAAATTAAAAATTAAAAATTATAAATTAAAAATTAAAAATTAAAAATTAAAAATTAAAAATTAAAAATTAAAAAATAAAAAATAAAAACTAAAAATTAAAAATTAATAATTAAAAATTAAAAATTAAAAATTAAAAATTAAAAATTAAAAATTAAAAATTAAAAATTAAAAATTAAAAATTAAAAATTAAAAATTAAAAATTAAAAATTAAAAATTAAAAATTAAAAATTAAAAATTAAAAATTAAAAATTAAAAATTAAAAATTAAAAATTAAAAATTAAAAATTAAAAATTAAAAATTAAAAATTAAAAATTAAAAATTAAAAATTAAAAATTAAAAATTAAAAATTAAAAATTAAAAATTAAAAATTAAAAATTAAAAATTAAAAATTAAAAATTAAAAATTAAAAATTAAAAATTAAAAATTAAAAATTAAAAATTAAAAATTAAAAATTAAAAATTAAAAATTAAAAATTAAAAATTAAAAATTAAAAATTAAAAATTAAAAATTAAAAATTAAAAATTAAAAATTAAATATTAAAAATAAAAAATTAAAAATTAAAAATTAAAAATTAAAAATTAAAAATTAAAAATAAAAAATTAAAAATTAAAAATTAAAAATTAAAAATTAAAAATTAAAAATTAAAAATTAAAAATTAAAAATTAAAAATTAAAAATAAAAAATTAAAAATTAAAAATTAAAAATTAAAAATTAAAAATTAAAAATTAAAAATTAAAAATTAAAAATTAAAAATTAAAAATTAAAAATTAAAAATTAAAAATTAAAAATTAAAAATTAAAAATTAAAATATTAAAATATTAAAATATTAAAATATTAAAATATTAAAATATTAAAATAGTAAAATATTAAAATATTAAAATATTAAAATATTAAAATATTAAAATATTAAAATATTAAAATATTAAAATATTAAAATATTAAAATATTAAAATATTAAAATATTAAAATATTAATATATTAAAATATTAAAATATTAAAATATTAAAATATTAAAATATTAAAATATTAAAATATTAAAATATTAAAATATTAATATATAAAATATTAAAATATTAAAGTATTAAAATATTAAAATATTAAAATATTAATTTATTAAAATATTAAAATATTAAAATATTAAAGTATTAAAATATTAAAATATTAAAATATTAAAATATTAAAATATTAATATATTAAAATATTAAAATATTAAAATATTAAAGTATTAAAATATTAAAATATTAAGATATTAAAATATTAAAATGTTAAAATATTAAAATATTAAAATATTAAAATATTAAAATATTAAAATATTAAAAATATTAAAATATTAAAATATTAAAATATTAAAATATTAAAATATTAAAATATTAAAATATTAAAATATTAAAATATTAAAATATTAAAATATTAAAATATTAAAATATTGAAATATTAAAATATTAAAATATTAAAATATTAAAATATTAAAATATTAAAATATTAAAATATTAAAATATTAAAATATTAAAATATTAAAATATTAAAATATTAAAATATTAAAATATTAAAATATTAAAATATTAAAATATTAAAATATTAAAATATTAAAATATTAAAATATTAAAATATTAAAATATTAAAATATTAAAATATTAAAATATTAAAATATTAAAATATTAAAATATTAAAATATTAAAATATTAAAATATTAAAATATTAAAATATTAAAATATTAAAATATTAAAATATTAAAATATTAAAATATTAAAATATTGAAATATTAAAATATTAAAATATTAAAATATTAAAATATTAAAATATTAAAATATTAAAATATTAAAATATTAAAATATTAAAATATTAAAATATTAAAATATTAAAATATTAAAATATTAAAATATTAAAATATTAAAATATTAAAATATTAAAATATTAAAATATTAAAATATTAAAATATTGAAATATTAAAATATTAAAATATTAAAATATTAAAATATTAAAATATTAAAATATTAAAATATTAAAATATTAAAATATTAAAATATTGAAATATTAAAATATTAAAATATTAAAGTATTAAAGTATTAAAATATTAAAATATTAAAATATTAAAATATTAAAATATTAATATATTAAAATATTAAAATATTACAGTATTAAAATATTAAAATATTAATTTATTAAAATATTAAAATATTAAAATATTAAAGTATTAAAATATTAAAATATTAAAATATTAAAATATTAATATATTAAAATATTAAAATATTAAAATATTAAAGTATTAAAGTATTAAAATATTAAAATATTAAAATATTAAAATATTAAAATATTAAAATATAATATTAAAATATTAAGATATGAAATCAATGGAGCGTGTGATGAATTATTAAACAAAAAGTTTATATTCATCATACGCACCATATTTGTTCGTATGTTTATTCTATTCTAAGCAAACTGGTCAAAATTTGGACTCAGAACGTCAAACCCTTTTGTTGTCTTACTATACTGGCCTAGTACTTTCTCCCTCACTTTGAATTTCTCACCCCCCCCTCGCCACCCCCCCCCCACAGAATGGCTGTTACCCTGTGTCATTAACATAACATTCGTTGACCGTACTTAAAAATAATTTGCTGTTAAAAACAGTTATTTTTTCAGGCATGGCAAAAAACAAGAAAAATAATAAAAGAGATCCAACTTTTTGAAGGTCAAATTATGTATTTTTTTCCAATTCCTTTTTAACAGAGAATTGTAATAATCTTTTTTTTGTTAACACAAATAAAGTAATAACTCAAGCACATAATGTAAGTAATTGAGATTTCTTTTAATATTTTTTTTGTTATTTAAAAAGAAACATTTTAATTCAAAAACTAATGGTGGCACCCACTTTTCGTGTCAAATATAGTTATTTGTATAGAAATGAAGTTTTTTCCAATATCATGGTTTCGCCAAGTATAAGAACCAAAATAAATATTTCGCATGGAATACCAGTTCCATTATTAATTAATAAATGCATTTTTCAAGAATTAATTTATAAATTTATTGAGCTTGAGAATTTTAGAATTTAGAATTTTGTTGTTGTTTATTCAATATTTCGCCATCTTCAGGAATATAATTTGAGTAACAATAATTAAAAACTAACAAAAATACGTCCTTGCGTTTTTATATTTCATATTGTACTCATATTGCAAACACGCAAGGACGAATTTTTGTTAGTTTTTAATTATTGTTACTGAAATTATATTCCTTAAGATGCTATCCAGTAGATGGCAAAATATTAAATAAACAAAAAACAACAACAAAATTCAAAAATATTGGCCTCAAGCTCAATAAATTTATAAATGGATAACAACAAAACGGTCGAAGAAAACACCAATATTTATTTTTCAAGAATAATTTATTTCAATCTCGTCTGTTGGAAGATAGGCAAATTTCGAGTGCTAACAAAACGGCAATTTATTTTTCAAGCTGGCAAAAATAGGAGAAGTTATTATAAAATAACCATATTTTTATAACATCACAATGATATAAGTATTTGGATGTCTTTTAGACAATCTCAGAAAACGTTATGGAAATCTATCAAAAGTAAAACATCAAACATATAGTATGAAGATAACATTGAAAATTAAAAACTTACATTAGGAAATCTAAAAAAAGCTTAAAAAACAAATAAGAACGTTAAATTCAGATGTGAAGAATATTTGATACTTTACTCCTGGATTTGGCGTTTTAATTAATATACTAACAAAACATTTGAATTAAGTAACCAATTTAACGAATTTTATTTTTAAATATTACAGCAAACAGACCGAATTTTTAGAATTTTTTAGAGGTGTCTCCATCTTTAAGCCATATAAAAATGCACGATTTACCAAATTTTATATACCATTCCGCTCGAAATAATGACAAACAATATTATCCTAAATTTAGCCAGGTAAATGGTTTATTTTGTGAATGAGATTAATTTTAAAAGACAAACAGACAGACCGAAAGGCATACAACACTATACGGACTTGAGTTGTTATAAGGATCAAGAATATATTTATACTTTACTTTGTTTATATTTTGTTCGTTTACAAACATATTTTTCGATGCGTTACATACGGAATGATGAACTTATGTCTGTATATACTCTGCATATAGGTGTGGAGCGTATAATAAAAGAAAATGAAGAAAACATTATGTTAAGAAAATGATAATTGGCCTTAAAGTATGAAGTAATAATAATTTATATTGAGAAAAGAAAAGAAAAATTTGTATTGAAAACAAAGGCTGAAATGAAAAAAAAAAGTCACGAGGTACTCATATAATTTATTTTTAATAATATCCCTTAATATTCATATATTATGATGGAAATTTCCACAATATTCGCATTAAGGAATGTCATCTATTTTACATCTTTGGAAGCTTTTTACACTTAATACCACTATGTGGTGAGGGTATAATAAGTTTGTTCTGATGTTTGCAGCTAAAAAAATATTAGAACTGGATCCTTCCGATCAAGTCAAAATCACTTACTGTGTCGATTATGCTATGTCCCTTCCTCTGTCTGTCTGTCCGTCTGTGCCACGTAACCCTAGTAATCTCACTATAGGTCGCAAATATGAAAATATTTTAATGAAATTTAGCGTATCGGCCAAAGTACGTACGCTCTTGAAATTGGTGAAATCCGATGCATGTTCGAAACTAGTTCCCATACAACTAGCCCCTATCAGATTGACGAAAATTGTTGTAGGATTCAGATTATCGTATACATATTATTTGGTGCATGTGTGTGTATTATAAAAATTGAAAATAAACCCTGTACGACAACTTTTAGTTGTAGTTTCCATATTAAGCTGATTCCTGATCTTCACTTAAATCTATCAAAAACAAAAACCAAAATCATATTGTATCAATTTTTTTAATTTGGCCCATACATGTTTTTGCGAAAATTAAGTGACCTTCCTAAATATGGTCATGATGCGTCATTTTTTTCTCAGTCCCTACAAACTTTTCATGCAACAAATTAACTACAAGGACATAAAAATTTGATTTAAGCTCATTTTCTATATCATATTATACCCTCTCGAAACTCATGGTACTGGTTACCGTAAGGTCGATCTAGGTCGACTATAATTTTTTATATAATTTCGAATCGAAAAATGCATTTATTATCCATTAAGTTATCTATATTCTTGGTCCTTACAACAACTTAAGTCGACATAGTGATGACCGGCTGTCCACCCACCCGTCTGTCTGTTGAAATTAAGCTCATTCACAAAAAAAAATTGTGTGAGTCCGATCACAGGAGAGATGTGTAAACATCTAATAATTAAAGATTTCTTTATGGCACTTTTTTAAAATCAAACAGAAAGCGTTTCTATATATCAATTATAGCAAACAACTGCAGGGGCTCTGCTAATATAAAAATATTTTTTATTATTTATTATTTCAACCGGTTAATTTTTAATTTTTCGTATTTAATTTTTCATTTTTCATTTTTTTTTTTAATTTTTAATTTTTCGTTTTTCATTTTTAATTTTTTATTTTTCATTTTTTATTTTTCATTTTTAAAATTTTCTTTTATAATAAAAGATGGGTCTAGCTCAAATATTTCTGGTAGCTACAAACAGCAGCACAAAGTCAATAGACCCTGTACCACTATGTGGTACACTTTCTGGAATCACTTTCTGAGTCGATTTAGCGATGTCCGTCCGTCTGTCCTTCCGTCTGTGTCCATGTAAACCTTGCAATCAAACTACAGGTCGTAAAAATTAAGATATTTCAAAGAAATTTGACATATAAGCCTTCACCAGCCACGGGATAAACGCTACGGAAATTGGTGAAATTTGGTCCATGTTCAGACCTGGTCCCCATACAAATGACCCCTACGAAATCAACTTAAGGGTCCATAAAATCCAAATTATCGTATAGATCTCAGTCAAATTGTTTTAATATGTGTTTATTACACCCATTTATCAGTTGTTTTAAAAATAAACCCCATATTCCTTGTCATAGCTCCCGTATAAAGCTGCTTCGCGATTTTCACTTAAATCTGTCAAAAAACATAAATATTGCACAGATTTTCCTCAAATTTGGTTTGTGTATATTTTTTTTTTAAATAAAAGTAACTTTACCAGACATGGTCGGGATCGGTCCATTTTTGGGCCAAGTCCCCATATAGATATAGCATCCGATATGAACTTTTTCATATCTGCAGCCAAAAAAATAATAAAAATTGCACTTAAATTTGGTTTATGCTTATTTTTTATATCCACTTAGTTGGACCGAAGAGATAGTGTCTCTAAACTATGGTATAGAGTATCGTATAGTCGGTCTAGACCGACTATAAATTAATAATTTTCTTACTTGTTTTTATTTTAATTTTTTTAATTTTCATTTTTATTTTCTCATTTAAAATTATTTTTTTCATTTTTTATTTTTTATTTTTCATTTTTAATTCTCCGTTTTTCTTTTTTTATTTTATATGTTTCTTTTTAAATTTTTTATTTTCACTTATCATTTATTTTTTTTTTTTTTTAATTTTTCATAATTTATTTTTCATTTTCTATATTTTATTTTTTAATTTTCATTTTTAATTTTAAATTGTTCGTTTTTCGTTTTTCCTTTTTCATTTTTTATTTTTCTTATATAATTTTTTATTTTTGACTTTTCATTTTTTATTTTTTATATCTTATTTTTAATTTTTTTTTCCATTTTAATTTTTCATTTTTTATTTTTAATTTTTAATTTTTAATTTTTAATTTTTAATTTTTAATTTTTAATTTTTAATTTTTAATTTTTAATATTTAATTTTTAATTTTTAATTATTAATTTTTAATTTTTAATTTTTAATTTTTAATTTTTAATTTTTATTTTTCATTTATTATTTTTCATTTTTATTTTTTCATTTCCAATTTTTCAGTTTTCAATTTTCATTTTTGATTTTTCTTTTTCATTTTTTATTTTCCTTTTTCATGTTTCATTTTTTATTTTTCAGTTTTCAGTTTTCATTTTTTATTTTTCATTTTTCTTGTTTCGTTTTTATTTTTTTTTTTCAATTTTTATTTTTAGTTTTTAATTTTTCATTTTTGATTTTTCATAATTTAATTTTTGGTTTTTTTTTAATTTTTATTTTTCATTTTTTCTTTTTCCTTCTTAATTTTTTATTTTTCATTTTTTGTTTCTCATTTTTTATTTTATATATTATAATTTTTCATTTCTAATTTTTCATTTTTAATATTTCACTTTTAGTTTTCGTTTTTAATTTTTTATTTTTCATTTTTCATTTTAATTTTTCGTTTTTCGATTTTCATTTTTCATTTTTGATTTATGATTTTTCATTTTTCATGTTTCTTTTTTTATTTTTCCTTTCTCATTTTCAAACAGGTTATTGCATAAAATAACTTTTTCACCAATTCAGTCATAAGTCACACCAATTTTGTCTTACTTCTCACATGTTACGCCGTTTTTGTGACTGTATTCTAAAATAGAAATTTACACCCCTGTGCGTATAAATGTTTACACATCAAAAACCCAGATACCAGGATAAAGTTATTATAATATTATTTTTCATTATTTCGAGCAGGGTGCTATTGAAGATGGTGTAAATCGGGAATAAATGTGCCAAGCCTATGTCCAAAAATATAAATACACCTCTAAATAATGCTAAAAATTCAGTAAGTTTACGAAATGGTTTACCTCTTCAAATACTTTGTTTACATTTGTTATAAATAGCGCAATAACTCCACATGTTAGTGTAAACGCAAAACCCATGTGGAGGGTATCAAAGATTCAGCAAAGCCGAATTTAACACTAATACTAATTTCGATAATTTTTGTATGGGAGTATGTCTTAAATTTTTGAAATTCAATTTTTTTTTTTGCAAAATTATGTTTTACCTTCTTTTTTATTTTTTGTAGGGTGAGTGTGAGAATTTTTTTTCGAAGTGTATATACATATATATATATATCTTCGCGATACTACGATTTGACGAAGTTCAATGGGATTGACCTATTACATGATATTTCTGTCGAATAGAAAGATTCAAACTTTAGTCCTTAATATGACTTTTGAAATCAGTATAATTTATTTTTAATAAAACTTCATATGTTGAGCTCGAGGTCATGTTGAAGTTTTATTAACAATTGAAAGGTCGAATAAATACAACTATAAAAAAAAAAATAATTTATTTTTTTTATAAAAAAAAAAAACGTAATGCCATGGCCGCAGTTATGAACATCTTTATAGAAACTTACGAAAATACTCTTTGTTAGTCAGATCTAGAGCAATCGCCAATGAAAGTGAAATTTTTAAATATTGTATCAACTAAATTGGTCATGAATTACCATAAAAACAAGAAACTCACATTTTTAGTAACACAGTTTGGCTTGCTTGGAGAGTGGGGATGGGAGAAAGTCATGGTGAAGGTGCAGGGCCAGTATAGTAAAACCTGCAAAGTATTTGGAGTTCTCAGGCCATACATATTAATACCAATACTTAGACGTATGATTGATAATTATGGTAATTATATAATTATAATATAACATTTCACTCTTCCGCAAAACTAATACTTAGATGTATTATCTTAATACCTATTAATATATATCAGACATGGGCAAACGAATTTTGTGCGGCCCCATATAAATTAAAAAAGAAAATATAAAAAATTTTTTTGTTTGTTATTAAAAAAAAATTAAAAAAATTTTCAAAATTTTTTTCCAAATTTAGATTTAATTTCAATAAATAATTTATGGTATAGGATCAATATAAACTAGCAGTTTCCAGCCGTCGAAATTCGAGTGCAAATTCTAGGAAATTTTATTTTTTCATTAAATAAAGACCCTAAAAGTATGCTAATCAATTATAGCCAATTCACAAATCAACATAAAAAAAAACTCATTTTTATTACAAGCACATTAACAAATTTAATAAACGCACACATAGCATTGTATAATTTTATGTATGTGTTAGTAGCAACTTTAAATGCAATTTACTCAAAATAAGGGAAAAAATTTTAAAATATGTAAACTTGGAAAACGGCTAAAAAGAAATACCTTTCAAATAATATGCGTTTTGCCAAAATCGGGTTAAAACGATAGAACAAAACGTCAGTCACAAGAAATCGCCTAGCCTATTAATATTATAGATTAATACATATCAAGCGACTTTTGTGCGGCCCCATATAAATTTAAAAATAAAATAAAAAACATTTTTTGTTTCTTAATTTAAAAAAAAAAAAATATATTAACGAACGAATTTTGTGCGGCCCCATATAAATTAAAAAAAAAATTGTTTCTAAATTTATGTTTGTTAATTAAAAAAAAAAAGAATTGAAAAAATTTCAAATATTTTTTTAAATTTGGATTTAATTCAAAAAATAATTTATGAAATAGCATTAATAAAAATTTTTAATAGGGACACAAAATTTATACAAATTATTTGAATGTAACATCCATCAGTTAGCATGCTCCTTTTTTCTTTAAGAAACAATATTGCATGTACAAAAAAAAAATGCATTTTAAAATATGTACGTATGTATGTTTGCAAAGCACACTCATGATTTGAAATACAAACGACAGAGCATAATGATTTTTCTCTCTCGTTTTTTAAAGTTCATTGTTTTATTCCCTTTTTTATTTGCCTTGTTAAGATAAGAGATTTGTAGGTATTTTTAAAAATGTTAATGCTAGTAGAAAATTTATAAGATGAAAACTGCAAAAACAAGAGACGATTTTATTATTATTATTATTTGGTTATTTATTACTACTAAGGCTATCTGCTTAATCAGAGACGATTTTGTTAAGATTTTATGTGCTGAAAAAACTCTTAAGTTTTTGAACGATCATTGCAGTGTAAAGTTTTATTGTGTTATGTGAGTTGTGCCCCCCACCTTTTACAAATTATTAATTTAAAGTTTTAGTTGGTAAGCTTTTATGTATTATCCTTTTTAATTTTTAAACAGGAAATAGAATTAAAATGTAAGCCTTCAGCTACCATTAAGCTTTTTATACATATTGTAACAACCAACTTCATAAAAAAATGTTTCAAAAAAGCATGTGTTGAAACATAATTCAATTGAACTCTAAAATTTTGTTTAAAATATTTTTGGATGCTAAAAAAGGTTTCGGATGTAAGGGCTTCTTACAATGTTTAATACTTTTGTTAGTATTTCAAAATAATATTTTTGAGTTATAAATAAGAATTAATATTTGAGCTCGAGGTCTGATTTTGCCAAAAGTTATTATCGAGCTCAAATATTTTTTTCTTATTTACATTGGAATGGTCGAATATAAACATCTTTAAATAATTTTTGAGTTATTTGAAAAACTTTGCTGTTAGGGAAATATAAATTTTTTGAATCAGAAAGGAAAAATCATATTTTCTTAAAAATTACTGAAAAGTATTAATTAAAATTAATAACAAATTGCAAAACTGAAACTGGTAAATTGGATGATTTTTAATTATATCGCATGTTCATTTTATTGAAATTAACTGGGGTTGAAATGTCATCAACGAGCAATAAAAAACCTAATATAGTGGATGAAACTAGAAAATTTCACACAAATTTGGATTTGTTGAAAATAAGGGTACACCTTTGTGCCTGATTTGCAAACTTACTGTACCACATAACAAACTTTACAATTTAAGTAGACATTATTAACAATCTCATTCACAATTTGCCAAAGATTATGCCTTTAATACAAATCATAATCACTAATAATATTTCAGTCTGAAATTTATATTAAATGAATTAATAAATTTTATGTTTGTTTAAAAATTGGTACTTTTTTTTTTGCTTTTTTGTTTAAAAGTGAATATTTGTTTAGAAATAAAATAGTGCGGCCCACCGTCAGTGGGCGCTGAAGAACATCTTCTGTTTTTTTTAGCAGTACACGTGAAAGAAAACGAACTTAAAATAAAGCTACACTCGAATCTGTGTTGTTTATATGTGTTCGAAACAAAATATACGTGATAGAAAAATGTTGGCGAAGATAGCGAAATATTAAGACAAAACACAGTCATGATTGTGTTTGGCACCGTACAAAATTTGGAAGCACACATAATTGACATGAAAATAAAAATATGTATTGGCTGCTTTAGAAGAGAACATTGTCTGTTTGATGTGTGTATTTTCTGCACCTTGCAGTTAACGAAGCCAGACGCAGAATTACTAGCTTCACGCATGCAGCAGTGGAAACATCTTGCAGTTGGGACAAAGTAACAATCGATAGAGATAGAAGCTTGGAATTGGCTGCATATTTTTAAAAGAAACACTTTATTCTATACTGTACTGATGTTGATGGTTTATTTCAAAAAATTAACCAGCCCTTTGACAAAACTGAATGGAGATTATTCACTGATGGCTCTATGTATACAGTTTAAAGGCTCATCTTTTGCATAATGGGAATGAAAAACCATCCATACCAATTGCTCATGCCATTAATACAAAGGAAAATTACGAATCAATGACTGAAATTTTGACATTACTCAAATTCAACGAATATAAATGGAAGACCTGTGGTGACCTCATGGTGTGTGATTTAAATTTCTTTGTATATATAGTATAAACCATCGTAAATAACTGCAAATTAACCTCATTCAGGTCATTGGTTTGTTGACTGGTATGCAAGGAGGTTTCACAAAATATTATTATTTCCTTTGTCCGTGGGATAGTCGCACTACATGTCATCATTATGTTAGAACAGAGTGGCCAATAAGAACACAGTATTCACCAGGAAAACAAAACATTTCAAACAAACCCTTAATTAATCCAAATGACTTTCAATGGTGCGTGGTAGAGAAGAAAAAATTATATATTTCAAAAATTCATAACTTCACTGTATTCTCTTTCCGCCGCTGCATATAAAATTTGACCTTTTTAAGAACTTTGTCAAGGCTCTAGACAAAGATGGTGCATAATTAAATATTTTTTTTTTCATAAAAGTTCATATGCTAAAATCAAAGAAGGCATATTTGTTGGCCCTCAGATCAGGAAGCTATTGAATGATGACAAATTTTCACAATGTTTATTGGAGTAAGAATATGCAGCCTGGAGATCTTTCAAGAGCCTCGTGGGCAGTTTCCTTGGAAACAATAAGAGTAAAAAGTACAGACAAAGTGTTGATGCATTATTGAAAAATTATCACGAATAAGGTGCACGAATGTCACCCAAAATGCATTTTCTTCAAAACTTAAGTGCGGTGAGCGCCGAACAAAGGAAGTGTACTCACCAATATATAATGAAAATTGATAGAAATTATTAAGGATTTTGGGACTAAAGCATGCTGGGACACTATTGCTGGACTCTAATACGTGAAACTGAACCAACAAAATAAAAACGACGTTCATAAACGCCACTCACTTTTGAAAATTCATTGATTTTTAAATAAACTAATAATTTTTTATGTAAAAAACGTATTAAAACATTTTTTTTTGTATCAGGAAAACCTGAAGTGATAGAGAAAAACTAATTACAGAATCGAGTTCAGCCCACCAAATTACCCTATGTCAGATATTTGGTTGCTCCAGTCCAAAACTTTGTTGGCTAGTGTTATGTATAGGGTAAGGAATCTCATGCAAATGCATATTTTTACTGGTCAACCTAAAGCCGACACGGTTAAGTTATCTTTGCGAATCGTGGAATTTCCTTTAAAATGGCATTCATTCGTTTTTGCATATTTTGCATATTTTGCTAAAAATATCCGTTTTTGCATATTTTAGCGCATATTTTAACAAATTTTACAATAGCTGCATGTTTTTTTTTTTTTTGCATATTTTGGTTTGTTTTGTCTGTTATCCATTTGAAAAAGTATAACGCCTCTGAAATTTAGTGCGACATCTTCTGGTAAAAGTTGACACATAATTTGTTACAAAATATTCGTCTGAACCACCCTGTTGATCTGTCAATTTTCATATTTATACAACATTTTTACTGTTTTGCTTGGGAATTCGCTGAATGTTTGTAACTTTAGACAACAAAACATGTCTTAATTAGAAAGTGAGTTGGTTTTGAGATTCTTTACTGCAAAATTATCAAAGTTAACATTTTATAATACTTTCAGAGTGCAATGCCGAAAACCAAAGCAACTTCATCGTCAAACCTTAATAAATACGTGTCTGAACATCCGAGTGTATTTCAAACGGATGGAGTCGTCCTTTTCTGCAAAATTTGCAATAAGACAGTGGGCTGTGGAAGGAAATTTCAAGTCGACCAGCATTCGAAAAGCACGAAGGAAGCATAAGGAACTGCATGATCGACGCTCCGAAAAAATACAGCCTTTGATAACTACCACCGTAGCAGCGGGGCGAAGCAAATTCTCCATGGACTTATGCGAAGCTTTCATATCAGCAGATATTCCATTGTATAAGCTCAACAACCCAAAACTAAGACATTTTTTGCAAACATATACCAACGAGGTTATTCCACATGAAACATCAATGCGCAAAACTTATATCGACGAAATATATGTTCGCACATTAAACAAAATCTAAAATGCTCTAACTGACCATTTCCTATGGATTTCCATGGATGAAACCACCGATATCCAGGGGAGGTATGTTGCAAATGTTATTGTGGGAATTTTGCATGAAAATGAAGTTATGTGCGACAAAAAATTTTTACTCAATGTCGTGGAAATGGATAAAACTAATCACGCGACAATAGCTCGTGCCTTCAATGACTCCATTGCCTTGCTCGGTGAGGATTTTGAAAAAAATAAAGTTCTTCTTTTAACGGATGCTGCGCCATACATGGTGAAAGTGGCAAAGGGGTTACAAATCTTTTATCCGAAGCTATTGCATGTTACTTGTATCGCTCATGCTGTCCACCGAATAGCGGAAGAAATTCGAAGTAATTTTTGCGAACTGAATGCTCTTATATCTCATGGCAAAAAAATATTTATAAAAGCACCTTCGCGTGTTCACATTTTCAATGAAAAATTTCCTGGCATTCCGCTTCCTCCAGAGCCAATTATACCAAGATGGGGCACGTGGCTAAATGCTGTCAAATATTATAGCCAGAACATCGAAAAATTTGCCGAAGTAGTACGGGAACTTGACGATTCCGACTCGATATCGATTAAGCACGTAAAAGAACTGTTAGACTTGCCTTCTCTCAAATCTCAACTGATTTTTGTGCACATCAACTATGGTTTTTTATGCGAAGTTATAAAAAAACTAGAAGGACGAAATTCTTTGGCAGATGCAGTCAATTGAATGAATAATTCCGTTACGAAAATAAATGATGTAAAAGGCTCAATTGGCTTAAAAATTATTGAAAAATTAAACAATGTTCTCTTAAAGAATAAAGGTTTCCTTGAAATAAGGAAAATAGCAGGAATATTGGAATTTGGTGAAAATTTTTCACACACCAATTATACAATAAAAGAAGTGTGTACTTTTAAATATGCTCCTGTAACATCTGTTGATGTTGAGCGGTCCTTTTCTTTGTACAAGAACTTTTTAAGACCGAATCGGGAAAGCTTTGTGTTTGAAAACCTAAAAAAAAAACTTTTTTGTTCACGCCAATAACGCAATAAATTAAACTCATCTCTCTTCTATGGACTTAATTGCTTTAATTTTATTTAGTTTTAGTTTAACATATATTTGTTATTTATGGTTTTGTTTTTCTTTATACTTATTTTATTTGAACACATATTAAATTATTTGTTTTCCGCTTTTTTATTATACTAAATGAATTGTTTTCAGCCTTTTTTGTTAAATTACTTGCAATATTTTTTTTAAAATAAAATATTGGCAAAATATTTTTAATTGCATATTTTCTGTGTTTTAAGTGCATATTTTCTAATTTTAAGTGCATGTTTTATGCGCATATTTTCGATTTTTAAGTGCATGAGATTCCTTGCCCTAGTTATGTATAATTAATATAACTAGTATAGCCCAGTACTCGAAATGCGAGTGCAAATTCTAGGATATATTATTTTTTCCTTTAACTTTTTTCTCTCAATGTTTTTTTTTAAATCTGTATATTAAAACAATTTCTGAATATTTAAAGGAGCCTAAAGGTATGCTAATCAATTTTAGCAATTCAGCATAGGGTGTGTCATATACAATTTAAATCATTCGCACTAATAGGGTGTAACAAATTATTAGAAATATTTTATTTTATTTAATTTGAGATATTTTTAAAACAGATTAAACACAAATTTTATCATTCTCAGCTATTCCTCCATATGAACTATAACTATGCCAATTTTCACACTCCTCCGTGCCCGCATATTGCTTAAAAAGGGAACTAAAAATTACCTTTGCGTATTAATATATAGATTAACACTCATACGTCTAAATATTAATATTAATCTATAATATACATATATAGGCTAGGCGATTTCTTGTGGCTGATGTTTTGTTCCACCGTTTTATCCCGATTTTGACAAAACGTATGTTATATAAAAGGCATTCCTTTTTAGCTGATTTTCAGATTTACAGATTTGTAAATATTTTCCTTTATTTTGAGTAAATTGCATTTAAAGTTGCAACTAACACATACATAAAATTATACAATGCTATTAAATTTGTTAATGTGTTTGTAATAAAAATGTAATTGTTTTTTGTGTCGATTTGTGAATTGGCTATAATTGATTAGCATACTTTTAGGGTCTTTATTTAATGAAAAACTAAAATTTCCTAGAATTTGCACTCGAATTTCGAGGGCTGGAATCTGCTAGTCAATATAATTATATTAATATGTATCTATAATATTTGTAGGCTAGGCGATTTCTTGTGACTGATGTTTTGTTTCACCGTTTAATCCCGTTTTTGACCAAACGTATGTTATTTGAAAGGTATTTCTTTTTAGTTGATTTTCAGATTTACAGGTTTGTAAATATTTTCCTTTATTTTGAGTAAATTGCATTTAAAGTTGTTTCTATCACATACATAAAATTATACAATCCCACGTGTGTGTTTATTATATTTGTTAATGTGTTTGTAATTTAAATGAGTTTGTTTTTTTGTTGATTTGTGAATTGGCTACAATCGATTAGCATACTTTAAGGGTCTTTATTTAATGAAAAAATTAAAAAAAAAATTTTAGAATTTGCACTCGAATTTCGAGGGCTGGAATCTGCTAGTCAATATAATTATATTAATATGTATCTATAATATTTGTAGGCTAGGCGATTTCTTGTGATTGATGTTTTGTTCTACCGTTTTATCCCGATTTTGACAAAACGTATGTTATATAAAACGCATTTCTTTTTAGCTGATTTTCAGATTTACAGATTTGTAAATCTTTTCCTTTATTTTGAGTAAATTGCATTTAAAATTGCTACTGTCACATACATAAAATTATACAATCCCACGTGTGTGTTTATTATATTTGTTAATGTGTTTGTGTTAATGTGTTGAGTTTGTTTTCTTCACTTAAAATGACTTGAATTGTAAAGCATATCTTTAGGGTCTTTATTTAATGAAAAAATAAAATTTCTTAGAATTTGCGGTCGAATTTCGAGGGCTGGAATGTGCTAGTTAATATAATACATCTAAGTATTAATTTCGCAGAAGAGTGAAATGAGAAATCATCAACAGTTCTTGATTTATAGATGAAAAATAAAGCAAACAAACATCAAGTTAAGGACAAAACATAAAAAATCATAAAAAAAAGTTTAACCTAACAATGCCAAGCCCTTTGGAGGTTATAATAAGCGGCCTAGTGTTCTTGCCCTGACGTGAAAATTTCTGACCCCCCCCCCCCTCCGAAATGGCTGTGTAAAAGTCCCTATAAAGAGCAGCCACACCAATCATCTAAAGACTTAAAAACATTATATATTTTAATCGAGTTTGGGTTATATGTTTTTGAAACATATAAGAGACCCCTTTACATACGGTTTTGATTGGGCCTTTTTTAAACCTAGTTCCCATATATATATCTTGGCAATAACATATGTTTATTTAAAATTGGTTTGTGCTTAATTTTTACACTAAAAAGCTCCCTCATGGAACTTACAATATGGAGTAAACCGACAAAAATCTTCTTAGTGCAAATAACCAACAACACTTAATATGATGTCTGATATTAAAATTTGATCCAGCATTTTACAAAATTATTTTAAAATATTTTTTCTTTTTTGAAGTATGAAAAAGAATGGCTTAATATCAAATATTTATTAATTTGGCGGATTATATTTCAGTTCAATATAAAAAGTTTGGAAGTGACAATGTAACTGGGCACGTATATATTAATACTTGTTACTTGTAAGGACCCAACTGTGCTACGGTGACAATGGTGGAGGGTTTGTAACTTTTAAATTAAATCAAGAGTGCACTAAAACTTATAAATTTAAATGATTTTTATTTAAATTTAAATATTTGTTAAGTAAAACTTGTATAAGTTTTGATATTTTTCTTATAATATTTTAATATTCTTCATTAGAAACACTTTATTTATTTGTTGGTCTTATTTTATTATTTTATGAAATATATTTATTTTATATATTTTTTTATCTTTTTATTTTTTTTTTTTTTCATTATTTTCTATAAAAATAAAATAGTTTTTTTTATCTACACTATTAAATATTTATTTTTATTTAATATAATTTTTATCTTGTAAGACGAATGCTAAGTTTATAAAGTCAATTAATTTTGTTATAAAATATTTTTGTTATTTTTTATATAAATTATTTTTATTTATATAAAATTTTTGTTAAAAAATATTTTTTTTTTTGGATTTCACTATTTACACTAACCAAAAAATTAAAGTAAACTTAAGATTTTTTTATTTAAAAAAATATATATAGGAATCACTTATTGTTCTAGTTGCTTAAAGCGGACATCCGCTTTGACGTTACGCGTATAAATGTTTGCAAACGATGTAACAGTTTAACCATCTAGCTGTAATGTTTTAAAGTTGTTTTCACTTTATACACATACTCTCACATACAAGCATCTTGTAAGTCATTCCACTCACTTGTCTAGAGCCAATAAATAGAGATCATTTTTATGAGATGAAACTGTCACATGATTAGTTTTTAAAAAATTTCTGACTACTCAGTATTGAAAATAAAAACAAAAAAAAAATATATAAATTTATTTACCTACATAAAAAAATTATAATTTTTTTTTGTAATATTAATAAATTTTTGTTTTATGGTACTTCTAGTTTTCCAAAACTTTTTTAAAATTTGTATTTTATTTTTTTTTTTCTTAAATTTAATATTCTGTTATAAACCGTGTCTTCCGAATTCTGTAATTTTGCGTAACTTATCTGTTACGTGTTAAACTAACAACTGAATTAATGTTGACCAAGTCCTCAGTTTCATGTTCATGCTGTTAAAGGATGCTGTTTTTGTTTTCCGTTTTTCTTATATCTTTTTTTTTTAAGTTTACTCATTTTGATAATTGTTGCTCATGTTGAATAGCAAGAGTCAATTTTAACATGTTCATGGTCGTTCAAAATGCACTTTTGTATGTAATAAATAACTCTCGCTCTCTCTCTCTGATATAAAATCAGCTCTTAAAAATCCTAAAAAAGAAGCAACATGTTGTAAGCATCCATTAGGAAACAAGAAAAAAAACTTTATATAAACGACTTACAATCTCATTTATCTAGTTATTTGTACTCATTTACTCAATCTCTTAAATTCGCAAAAAGCAAGTTTCCTTGCACCCTACCCTTTGTGGGAGTTTCTGTCTATTAAGTTGTATAAGAAACTAGTTTGTTTACCTTTCCAGTCACGTGTTGCATGTCCAAAAATTGAGTAAAAGCTTAGCCACAGTTTATTGTTGTGCTCTCTAAATGAGTAGAAAAACCCCACCTTTTTAAAGGAAATAAAACATGCGCTCTCTTATGTTTTTGTAATGTTTTTTCTTATTTTTTTTGCAAATAACAAAAAGAGCTTTATTTTCAATTGCATTGGGATTAATGTAACTAACCCAACAGTGTCCATGCTTATTTGTGTCTCGGTTTAGATGCTTGTGTATGTGTGTTAAGTATTTTTCTGTTAGGGTGTGTATGTGTGCGTAGCTGTAAAGCATACGCCCCATATTGCAATGTATGTTATTTTAGTTTTTTCTTTCCTTGTTGTTGTTTATTTTGTATGTGTTGGTGTTTAGTTAACAATTTGTGTATACAGTTTGTTGTTGTTTTTGTTTCATTGCTATAATACGCAACATATCCTTAATGGAAATTTGAAATTTGTATGCAAATTGCAACCGCTACAAAAAATCCACTAAATGCTTTAAATGGGTTTTTATTTAAGAAAGTTTTTTTTAAGTGGAAAACTTGGAAATAATTTCTTGTTCTAAGTAAATTCAACACGACTTTCTAGCGGTCTACATATTCGTTAATTGAAAATAAATAAATAAATAAAAATGGTATTAGTTCAACCAGTATAATTTTGCTAGGAAAGGGATGGGGGAGACTATCTGCCTAACATTTTCATAAACTTTTGATTTTGCAGGTCTAGGGGTACTAAAAGCAAAGCAAAAAATCACCACAAATCAGGTGTAATGCTAAGTATCGTTTTCGTTAATACAATTAATTCTTTAAATCAACAGGTACCAATAAACGATTTTTTTAATGTAAAAAATATTTTTGTTATATAAAACAATTTTTGATGTGTAAACATCTATACGCGCAGGGGGGTAAATTTCTATTTCACAATACAATGAAAAAAACTGCGTAACTCATATCGGTGTGAGCTGAAGCAGATAACGCTGTGTGACTTATGATTGTTTTGGTGACAACATTATGATATGTTCTTTTCTAAACATTTTCCAATTGTCTTTCAAAACACATCAATTGTATTTCAGAAACCATCAATATAATTTCAGAAAACATCATTTGAATTTCAGAAAACATGAATAGAATTTCAGAAAACATCAATATAATTTCAGAAAACATCATTCGAGTTTCAGAAAACATCAATTGAATTTCAGAAAACATCAATAGAATTTCAGAAAACATCACTTGAATTTCAGAAAACATAAATAGAATGTCATAAAACACCAATATAATTTCAGAAAACATCATTCGAGTTTCAGAAAACATCAATTGAATTTCAGAAAACATCAATAGAATTTCAGAAAACATCAATATAATTTCAGAAAACATCATTCGAGTTTCAGAAAACATCATTTGAATTTCAGAAAACATCATTCGAGTTTCAGAAAACATCAATTGAATTTCAGAAAGCATCAATAGAATTTCAGAAAACATCATTTGAATTTCAGAAAACATAAATAGAATTTCAGAAAACATCAATATAATTTCAGAAAACATCATTCGAGTTTCAGAAAACATCATTTGAATTTCAGAAAACATAAATAGGATTTCAGAAAACATCAATTGAATTTCAGAAAACATAAATAGAATTTCAGAAAACATCAACACAATTTCAGAAAACATCATTTGAATTTCAGAAAACATAAATAGAATTTCAGAAAACACCAATATAATTTCAGAAAACATCATTCGAGTTTCAGAAAACATCAATTGAATTTCAGAAAACATCAATAGAATTTCAGAAAACATCACTTGAATTTCAGAAAACATCACTTGAATTTCAGAAAACATAAATAGAATGTCATAAAACATCAATATAATTTCAGAAAACATCATTCGAGTTTCAGAAAACATCATTTGAATTTCAGAAAACATCATTCGAGTTTCAGAAAACATCAATTGAATTTCAGAAAGCATCAATAGAATTTCAGAAAACATCATTTGAATTTCAGAAAACATAAATAGAATTTCAGAAAACATCAATATAATTTCAGAAAACATCATTCGAGTTTCAGAAAACATCATTTGAATTTCAGAAAACATAAATAGAATTTCAGAAAACATCAATATAATTTCAGAAAACATCATTTGAATTTCAGAAAACATAAATAGAATTTCAGAAAACATTAATAGAATTTCAGAAAACATCATTCGGGTTTCAGAAAACATCATTTGAATTTCAGAAAACATAAATAGAATTTCAGAAAACATCAATTGAATTTCAGAAAACATAAATAGAATTTCATAAAACATCAATATAATTTCAGAAAACATCATTCGAGTTTCAGAAAACATCACTTGAATTTCAGAAAACATAAATAGAATTTCAGAAAACATCAATATAATTTCAGAAAACATCATTCGAGTTTCAGAACACATCATTTGAATTTCAGAAAACATAAATAGAATTTCAGAAAACATCAATTGAATTTCAGAAAACATAAATAGAATTTCATAAAACATCAATATAATTTCAGAAAACATCATTCGAGTTTCAGAAAACATCAATTGAATTTCAGAAAACATCAATAGAATTTCAGAAAACATCAATATAATTTCAGAAAACATCATTCGAGTTTCAGAAAACATCATTTGAATTTCAGAAAACATCATTCGAGTTTCAGAAAACATCAATTGAATTTCAGAAAGCATCAATAGAATTTCAGAAAACATCATTTGAATTTCAGAAAGCATCAATAGAATTTCAGAAAACATCATTCGAGTTTCAGAAAACATCAATAGAATTTCAGAAAACATCAATATAATTTCAGAAAACATCATTCGAGTTTCAGAAAACATCGTTTGAATTTCAGAAAACATAAATAGAATTTCAGAAAACATCAACACAATTTCAGAAAACATCATTTGAATTTCAGAAAACATAAATAGAATTTCAGAAAACATCAATATAATTTCAGAAAACATCATTCGAGTTTCAGAAAACATCATTTGAATTTCAGAAAACATCAATTGAATTTCAGAAAACATCAACACAATTTCAGAAAACATCATTTGAATTTCAGAAAACATAAATAGAATTTCAGAAAGCATCAATAGAATTTCAGAAAACATCATTCGAGTTTCAGAAAACATCATTTGAATTTCAATAAACATCAATTGAATTTCAGAAAGCATCAATAGAATTTCAGAAAACATCATTTGAATTTCAGAAAACATAAATAGAATTTCAGAAAACATCAATATAATTTCAGAAAGCATCATTCGAGTTTCAGAAAACATCATTTGAATTTCAGAAAACATAAATAGGATTTCAGAAAACATCAACTGAATTTCAGAAAACATAAATAGAATTTCAGAAAACATCAACACAATTTCAGAAAACATCATTTGAGTTTCAGAAAACATAAATAGAATTTCAGAAAACATCAATATAATTTCAGAAAACATCATTTGAGTTTCAGAAAACATAAATAGAATTTCAGAAAACATCAATATAATTTCAGAAAACATCATTTGAATTTCAGAAAACATAAATAGAATTTCAGAAAACATAAATAGAATTTCAGAAAACATCAACACAATTTCAGAAAACATCATTTGAATTTCAGAAAACATAAATAGAATTTCAGAAAACATCAATATAATTTCAGAAAACATCATTTGAATTTCAGAAAACATCAATTGAATTTCAGAAAACATAAATAGAATTTCAGAAAACATCAACACAATTTCAGAAAACATCATTTGAATTTCAGAAAACATAAATAGAATTTCAGAAAACATCAATATAATTTCAGAAAACATCATTCGAGTTTCAGAAAACATCATTTGAATTTCAGAAAACATCAATTGAATTTCAGAAAGCATCAATAGAATTTCAGAAAACATCATTTGAATTTCAGAAAACATAAATAGAATTTCAGAAAACATCAATATAATTTCAGAAAGCATCATTCGAGTTTCAGAAAACATCATTTGAATTTCAGAAAACATAAATAGGATTTCAGAAAACATCAACTGAATTTCAGAAAACATAAATAGAATTTCAGAAAACATCAACACAATTTCAGAAAACATCATTTGAGTTTCAGAAAACATAAATAGAATTTCAGAAAACATCAATATAATTTCAGAAAACATCATTTGAATTTCAGAAAACATAAATAGAATTTCAGAAAACACCAATATAATTTCAGAAAACATCATTTGAATTTCAGAAAACATTATTCGAGTTTCAGAAAACATCAATTGAATTTCAGAAAGCATCAATAGAATTTCAGAAAACATCATTCGAGTTTCAGAAAACATCATTTGAATTTCAGAAAACATCATTCGAGTTTCAGAAAACATCAATTGAATTTCAGAAAGCATCAATAGAATTTCAGAAAACATCATTTGAATTTCAGAAAACATAAATAGAATTTCAGAAAACATCAATATAATTTCAGAAAACATCATTCGAGTTTCAGAAAACATCATTTGAATTTCAGAAAACATAAATAGGATTTCAGAAAACATCAATTGAATTTCAGAAAACATAAATAGAATTTCAGAAAACATCAACACAATTTCAGAAAACATCATTTGAGTTTCAGAAAACATAAATAGAATTTCAGAAAACATCAATATAATTTCAGAAAACATCATTTGAATTTCAGAAAACATAAATAGAATTTCAGAAAACACCAATATAATTTCAGAAAACATCATTCGAATTTCAGAAAACATAAATAGAATTTCATAAAACATCAATATAATTTCAGAAAACATCATTCGAGTTTCAGAAAACATCATTTGAATTTCAGAAAACATCATTCGAGTTTCAGAAAACATCAATTGAATTTCAGAAAGCATCAATAGAATTTCAGAAAACATCATTTGAATTTCAGAAAACATAAATAGAATTTCAGAAAACATCAATATAATTTCAGAAAACATCATTCGAGTTTCAGAAAACATCATTTGAATTTCAGAAAACATCATTCGAGTTTCAGAAAACATCAATTGAATTTCAGAAAGCATCAATAGAATTTCAGAAAACATCATTCGAGTTTCAGAAAACAACATTTGAATTTCAATAAACATCATTCGAGTTTCAGAAAACATCAATTGAATTTCAGAAATCATCAATAGAATTTCAGAAAACATCATTTGAATTTCAGAAAACATAAATAGAATTTCAGAAAACATCACTTGAATTTCAGAAAACATAAATAGAATTTCAGAAAACATCAATATAATTTCAGAAAGCATCATTCGAGTTTCAGAAAACATCATTTGAATTTCAGAAAACATAAATAGAATTTCAAAAACATCAATTGAATTTCAGAAAACATAAATAGAATTTCAGAAAACACCAATATAATTTCAGAAAACATCATTCGAGTTTCAGAAAACATCAATTGAATTTCAGTAAACATCAATAGAATTTCAGAAAACATCAATTGAATTTCAGAAAACATCAATAGAATTCCAGAAAACATCATTTGAATTGCTGAAAACATTAATTGTTTTTCAGAAAACATCAAATGAATTTCAGAAAACATCAATTGCATTTCAGAAAACATGAATTGAATTTCAGAATACAGCATAAATAGAATTTCAGAAAACATCACTTGAATTTCAGAAAACATAAATAGAATTTCGGAAAACATCACTTGAATTTCAGAAAACATCAATATAATTTCAGAAAGCATCATTCGAGTTTCAGAAAACATCATTTGAATTTCAGAAAACATAAATAGAATTTCAGAAAACATCATTTGAATTTCAGAAAACATCAATAGAATTTCAGAAAACATCACTTGAATTTCAGAAAACATAAATAGAATTTCAGAAAACACCAATATAATTTCAGAAAACATCATTCGAGTTTCAGAAAACATCAATTGAATTTCAGTAAACATCAATAGAATTTCAGAAAACATCAATTGAATTTCAGAAAACATCAATAGAATTCCAGAAAACATCATTTGAATTGCTGAAAACATTAATTGTTTTTCAGAAAACATCAAATGAATTTCAGAAAACATCAATTGCATTTCAGAAAACATGAATTGAATTTCAGAATACAGCATAATCGACTTATTTTTTATGCACTGGAAAATATGATGTTGATGTTTTCTTTCATTATTAGATGTTTACACATCTCCCTTGTGATCGGACTCACATGATTTTTTTTTAATGAGAAGTCTGTCATATTGAGCAATACAATTGCTAACAGTCCATAATTGTATTTCAGTATTGGCTTCGTTACATTTCAAAATTTTATTGTTATTAGTTAATCATGTTTTCTACAAATGATTTCTCGTATTAAAAAAAAAAATTTTTTTTTACCAATTTGTAAATTTTTTGGCTTGCATAAACTGAAGAAATAAAATTATTATATTTTTTAATAACTTAATCTAATCTAATCTTAATGGACAATAAAGCATAATAGATTACATATTAAAAATAAAAATTAAAATTAAAAATTTTTAGCATTAAAAGTTGGTAACAATACATGGGAAAGTTTTACTAAATTCTGAATTTGTCAATTTTTTAAGTCCTAAAATTATATATTATATTTTGTTCTCTATCGGGAGACAACAAATTTGTTACGGAAACTATAATTTCATAAAACAGATAAACAAAAAAAAAAATTTTTTATAATAACGCCCAAACAATGGAAACTTAGAATTCAGTAACAAAGTTGATTTTAACAATAAATATATAGATATAAAGGAATATGTATAAAATCTGTTTCTGACTATTTCTTTCAGTTGCGTTTTAAACGCAATTGTATTTTTTAATGTTTTTACCTTATAATTGATAATCATAAAATTATGGCAAGAATAAAGTTTTGTGAAGAGTTAAAAACCAGAATAATAGATGATTTTAGTACTGGTCTTAAGCTAAGGAAAATTTGTGAGAAATATTCTGCACACAGAAAAAAGATTAGTTGGAATTCTGTTGCAACTAGAAAAATTTGTTAAAATAATACGAATTTTCATTGCAATTTTTTAATTTTTAAAAATACAATAGAGATATTCTCTTATAACTACCGTATAAACACAATTCTTTATACGAATTTCTAACCTAATTTAATTGAAGGAACCTACTAAAACCAAGAATAACACGTTTTAGTTCTAATTAGTGGCGACTGTAACTACTAACTCAATTATACCAGCACATTGCAACCTGAAAATATTTAATATATGTTGTAACATATAATTGGTTAGAGCGCTACGTATAAAATTTGTATTAAGAATTATTTTTCGGTTATAACAAAAGATACAAAAATTTTTAACCTCTTTTGATATTTTTAACCGACAGGAAATTGTATGAGTTATTTCCTATTGCAAATACCAAAAAAATAAGAATATGATTAGCCAGACCAAATTCTTTGATTTACATACATATATTGTATTTGTCAAAAAAAAAAAAAAAAAAAAAAACAAATAAATAAAATGTAATAAAGAAAACTTTAATATATAACGTGAAAATTTAATTCAACAATTCAAAATCAATCATAACATGTAAATAATTTAACTCATAACAACAAAGTTTTTATTAAAACTCTTTCTTTCCTTATGCATGTGAATTTTGAATCTCTCCGTGACTGTGCATATTTTAAAAATAATCTTTGGTCACAACAAGTCTATGAACAAATTTTCAGATCGATCGGATGAGGGGAAGTGAGGTATTAATTTTTCAGAGCAAGTATATCGACCAAGTTTCAGATCGATCGGATAACGGGAAATGGGTTTTAAATCACTTCGTGACTATGCGTGACTATGTCGAAGTTAACGTTTCCTTACAGCAAGTGCATGGACCAAGTTTTAGATCGATCGGATGAGGGGAAATGATATTCAGATCACTCCATGACTGTGCGTGACTACGCGTGACTGTGCAAAATTAATCTGTAGTCACAGCAATGGGCCAAGTTTCAGATCAATTGGATAAGGGCGAATGGGGTTTAAATCACTCCGTGACTGTGCGTGACTATGCGTGACTGTGCGTGACTATCTTTAATTTAATACTTTTTCACAAAAAATCTATAGACCAAGTTTCAGATTGATTGGATGAGGGGAAATGGGGTTTAAATCACAACTTGACTGTGCGTGACTGTGAGTGACTATGTCGAAGTTAACCTTTTTCTCACAGAAAGTATATGGACCTGGTTTCAGATCGATCGGATGAGCATAAATGACATTTAGATCTCACCGTGACTGTGCGTGACTGTTCGTGACTACCCCAAAATTAATCTGTAGTTACAACAACACTATGGACCAAGTATCGGATCGATCCGTGAGTAAGTCAAAGTTAATCTTTTTTTCACAGCAAGTGTCCTGATGAAGTTTCAGAGTGATCAGATGAGCGGAAATGCTATTTAGAACACTCCGTGACTGTGCGTGACTACCCCAAAATTAATCTGTAGTCACAACAAGACTATGGGCCAAGTTTCAGATCAATTTGATAAGGGGGAATGTGGTTGCTCCACGACAGAGGGTATGAGTTAAAAGAGTTTAAAAACGGTTGATTTTTTAAAATTAGAAATTTGTAAAATTATTTTAGCAAATTTTATACACAACTTTTTTAAAAGTGTTCATTGGTTGCGCGGATCCTGAAGTTAAGTCCCAAGCAGCATTAGAAAGTATTTTTACATCTATGTAAACTGATCGGCTAACAGTAATAAAGCCGAAGCTAAATTCGAAGGAAGAAAAATTGATCCGCCCTAATGTTCATATGGAGGGTGGACCATATACATTTTACATTTTAATTTTACTATAAATGAAACTCAAAATTTTTGTTCATTCCCTTTTTTTTTAAACTCTTTCTTTTAACTCATACTTTCTGTCTGTCTGTCCGTCTGTCGTGAAGCAACTCCATTTCCCCTTATCCAATTGATCTGAGTCTTGTTGTGACTACAGATTAATTTTGGGGTAGTCACGCACTGTCACACACAGTTACGTACAGTCACAGAGTAATCTAAATGTCAGTTCCCTTTTCCGATCGATCTGGAACTTGGTCCATACACTTGCTGTGAAAAAAGATTAACTCTGATTTAGTTACGCACAGTCGCGCATGGTCACGCACAGTCACGGAGCGATATAAAACGGATTTCTCCTCATCCAATCAATCTGAAACTTGGTCCATACACTTGCCGAGAAAAAAAAGATTAACCATGACTTAGTCACGCACAGTCACGCATGGTCACGCACAGTCACGAAGATATTTTAAAACGGATTCTCCTCATCAAATCAATCTGAAACTTGGTCGATATACTTGCTGTAAAGAAAAATTAACTTCGACATAGTCACGCAGTCACGAAGTGATTTTAAACCCATCTCCCCTCATCCGATCGTTCTGAACTTCGGAAACTTGAGAAACGCGGAGAGATTCAGAACTCATATGCCTAACGAAGGAAAGAGTTTTAATAAAAACTTTGTTTTTATGGGTTAGATTCTTATTCGAAAGTAAAATACATGCGGTTAGTTATGTAACACTTTTCCATTTCAAATGACTTTCTCGGTTGGCCTTTAAGTAGCCCATGCAATCAAGCCAATTTTTCAGTAAATTATCAGTAGTCCAAAGTGGTCATATCGCAGTGCCAATGCACATTGCCAAAACGGCTAGTAACGCGATTTTTACAGTTGCTTCGAAAAAGATCAATTGTTTTAGAGCTTTTGTGGCACGGCGCGCCATCCTTTTTTTATATTAACCAACACTCCTACAAATGCAGTGCATTGTGTTGATTTCAGGAAAATAGGTTATGGGAAGGAGGAGAGAGGAAGTAGTGTTTGTGGATATTTGACTTAAATTTTATTAGATTACTAGCTGAGATTAGATTAGATTAGATTACTATCAGGTACAAAAAAAAGTTATGCAAATAGGAGAACCAAAGGAACATATGGTATGAATACGAAGTCGCTAGCATTAGTGGTTCAACAGTTATTAGAGTACCAACATACGCACCAACGTTTTTATATATTAAGATAACTGTCAGGAAAGACCTCTGCGGGGAGTTTATTCCACATACGGCTAGTTCGACTGATAAACGAATTCTCTCTGTAATGCGTTGTGCGGTCAACTGGACAATCGACTACAAACGGATGTAATCTACTAGAGAAGCGGGTAGAGCGAACCGAAACTCGGGCACTTGGAATAAGTTTGCTAATTTCAGAAGAACATTTCCCATGGTAATATCTATAGAACAGTGCTACACAACCCACACTGCGACGATGTTCCAATGAATTAATAGAGTTGGATACCCTACTGTCATTGATGAGCGCCAACGCCCTTCTTTGCACACGGTCCAGTAGCTCCAAAATAGACTTTGAAGCTCCTGCCCATATATGGGAATTGTATTCCATTTTCGATCGGATGTAAGTGATATAGATTTTAAGGGGATCAGAAGGACTGAAGTAATTTTTGCACCGTTTTAGAAAACCAAGACACTTGAATGATTCTTTCGACACTTGAAAAACATGCTCGTTCCAACGAACATCACATTGAATTCTCATGCCTAGAACATCAAGAGTATTCGATTCCTCAATACCTATACCAACCATAAATACAGATGACATTGTTGATACCGTGGCCCTATGGGTCAACATACAGCATTGAGTCTTCAGCGCAATAAAATCAACCATATTCTCTTTACCCCCTTCGGAGATTATTAACAGGTCTTGATGGAGTGTGTCATTCATTGTCTGCCTTTTGCCACCCAACCTCCAGGAGGATTGGCCTACAATTAAAGGAAAATGAATGACAAATGCTGATGTCATCTGCGAAAGAGTAAATAGAATTAAAAGTTTGAACAAGAAGGTCGTTCAGAAAGGTAAGGAAAAGAGAATGAGAAAGAACGGAACCTTGGGGTACCCCTGAATGAAGGCGAAACCCATTAGATGAGACCCCATCAATAACAACACGTATTGTTCGGTCTCGGAGAAAACTCGATATAAATCGAGAGAAGTCATTACCGACACCAAATGCACCATGCCACACACGATCGAATGCCTTGGAAATATCCACAGCAACCACTTTACTTTCGCCAAAACTGCGAATTGATAGACTCCAGCGCTCAGAAAGTAGAGCTAACTGGTCTCCCGTTGAACGATTTCTACGGAAGCCATACTGTCGATCATTAAGAAGTGAATTGGCCTCTAAGTAGTTCACAAGATGGAAATTGATCATGCCCTACATCACCTTTGAGAGCGCAGAGCAGATTGCAATTGGACGGTAATTTTCAGGGTTATAAGCCGCACCCTTTTTAGGGATTGGTTGGACATTAGCAACTTTACAGCAAGAGGGAAAGGCTCCCGTACGGTACGAAAGGCTGAAAAGGTTGGCCAATGGACTGGCTAGCGTCGAAGAGCACTGTTACAGCACCAGTGCTGGTATACCATCCGGTCCCGAAGACTTATTAATGTTGAGATCCGAAAGAACCTTTCTAACTGCACGTGCCCGAAAGAATATTTAAGGCATACTACAAGATACACTTTTAAGTTCGGGTAGCTGTTGATCGCTATCCGGCAAAAACGAGTTGTTTTCAAAAAGTTCAGCAAAGAGGTTAGCCTTATCAACCGGTTCAGTGAATATTTGGTCATTCAATAAAAGTTGGGATAGCAGAACCAGCATTGTTCTTTACCCCTTTAACAAATGACCAAAAGCTCTTAATACCCCGAGGAGCAGAGAGAACTTTAGCACGAAGACGCTGATCGTAAAGAAACTTTTGGCACATTCAGTTCTCGCTTGTTTGCGTTGCAGTTCAGTGGCGGGATTTTTATTTTCACGCCAATATCTGAATGATTCCTCTCTGGATCTGACTGCATTTCTGTAAATCTGGTTAAACCATAATTTTTGATTTGGTTTAGCCGAAATGTGCTTTTATGGAATGAATAATCGCATATCAAGCACTATTATTTTTTCACCATTTTCGCAATAGCATCAACATTTTTATCCAGGAAACAAAGTTTCCAGTTGAAATGCTTGAGCTCAGCCCAACGAGCCTTTTCGTAAATAATAACTAAGCGCTTCATAGCTGGTACTGAAACACTTTGAAGTACAAAGTACGAGAAGGATGCGGAAATGGTGCAGTGATCCGAATTACCGAGAGTTGCAAATATTTTCACTTCATACTTGTCAGGGTGTGAAGTGAGAAAAAGGTCGAGAGTATTTTATGGTTGCCCATCAATGCACGGAATGTGCGTTGGTTGATTCCTATTGAAACCGAATATTATTTGGATCTAGATGTTCGGAAACCGACCACAAATAATCAATTATCATTACACGGTAACGCTCACTAACGTATTTGCCTTTCACATTTGCGAATAAAAATGGTCCAATGATTATGCCGGCAAAAAAATATTTAAACAGTGTATCATTTAGGGTATGTTGGCTTTATAGCAGTCATGTGTGAGTGTTAGGTGACCCAGACGTGACAAATTTCCATGTTAATGTAACTACCGAGAATAAAATGAGCTTCGTCAGAAAAGATAATTTTTCGATAAAATGTTAATCTTCATCCAAGCGTACCGCTGACCCACATTGGCAACGCTGTTCGACCTATATTATGCTAATCATAACAGAGTTAACATTGGACCAGATACAATAAATGAAAGTAAATTTTGAATCTAAAGGGATCAACACTAATAAATATCATTATAATTCTACAAGATAACAGACAAGATTTTAGTAGACGAATTTTTATATATTTTCTTGAAAATTTTTTCGCTAAATATTACTTATGTTTTATGTCAGTTATTTACTTAAATTTCAGATGGTGTAAATATCTCGTGTATATGTGTGTATATTTACTTAGAAAATGTGTTTGTTTTTCTATTACCAACAGCTGGTGTTACACTGCGAACGAATACGATTACTAACGCCACCATAAACTATGCCAACAAAGGATGCCAATTGCACAAGAATGTCGACAACTCAACTATTATGATATTGTTGGCGGTTTCTTACAGTTCTTTAGTTAGTCGTTTTTTATTTTATATGTATTTTTTTTTTTTTTTTTTTTTTGCTATTGTATTTCCTTTCTTTTCATTAACTTTATATGTGCAACACAAAGGCGAACAAACACGGTCTTGCAAAGTATCAACACTCTACATTTTCATAGGCTTTAACTCAAACTAAAACTTCTCTAACCATTCATCCATGTAGAATTGGGGTTTTTATGGTAGTGTCGTTTATTGTGGATATTTAAAATGTCATCTACAGTGTAGTTTTGTGTTTATTCAATAAATTTGTAATTGTTATACTTATAGCTGAAATGTATTTTTGAAGAACGCTTTAAGGCATACATACACGTGAGTATTGAAATAAAAATTTAATAAAGCCGCTTACTTAAATATTCCATAGTTATTAAAGGACTATAATCAGATGTGTTCGATACGTCCATGAGTTGGTAATAAATGAAATGGTTCTTACTCCTATGAATAGCTATTCATCTTTGGACCAGATCAGGTCTGCTATATAAGAGTAGTAGAGAAGAAGAATTTCATGATAAGAAACTTTCTAAGGAATATCATCCCTAACAAACTGCCCAACATTATACTCACTTCTTTAAAAAATTAAGGACCATTTCCTCCAGAATTAACTTTAAATATCAAACTTTCTAACTCCTTTTTATCTTTCATAAATCCTAAGCTTTTAAATCTTAAATTTGTAGCGTACTTACAATTTGCTTCAAATCAATATTATCTCTCACACCGTCTTCCTCTTCATTTCTTTGCTGGCTTATAATAACAAAGTTTCATTTTTGATATTTGACATCTTTGTCCGCCTTTAGATGGTGTGTTAAACAACTATGAATTATATTTGTGTGTAAATGAAATACGTTTTTTCTTCTTCCAACAAAAAAAAAAAAAAAAAAAAAAAAAAGATCAACTTCTTTGTCATTTCTTTCCTTATTCTTTGTTGTTTTTATTTTAAAAGATTGTAAAACACGCTATTGTAAAAACATATAACAAGTACTTTCATCGGTTTGAGTGAGTATGCATAGGATTATTTAAGTTTGTATGCAAAACAAGGTTATGACACAAAAAAAAAAATAAAAAATTATTATAATAACAGGCACCTACAGTCGCATATACATTCACGTCTTGGTTGAGCATGAATAATAGAATTAAAATAATATTATCTATGTATATAAAATATTTTTGGTGGGCAAAACAAAGGCACGCCAGGCAGTTATACTAATATACACATCGTGGTTTGTTGTATAGACAAAAATAAAAGTGTGCTTCAAATTTAATTAAAATTGCAATGTTGGATTCATTTATATATAGATAAATAGATAGATAGATCCATTATTTATTTTTTTCTCCAAACAATAATTCAATTTTAGATAATAATAGTAACTAATAGATTCCAGCGCTCGAAGTTCGAGTGCAATTTCTAGGCAACTTTATTTTTCAACTTAGCCAATTCGCAAACCAACACTTTTTTGGTTTATTATTATTGTGAATGAAGAAGACAAACTCATTAGCAAACATATTAACAAATTTAATGAACACACTCATAGCATATGTATAATTTTATGTATGTGTTAGTAGCAATTTTAAGTGCAATTTACTCAATATAAGGGAACAAATTTAAAAATCTGTAAATCTGGTGAACAGCTAAAAAGAAGTACCTTTCAAATAATATACGTTTCGTCAAAATCGGGATAAAATGGTAGAACAAAACATCGGTAACAAATAATCGGCTATCCTATTAATATTATAGATAACAAATATTTTCTAGACCGCTTGGTTTAAAACCATCAGCCGGAAGTTTAAATATAGCAAACTATATTAACTGTGATTACTAATCTAATAGCTAAGTATAGATATCAACAATAGCCTATAAACAAGTTCAATTTCCATTATGCCCACCATTTAAAGATTGAATAATTTTAGCGTCTGAAAGCATTTATATAATCTCAATTCAACTACTCAAGCGTCGTAAATCTTAAAGAATAAAAAACAAAGATAGTACTACTCAAAGGCCTGGTTCTGTTTCATTAATTGCCGTGGATAGATATTTGATTGAAATTGAGTCTGTTTTAATTTCAATAAAATTGATAAGGTACTTTTTACGAAATTCTAGGTCAAAGTTGAACTTTTCATTATACCCTATACCACTATGTGGTTTGGGTATAATGACTTTGTGCTGCTGTTTGTAACTACCAAAAATATTTGACCTAGACCCATCTTTTATTAAACCGATCGAATCAGAATCACTATCTGATTCGATTTAACGATGTCCGTCCGTCCGTCCGTCCGTCCGTCCGTCCGTCCGTCTGTGTGTCCATGTAAAGCTTGTAATCAAACTACAGGTAACAAATATGAATATATTTTCATGAAATTTGGTATATAAGCTTTTATCGGCCATAGGATGAACGCTGTTGAAATTGGTGAAAATCAGTCGATGTTCAGACCTAGCCCCCATACAAATGACCCCTTTGAAATCGACTTAAATTGCCATAAGATCCAAATTATCATATGAAGCTTAGTCAAATTGGGTTTGTATGTATTTATTACATCCACTAATCAGTAGTCCAAAAATGATCCCTATGGGACAAAACTTAGTCATAGGCCCCATATAGAGCTGCTTCCCGATCTTCACTTAAATCTATCAAAAAACAAAAATATTGCACTGATTCTTCTCAAATTTTGTTTGTATATATTATTGCAAAATTTAAAAGACTTTACCAAACGTGGTCAGGATCGGTCCTACTCCCATATAGATATAGTCCCCATATAGATATAGCATCCGATATGAACTTTTTCATATCTGCAGCCAAAAAATTAATAAAAATCCCACTCAAATTTGGTTTATGCTTATTTTCTATATCCAGTTAGTTAGTTAGTTGGGCCTAAGAGATAGGGTCTCTAAACGCATGGTATAGGGTATCATATAGTCGGTCTAGACCGAATATAATTTTCTTACTTATTTTTTTTAAATTTTTGCGGGAAATGTTAAGTTTTTATTTTTTCTTTATTTATTAAAAAAATGTCATATTTGGATTTTAATAACAATTACAAACATTTTTTGTAATAATGGGACTTTTTTATGTTTACACTCAAAAAAATATATACACTCAAAAAAAAAGTAAAATCAACTGGAAATTTTTCTATTACTACTGAAAAATTGAAAATTTTTTGCAGTCAAATTTGCAAATTTATTTACACTCAAAGAATGTTTCCACTTTAAAAACTCATGTGAGTCCGATCACAGGGAGGTGTGTAAACATCTAGTAATTAATGATTTTTTATGGCACTTTTTTAAAATCAAACAGAGCGCGTCATCTATGTATTACTTATAGCAATCAACTGCATGGGCCCTGCTTATATAAAAATTTTGTTATTATTTAATATTTCAAGCGTTTAATTTTTCATTTTTTTCCATTTTTCGTTTTTCATTTTTCATATTTCATTTCTAATTTTTTGTTTTTCATTTACATTTTTAATTTTTTATTTTTCATTTTTAATTTTTTATTTTTCTTTTTTAATTTTTCATTTTTCATTTTTAATTTTTTATTTTTTATTTTTCATTTTTCACTTTTTATTTTTCGATTTTAATTTTATATTCTTAATTTTTAATTTTTCACTCTTTATTTTCGATTTTCATTTTTTATTTTATAATAAATTTTTCATTTATCTTTTTTTTTATTTTTAATTTTTCATTTTTAATTTTTAATTTTTAGTTTTTTGTTTTTCACTTTTTATTTTTATTTTTCAGTTTTCATTTTTCTATCTTAATGTTTTATTTTTAATTTCTTATTTTTCAGTTTTCACCTTTTATTTTCATTTTGTATTTTTCATCTTTAATTTTTTTTCTTTTTCAGTTTTTATTTTTCGATTTTAATTTTTTATTTTTAATTTTTAATTATTTATTCTTTATTTTTCATTTTTAATTTTTCATTTTTTTTTTACCTTTTTTTATTTTTAATTTTTTATTTTTTTTTTTTTATTTTTAATTTTGCGTTTTTTATTTTTCATTTTTAACTTTTTATTTTTCATTTTTTGTTTTTCATTTTCCATTTTTTTTTTCAGTTTTCATTTCTCGATCTTATTTTCTAATTATAAATTTTCATTTTTTATTTTTCACTTTTTATTTTTCATTTTTTATTTTTAATTTTTCTTTTTTCATTTTTTTTATTTTTCATTTTTCGTTTTTCATTTTTATACCCTATACCACTATGTGCTTTGGGTATAATGACTTTGAGCTGCTGTTTGTAACTACCAAAAATAGACCTAGACCCATCTTTTATTATACCGATCGACTCAGAATCACTTTCTGAATCGATTAAGCGATGTCCGTCCGTCCGTCCGTCCGTCTGTGTGTCCATGTAAACTTTGTAATCAAACTACAGGTCGCAGATATACATATATTTTCATGATTTTTGGTATGTGAGCTTTTATCGGCCAAAGGATGAACGCTATTGAAATTGGTGAAATTCAGCCCGTGTTGAGACCTAGTCTCCATACAAATGACGCCTATGAAATCGACTAAAAATGCCATAAGATCCAAATTATCATATAGATCTCAGTCAAATTGGGTTTGTATGTGTTTATTATATCCACTAATCAGTAGTCCAAAAATAATCCCTATAGGACAATTCTTACTCATAGGCCCCTTATAGAGATGCTTCCCGATCTTCACTTAAATCTATTAAGAAACAAAAATATTGCACAGATTTTTCTCAAATTTGGTTTGTATATATTTTTTCAGAATATAAGTGACTTTACCAAATATGGTCAGGATCGGTCCAGGTTTCGATCAAGTATAAATACAGCACCCAATATTAACTTTTTCATATCTGCAGCCAAAAAATTAATAACAGTCCCACTCAAAATTGGTTTATGCTTATTTTCTATATCGAATTAGTTGGACGGAAGAGATAGGGTCTCTAAACCATGGTATAGGGTATCGTATAGTCGGCCTAGAACGACTATAATTTCTTACTTGTTTATTTTTCATTTTTCATTTTTTATTTTTAATCTTTCGTTTTTCAATTTTTATTTTTTATTTTTCATTTATTATTTTTCATTTTTTATTTTTTATTTATCTCTTTTATACCCTATACCACTATGTGGTTTGGGTATAATGACTTTGTGCTGCTGTTTGTAACAACCAAAAATATTTGACCTACACCCATCTTTAATTATACCGATCGAATCAGAATCACTACCTGATTCGATTTAACGATGTCCGTCCGTCCGTCTGTGTGTCCATGTAATGCTTTTAATCAAACTGCAGGTCGCAAATATGAATATATTTTGATGAAGTTTGGTACTTGATCTTTTACCGGTCATGGGATGAACGGTGTTGAAATTGGTGAGAATCGGTATATGTTTAGACCTAGCCCCCATACAAATGAACCCTATGAAATCGACATAAATTGCCATAAGATCCAAATTATCACACAAAACTTAGTCAAATTGGGCTTATGAGTAAATATTACATCCATTAATCGGTAGTCCAAAAATGATCTCTATTGGACAACTCTTAGTCATAGGCCCCATATAGAGCTGCTTCCCAATCTTCACTTAAATCTATCAAAAAACAAAAATATTGCACTGATTCTTCTCAAATTTTGTTTGTATATATTTTTGCAAGATACAAGAGACTTTACCAAACATGGTCAAGATCGGTCAATTTTTGGGCCTAGTCCCCATATAGATATAGCATCCGATATGAACTTTTTCATATCTGCAGCCGAAAAAATTAAAAAAATCCCACTCAAATCTGGTTTATGCTTATTTTCTATACCCAGTTAGTTGGGCCTGAGAGATAGGGTCTCTAAACGCATGGTATAGGGTATCGTATAGTCGGTCTAGACCGACTATAATTTTCTTACTTGTTTATTTTTCATTTTTCATTTTTTATTTATCTTTTATTATTTTTCATTTTTTATTTTACATTTTTAATTTTTCATTTTTAGTTTTTTGTTTTTTATGTTTATTTTTTAACTTTTTATTTTCCTTTTTTTATTATTCGTTTTTCAGTTATATTTTTCAGTTTTCATTTTTCGATCGTATTTTCTAATTTTTAATTATTCATTCCTCATTTTTAATTTTTTATTTTTCATTTTTCACTTTTTATTTTTCATTTTTCTTTTTTCATTTTTTATTTTTCATATTTCGATTTTCATTTTTTCATTTCTAATTTTTGGTTTTTCATTTTACATTTTTAATTTTTTATTTTTTATTTTTCACTTATTATTTTTCATTTTTAATTTTTCGTTTTTCACTTTTTATTTTTTATTTTTCACTTTTTATTTTTCATTTTTTATTTTTCATTTTTTCTTTTCAGTTTTCATTTTTCCATTTTAAATTTTTTATTTTTAATTTTTAATTATTAATTTTAATTTTTCATTTTTTTATTACCTTTTTTTTTTCATTTTTTAGTTTTCATTTTTAATTATTCGTTTATTTTTTATTTTTAACTTTTTATTTTTCAGTTTTAATTTTTTATTTTTCAGTTTTCATTTTTCGATCTTATTTTTTTATTTTTAATTTTTCATTCTTCATTTTTCATTTTTCATTTGTTATTTTTCATTTTTCTCTTTTTATTTTTCATTTTTCTTTTTTTATTTTTAATTCTTCGTTTTTCATTTAATTTTATTTTTCATTTAATTTTAAATTTTTTTTTCTCATTTTTCACTTTTGTATTTTTCGTTTTTATTTTTCAATTTTTATTTTTTATTTTTTATTTTTAATTTTTCATGTAATTTTCATTATCAAACAGGTTATTACAGATTTTAATTTTTTTACCAATACAATCATTATCACACCGATTTTGTCTTACGTATCACATGTTACGCTGTTTTTCTGATTGTATTGTGAAATAGAAATTTACCCTCCTGCGCTTATAGATGTTAAAACATCAAAAACCTTAGTAATTTATAATAGTCTTGCTATAACTACAGAAAAATTTATAATATTTTGCTGTCAAATTTGTTAATTTTTGCAAAATAAATCTGCTGAACATTAGCGCAATAATTCTCATTTTGATATGAACATAAGGATTTTTATTTTTTGAATCTTTCTTAATTATTAAAACATTTAATACATATGTGGGTAAGAAAACCATTTAAAAGCAAGTAAGAAAATTGTAGTCGGTCTAGACCTAGAGACCCTATCTCTTAGGTCCAACTAACTGAATATCGAAAATAAGCTTAAACCGAATTTGAGAGGCAATTTTATTATTTTTTTTTTGGCTACAGATATGAAAAAGTTCATATCGCAGCTATATATATATGGGGACTAGATCGAAAAATTGACCGATCCTGACCATATTTCGTAAAGTCACTGATATTTTCAAAAAATATATACAAACCAAATTTGAGAAAAATTTGTACAATATTTTTCTTTTTTGATATATTTAAGTGCAGATCGGGAAGCAGCTCTATATGGGGCCTATGACTAAGAATTGTTCTATAGGGATTATTTTTGGGCTACTGGTTAATGGATGCAATAAACACATAAAAACCCGATTTGACTGAAATCTACATGATAATTTGGATCTTATGGCAAATTATGTCGATTTCATAGGGGTCTTTGTATGGGGACTAGGTCTGAACTTGGACCAATTTCAACAGCGTTCATCCCATGGCCGATAGAGGTTTACATACCAAATTTCATCAAAATATATTCATATTTGCGATCTGTAGCTTCATTACAAAATTTACATGGACACACAGACGGACGGACGGACGGACGGATACTGCTAAATCGTCTCATAAAGTGATTCTGAGTCGATCGGTATACTTGTATTGTATACTTATAGGGCTGTTCAAATTACCGCAACTTGAAATTTTTTTGAGTAATTTCATTAAAATGAAAAAAGTGTTCTACCAGCGGATCATCACGGGTGCAAAAGTATACATAGGCTTAAGGAGGATACTATCACCTTTTTCTGGGTGATATACGTTTCTTGTTGCCTTTTGTTCTCTAGAAGTTCTATTCCACTAAAGGTGAAATTTGACACAAATGTAGTAGTTTAATAAATATTTCGAACAACCCTAATGTTAAACGGTAGGTTTGTGATCACCTACAACACCTGTCAGCCTTGTAAAGAAGACCACAGGTCATTATCGACTACAACTTGCGATTGGTAACCATTTATTTTTGATAAAAAAAAACAAAAAAATCACCTATTTGAAATTAAAAAACAGTTGAGTTTGACAGCATGCCACGCCCACAATTAGCAATAGTTTAACCTAATTTTTTGGCTGTGTTAATTCGGATATATTAGCTAAAAAATGCTGTTAAAAATTTAAAAATCGGTGACAAAAAAAATTTGACTTTTGGCCAATGAAATCACAAAATTCAGCCACAGTGCGTTGTTGCTATTAACTCAACAAACGTTGCTGATAATCTTCAAGATTTAACTTTAACACTGCCTTTATCTAATACGTCAACATTATATTCTTTGCCTAATGCTTCATCTGTTAAAATAAACAATAATTAATGAAATTTATCCTTAAAATGCATTTCTAAGCATGTGATATTGGTGAAATAAAAGTACCTACTGAGGTTGTACCTACATAGTTGTAATTTGCCAGAGTTTCCAAAGATCCTTTAAAAGCGCTACTGTGGAACACAATAATCTTTGATTTTTATAAATATTTGATGTACCATTTGTCCTCAAATATAAAAAAAATATTGGATAACTTGGCGGAAAAATTTTTGATAATGCATTTTGTTCTAATATTAAATTTTATTAATTATTACAAGCAAAGCCCAGCCTTCGAAATTCGAGTGCAGTTTCTAGGAAATTTTATTTTATCATTCAATTTATTTTAATTCATTAAGTTTATTTCATTATAAATATTTGTTGAACACACAGAAATAAAAGCCACCTTGTATGCCACCTAAAGGTATTAAAATTTTTGGCAATTCACAATTCAACACAGGGTATGTGTTATGCAATTATTGTAATGAAATCTGTACGTTAGCTTTCGTGTTGCATAATGTAAAGTTGATTGTGCACGCATAACTTTCCCCAAACTCAACGAACTTAAACAACTTTCCTCAAACTCAACGAATTTAAGCAATTGATAGCTCAAAAGAAAGAGCTTGATCCACTGAGCGTTCTGAGAGTGAAACGATCAAGATCCATTCATTAGAAGAGGAGCTATGACAATTCGAATTGCTTGAGTGAATGTGTAACATAAGAAGTGTACAGGGAAGAATCGCGATTGAGTATAAGTTGAGTAAGGTGGGAGTTGAGTAAATTTCAATGATTGATGACATATTTGTGTCTAAATATCTTTCATTAGAGGAGAAATGAAGGAAATCGGACGGATAGAACGGCCAGACGGACTGACTTAAGTTTTTATAAATTTTTTTTAATATATAAGATCTATTGGAATTAAATTTAGTGGAATGTATTTATTTGGAAATGATAACAATAACGAATTAAAATATATGCGCGTACGGACAGACATACGGAAGGACGGACGGACGGATGGACGGACGGACATTTCTAAATCGCCTCAGAAAGTGAGTCTATGTCGATTGGTATAATAAAAGTTGTGCCTAGGTCAATTCATTTTTGTAGTTACAAACATCAGCATAAAAAACCCATTTTACCCTGACCACACAGTGGTTTAGGGTGTAAAAAAAGATGGAAAATTACTTAAATCAACATGACAGACTTCCAAACTACATCAGCACACATGAAATTTATAGCTGTTTTAAAACAACTAAAAGCATTTCATATTAACATTTGGCCCTGCTGGTTTTCATATCAACAAATGATTTGCCATTCCAGTATTCAGCTATTGTAATTCCTTTCGTAATAGCTAATTTCCTTTGCTTTTCTTGGCTTGTTCTTTGTTACAAAAAAAAAAAATTAAATAAAAAAAAAAATTCCATACAAAGCTGCATATTTAAAGCGTATACATGGTTTAGCTAATCAAGAGATTCCTATCACAACTACTTAAATTAATTTTCAGACATGTTTATATACACCGCTGGAAGAGAGAAAATTTTGTTAATTTTTTATTTTTTTTTTCCTTGTATGCATTATTCCTTTGAAGCTCATAAACACACAAACTATGAAGCGAAATTTCCATACCAATCTCTGGTAAAGTTCATTATTAAACAAAGGACCGTTTTAGTGAAATACCATGAAAATGGTTAAATATTTGTATTGGACTTGGAATTGTTATTCGTTGGCACAATGTCAACGAATGTTTGCGGGTGTGTGTGTTAACAGAGGAATTTACATTAATATCGTGGCAGCAATCAAAAACGACTTAAACTATTTTAAGGGAAGATGTAATAAATGTTAAATATTTAATTTCCCGTTTTCGATACATATTTTTGAAAAGAAATCTTGTAATGAAAAAAAAAAGAAAACTAATGGGTTTAACTATTTAAATGTTCCAAAAAAACAAGTAAGAGTGTAAAATTCCGCTGTGCCAAATCTTTAATACCCTCCACCTCGGTTTGAATATTGATAATAAATATAAACAAAATATTTGAAAAAGTAAATAATTTGTTAAACTTACTACCAAATTATTTCAGCAAATACACTGATTTTTTTTAGCATTTTCCATCTCCATATACTAGACCATATCTTGACACAGTGATGCCCGATTTAACCCATTTCAAATACCAACCTGCTCGTTGTAACGACTAATAATATCATTTTAACTTTACCCCAGTTTATTTTATTGAATGGTCGTAATTTCAAAAGACAGACAGACAGATACATGGACTCGAGTTGTTATAGGGATTAGGAATGCAAATACTTTATGTGGTCGCAATTCATTGTTCAATGCGTTACAACAGAATACCAATAGTCACAATGAAGAATAATACTGTATTTCAATATAAAAGTTTCTAAAAATCTTGGCAATTTTTGGTTTGTCATATACCAGGAGAATATGTTTTTTTTAAAAAGTACTTTAAAAGAATTTACTTAAAAAAAAATTATTTAAAAAAAGTTATTTTATATAAAAGATCCCTGTTTGGGAAAAGGTAACTTTCTAAGAAAATTTACTTTAAGAAGTTATCCTTTTAAAAGGGTAATTTTTTTTTTAAAAAAAAAACGTACTTTAAAAAAATACCTTTTAAGAAAATGTCCTTGTTAAATGAAGGTAGATTTTTAAGAAAATGTACTTGTTTAAGAAAAGATGTTTTTAATGGTTATTTTTTTAAGAAAAAAATGTTTTTAGAGAATATGTACTTTTTAAAAGAAGGTACTTTAAAAAAAAATTATACTTTCTAAGGAAAGGTACTTAAAAAACCAGGTACTTTTTTAAAAAGATATTTTAAAAAATGATGCTTTAAGAAAGATACTTTTTGAAGAATGGTACTTAAAAAAAAATGTGTTTTTTAAAAAACAACTTCTCTTGTTATAAGCAGCAAGAAAATATATGGTTTATGGGCTCAGGAATGTATTTCAATGCGTTATAAATGGAATGACAAACTGATAAAAATTAAACTGATAAAAAAAAACTGATAAAAACTGATAAAGTTTAAAATCGATTTGTATTGAAAATTTTTGATTTAATTAAAAAAAAAATTATAATTGAATTTTAGATTTTTCTTGGGACGTCTGAAATTCATAAACAATTCCTAATAAATGAATAATCTTCTAAATTATTTGGAGAAATCATCTTGATTACTAGCGCTTAATTTAAAAATTTGTGTATACTTTTAACATTGTTGTGTTTGACATCTAATTGAAAATGTTTACATTCATGTTAAAAAAGATATAACTATTGCAATGCTAATTAAAATAAAAATTTTGGTGCCATCTATTGTGGAATAGTCACACTGAGCAAAATGAATGCAAAATGATGCAAAAAAAAATCAATTTTCCCTAAAAAATACATATTGCAGAATTTTATATAAATAAAATAATATACCGATTTTTTTTCTAACATACGGTTATTATGAATATACATATATGTATATGTATATTATTTTTATACCCTATACCACTATGTGGTTTGGGTATAATGACTTTGTGCTGCTGTTTGCAACAACCAAAAATATTTGACCTAGACCCATCTTTAATTATACCGATCGAATCAGAATCACTTTCTGAGTTGATTTAACAATGTCCGTCCGTCCGTCTGTGTGTCCATGTAAAGCTTGTAATCAAACTGCAGGTCGCAAATATGAATGCATTTTGATGAAATTTCGTACATAAGCTTTTATCGGCCATGGGATGAACGCTGTTGAAACTGGTGAGAATCGGTCCATGTTCAGACCTAGCCCCGATACAAATTACCCATATGAAATCGACATAAATTGCCATAAGATCCAAATTGTCTTATAGATCTTACTCAAATTGGGTTTGTATGCGTTCATTACATCCATTAATGAGTAGTCCAAAAATGATCCCTTTGACCCCATATAGAGCTACTTCCCGACCTTCACTTAAATCTATTAAAAAGCAAAAATATTGCACTGATTCTTCTCAAATTTTGTTTGTATATATTTTTGCAAAATACAAGAGACTTTACCAAACATGATCAGGATCGGTCCATTTTTGGACCAAGTCCCTATATAGATATAACATCCGATATGAACTTTTTCATATCTGCAGCCAAAAAAATTAATAAAAATCCCACTCAAATTTGGTTTTTGCTTATTTTCTATGTCCAGTTAGTTGGGCCTAAGAAATAGGGTCTCTAAACGCATGGTATAGGGTATCGTATAATTGGTCTAGACCGACTATAATTTTCTTACTTGTATTATTTAATGTATGTATGTATATGTAAATATTACGCACAAAAAATACAACATCAAAAGTTATTGTCGTGCTTTTCTTAAAATAAATTAATACATAAAATTTTTTTTTGATAAATTTACATTGTTTTTTTTTTTCTTATTACAACTAGGTAGTTTAGCATTATTTGCTTTTAATTTTGGTTAATTTTCTCTATAATATCTCGTAGTGTCTGCTTGTCGACAAAATTTTGGATCGATTTTTAACCCCTTTCCCGTGATCCAATCGATCTAGGGTCCAATATTTTTTTCTTCTAATTATTACAAATGGAATGATGAACTTATATATACCCTCTACACACTGAGGTGGAGGGTATAATAAAAATAGCCAACGGTTGATATTTTTGTAAATGACGCACAAAATTAAGAAAATCAAAATCGGTTGATGTTCAACAAAGTAACTGGCTTACATGTGCAAAATGACCGAAAAACGGTTTTTTACCCGTAACTCAAGATTTTTGAGGTGTTTCGTAAATTGTGTTCGTAATTTGTTGTACTCGACAAGACCTATTAGAAAAAAAGTATCGCATCCCAAGTATTTCTGTTTCATTATTTTTTTTATCACTGTGTTATCAATTTACACAAATATTTTTTAAGCAAGTAGTACTGCCTTTGAAATTTGTGCAAATTCCATGTTCATACTTGTAAAGGTTCAATAGTAACGCTTGTTATTATCAAAAACTATAAATGAGTTTGGCGATTTTCTCAATGTTAGAAATTTTTCAACAAAGGAATTCATTATCTTTGCTTTGCGGAATAAAATTTGCGCCTCTTATGAAAAAAAAAAAAAAAAAAAATTAAAGAAGGCAGTGGCAGCTTTGAAGGAAAAGAGCGCCCGGGCAAAGGAGACCATCAACTGATAAACAACACGTAAAATAAATCAAAGAGTTGGTTTTGAAAATCGTCGCTTGCCAATTACAGATCGCACTGATGCTGTTGGTATTTGAAAAGGATCAGCCTACATCATTTTAAAAGATTCGAATGCTTCTTCTGAAAACAGTAAATTCTTTGGAAAAAGAACGTGAAACTATTATTTCTGAATACCAAAAGGATACGAGCTCATCATTCTCTATGGCTCTATGGTGAGACTTAGATTTTTATAGCTGCGATCGCGAAACAAGTGAATATCGTGCTAATTGTGAATAAAGTGCGAAAAGATCATGCAAAAGTCGTTCAAAAATCGGATTCCTTCAGCTAAGCGAAACTGTAAACAGCGAATATTATTTAAGTGTTATGCGTCATTTGAGTGCAGCTTTTCACAAGATGAGGCCGTCTCACACTGCATTAATTCTTCGAGATCGCTTATAACTATTTGATAAAATCAAAAGACCACTCCGTGGATTTTAACCGAGGGCATAAAAGCCGGTTCGCTACTCCTCTGAAAGTGCTTCCAGAAATCGACTTCAATAACTGTTTTCACGATTGGGAAAACCATTGGCATAGGGTATACTGTAGCATAGAGGAATTATTTGAATGGTGATGAAATTGTTTTGAAAGAATAAATAAGGATTCTGAAAAGTCAACTTTTCATTTGAACATCGGTGGCAAAATAACAATTTTAAAGGAGCAATTTTTTTTGACAACTGTTTTTGCTTTATGTAAAGCAAACTTATATTTAAGCGAAAATTACTTTTGCCGTAAATTCGTAACGGTCTCTTGTACATTTATTAAATTAGAATAGATGATGCTAATGATCATAAATTATATTTTCGAAAAAAAAATAATAAAAATAAATTATTAAGGATGTCACACAAACTTTCAATTTTCAATTTTTGCTAAGCTTTTTCTAAAAAAAAGTATTCGTTATATTATGGAATCCGTTCATATATATGTGGTCACAAGCGTTAACCGTCTAAGTCGAAAATCATGCTTTTGAGAAAAATAACTTTTTATATAAATTTAATATTGCTTCATTACGACTTAGATCAGTTTGTTTTTATTAATAACTTTTTTAATAACCAGAGTTAGAGAAATGGGGGTTTCACGGAAATATAAAGAGTTTTTAGTAGAACATGATAGCATACTTAACTGAAATCGTTCTTAAGTCGACTTAGGCGGTTATCGCTTGTGACCACAGATATATGTATATAAGGGTGGCCCCTTCCTTATATGGAGGGGAAAAAAGGGTTCGAATTTAAAGTCTCACCCCCCTAGAAATATGCGAATAGCATAGTGTGTTTATATGGGGTATAATGACTTTTTTTTTAGATTTTACGAAAATTTCGTTCTATAGTTTAATTTATACGAGTCGATAGTTACACGAGTCCATTTCAGTACTAAAATATCTTTGTAAAAAGCTATATAATTTCAAAATCGAATAAAAACTCGCCAGGAAATAGCAAATGCCCCAGACCACTTGTATGCCAAAAAGAAACTAAGTCGTTAAATTTGACTGAAATTTTTTCCACTTTAAGAAATTAATTAAAGCTATAACTTTTTTTTTATCTCTCAACCTATGAGCAATCAGACATGAAGTATTGTTTTATTGCCACGTTTTTGTCCTATTGCGCAATGAGACCAAAATTGGAAAATTTTTAAATAAAATTTTGAAAACTCATTTTAAGTTTTTAAATAATTTTCTTAAACAAAATTAAAAAAAATGGATCTGGCACTTTAAAGTTTTGTTAAACACATATTAGAGATTAACTGTTTGGATTTTTAAGTAAATACCTCTGCCAGTGTTTTCTTACAAGTAATTTATTTATTCTTCTGCGGATTTCGAGAAAAATAATTTTTTTGTGAAATATTCAGTAGATGTACTCTTTCTAAATACTTTGTACAAAAATCTATCAGTTTTCTACTTTTAAATGTACTATTTTATCTTAACATCCTAGGGCTTCGGAAAAAAATTATATGGGGTCACATATGACCCCAAGCTAATAAAATATAATTTATTCAAAAAATTCAAATATTTTGTAAGAGCTGCTGAATCTATATGTGAAAGGCTTCCATGCTACAAATAAATAAAATAAAATTGTGCTATATTTTACCAATTTTTATAATTTCATGATTAGATGATTTTATAATCTGACGTCATTAAAACATTTGACCCACAAATGACCCCAAGCTAGTATAGGATGACTAAGTCAAAAATTCAAATATTTTGCAAATACTGCTGAAGCTTGGATCATTTTAACCCTAGGAGCACATAAAATAAAGCATAATTTTATTTCCCAACCCATAGTAAGGGTTTCATCTAGTTTACTAGAACAATTAATTTTTTAAAGTTTGGCCTCGGCAAGGAACGGGTTAGCGTTGCTCGATTTATTCCAAATTTTTAGCATAGAAGACTTGCACATTTAGTTATTATATTTTAAGAGTCACATCTAAAAATTCAACAACAATTACAAAATATTTAAATTTTTTTAATAAATTGCCTTTTATTAGCTTGGGGTCATATGTGTCCTCAAGTTTAAAAGGGATAATGCGGTCATATAATTTTTTCCGAAACCCTAGGCTATTAAGATAAAATAAAACATTTAATAGTAGAGAGCTGATAAATTTTTGTTACAAAGTATTTAGAAAGAGTACGTTTTCTGAATAATTCACAAAAATCTAATTTTTCTCGAAATCCACAAAAAAATACACTTGTAAAAAAAAAAATTGTAGAACAGGGATTCACCTAAAAATTCGCACAGTGGATCTCTAACATATATGTAACAAAACTTTCAAGTGCCAGATCATTTTTTTTAAATTTTGATTCAGAAAATTTTTTAAAACTTAAACAAGGAGTTTTAAAAATGTTATCAAAAACATTTTTCATATTTAGTCTCATTGCGCAATAGGTTAAAAACATGGTAATAAAACAATGCTTCATATCTGAGTGCCTAAAAATATATAGAGACAAAAAAATTATGGCTCTAATCAGTATCCTAAAGTTGAAAAAATTTCCGTCAAATTTCATGACCTAGTTTTTTTTTTTGCTACAAAAGTGATCTAAGGCATTTGCTATTTCTAGGCGAGTTTTTATTCGCTTTTGAAGTTATATAGCTTTTTGAAAAGATAATTTAGTACTGAAATCGATTCATATAACAACTTGCCGAAAAAATTAAACTATCGAACGAAATTTTCGTAAAATCTTAAAAAAGTCATATTTTCCCCATATAAACACACTTGAAATTTCCAGTCGCGTTGAGGCACCTCTAAATTTTTTTTTGATTGTTCCAAAACTTTGTAGTTTTCAGTTTTTTTGCTATTCGCATATTTCTAGGGGGCAAGACCGAGAGTTTGAACACTTTTTTTTTATTACGGGCCACCCTAATATATAATGGCGCGGATCCAGGGGGGGGGGGGAACGGGATATTTCCCCCCCAACTCGGTTAAAAAAAACAATCTAAGTGATTTACGTTTTGCAACTACTAAAAAAAATTCCTTAACATTTCAATAAATAATTTGTTGTTGTTATCCAAATATTTGACTGCAAATATCTTACATATATGAAAATATAACATCAACTAGAGTGAATAAAATACCGTATAAATGTTAACTGCAAAAATGTGCCATCTATAAGTGATAGTAAGTATTAAGAATCAACATCCGGTTGGAGTTCATGCTTAATAACATTTACTATTTGAAAGTTATTTTGAATACAAATTCTAATTGGTTTCCAATTGTATAATTTTATAAAGTTAAAATATTTCGAAATTTGGAGATTTTTAATTGGCGACATTTTGTTCGAAATCTTTAAAGATTTAAACAGCTGTTCTATATCTACACCTGTTGCAAAACAGTATAAGTGAAAGTTAAAATAATAAAAATTACATAATAATCAAATTTTGAGTGAATAATAAATACAAGTTTTTTAATATATAGTAACTTAAAGCAATGGTAAGCATTGAAACAATGAAATTTGAGTATATTTATATAGTTTTACCAAATAAAAGTGAATATTTATTAATTTCTAGATGAAAGTTATGTAAATTTTTTTCGAACATATATATGTATATAAACAATGATGCTGCATATTTCTTTCAAAAAATGCAAATCAACAATCCAAAAAGCGCTTATTGTCAAAGTTCTTTAGCGTTTGAATATTTTATTAACTAAAATCACTTAACAATTAATTAAAAATAATCCCAAATTTAACAACAGAAATTACTACGCTTCTAGTTTTTGTCTTAAATTAAATGACTTTTATTAATTATTTTTCAATTAATCTCTTTAATTTCATTACAATTTTATAAACATTTTGTTAATAATTAGATTTAAATAATTTAATATAGAGTATAAAATTTTATACTCTCCAATAGTATACAGTGCACTTTTTTAACATTTTGTTTTTTATGCATATTTCTATTCATATATGTTAAAAAATTCATTAAAACTTTTTTTTAGTAATAATTTAAAACTTAAGGAAGAAAAAACTAAGTTCATACAAATAGTTAAATACATTGAAGAAATAAATTAAATTGTCTAATTGACTTCTAGTTAAGAAAATTTTAGTTTTTATAATAAATTTTATTTGATAAAATTAATTTGTATTAAAATTTCGACTATTTTTATAAAAACTTAAACAAAACACCAGCGGGTCATTTACATATGATTCGAAATCCAGTTTAAACCGCATTTAGTTAAGTTTTTAATCATTAGTTGAAAATTTTTAAATATTACTTTTTAATATTATTTTTTAATAGCAAAAACGTCAAAAACCTATATCAGCTTTTTTTGTTGTATCAGCTAAAAAGAAATGTGTTGTGAATAACGAAAACAATGAGGTTTTATCTGCAGATACACATAGTTCTGAAAACAACAACTTTTATTCTGGTGAGCTCAATAGGGTTAAGTCTCTGTAGAAAATAAATGTTTACAGCATTAATAGTCACTGGACAAGGCAATTCTGAAAACGTGATCCTTAAAAACAATGTATTAAATTTTTGGCCTAAACACTTAAGAAAAAATCCTTGTTTTAGATCAACCTTCTACCTCTACAATCACTAATTCAACTCTAGTAGAAATAATCGATGATGATAATGTTATAACTACATCTGATTCTATATCCAGTCTTGGTTCAAATAAAACAAATGGTGAGAATTTACTAGAATAAAAGACTAAACTATAAATATTAAATTCTGTACTTTTCAGATAAACCAAAAGAATTTTTTTTAGACATTGGAAACTATTTAGGGGAAAAAATTGACTATGCTACAAAAAAAAAGTTATTAACGGAGCATTGGACTCCCTCCAAAGATTACAATTTTCCATATTCTGTGCGGCAAGTTTCAGGAAAAGAAATCAAAAATTTTTTAAGTGCTAAACATTTGGAAATGTATAGTGAATGGCTAGTGTTATCCGATGCTAAAAAAGGTCTTTTTTGTAAATACTGTTCGATTTTTGTTAATAGAAATGAGGGAGGGTATAAGAAAAATGTAGCGCTGAAGGCTTTAGTAACAACTCCTCTGATAAATTTTAAGAAACTGGTGGGAAAGGAAAGCGATTTAGAGAACCATTTTAAGTGCTTATACCACACGGATTCGGTTTCTTCGGGGAAAATGTTTTTAAAAATCCAAGAAAATTTCCATCTTGAGATAAATAATCAATTAAACTCAAATGCACTTAAACAAAAAGTTGAAAATCGGGAACGCCTGCTGTCCATAATAAAATCTATACTTTTTCTTGGAAGGCACAATATTCCTCTTCGTGGACATCGTGACGATGGTCCCATTTTATCATCTGAAAATACTAGCGCCCAAGGTATTTTTCGTAATCTTCTGCGATTTCGTATAGATGCTGGAGACAAAATATTAGAAAACCAGTTTAAAAAAAGTGCTGCAAATGCAACGTATACATCCAAAACAACTCAGAACAACATAATTGAATGTTGCTATAATCTAGTCCTGGAAAAAATTTTAAAAAATGTATATGAAGCCAAATATTTTTGAATAATTTTTGACGAAACAACCGATTTATCGGGAAAAAGTCAGATGTCTATAGCTTTAAGATACTTCGATGTCACCGAAAATGCAGTTAAAGAAGATTTTATTGGTTTCGTAGACGCATTTAAAGAAGCTTCAAAAAACATTGGTGAAGACGTAGAGGTATCAATAGATGCAAAAACATTGTCATCAATAATTGTCACAGCTTTAATGAATTTTGGGCTTGATTTAAAAGATTGTGTTGGAATAGGAACTGATGGCTGTCCACTGATGTTAGCAGAAAAGGGAGCTGTAAATAAAATAATTGAAACTGCGACAAATGCAAAACAAACACCCTGTTATTCCCACAAGCTTAACAATTCTATATCAAAAAGCAATAAGGTGCCATTAATTCAAAAAGTTACGAGTTACATCAAGGAAACCACTAAATTTTTTAAAAGCCACCATCCAAAACGTAATACCGTTTTAATAAAATTTTTGGGAACCAAACTGTCACCATTGTGTGAAACAAGATGGGTGGATCGCCATGATTCCGTTTTGGTTTTTACAGTTAGTATTGAAAAAATAATAGAGGTATTGGAAAAGATATCCGATTGGAAAGATAGGGATACAGCGTCAAAAGCCTTGTTATTGAGAAATTCCCTGAGCACTTGTGAACTTGTATGCGGATTATGCATTTTAAGCGACATACTATAACACAGCCTCTAAGTGTAATTTTGCAAAAGCAGGATATTGATCTACAAAAAGGATCCGATCATATAACAACTTTAATAATGCGCCTTGAAACTAATAGAAATGAAGCCGAAGAACAATTCAAAATAATTTTTGAAAAAGCAGAAGCTATTTGCGTTGGAATGGAAATTCCAATTGAGAAGTCGCGATATGAAAGAAATCATCCAATTAAAGATGTGCAGGAGTACTATCGCGTTGTGGGTTACATTCCCCTAATAGAAACTATTTTATCAGATTTAAAAACACGTTTTTCGAAAGACGTTCTTAATTTATTTAATATCATTAAACTACTACCCTATAATATAGTAAATATCTCATTTTCAGATATTAAACTTTTAATACCACAACTGGTAGATGATCTAATTATATTTCATAAAACAGATAAAAAACTCTTATTAGCAAAAGTTGAAGCTGAAATTCTTCACTGGCAACAAAAATGGAAAATTTCTAAAGATCTTGCAAATAATGTGTTAAATTGTTTAGAAAGCTGTGATAATGACATTTATCCAAAGTTAAGGATAATATTCCAAATTTTTGCTTCGATGCCTGTCAGTAATGCTACTGCTGAAAGGTCTTTTTCCACTCTTCGTCGTATTAAAACATGGGTTAGGTCGACAATGACGGAGAACAGGCTAAATGGATTAGCTATGATGCATATCCATCAAAATATTGATATTAATCCAAACGATGTTTTAGACAAATTTGCCTCACAACGAAATCACAAATTATTTATTTGATGAAAATATATTTTTGGCAATATATGTATTTTTATTTTTTTACTATAAGACCTATTATTTTTAGTTTTGCAATGTATGTATATATGTATTTTTAATTTTTATTGAAAGCCTAGCTTACTAATTTTATGTATGGATTTAATTTTTAGTTCTTGTTGAGTTTTTGTTTATTTATTTATTATTATTTTTTTTTTTTAATTTAAATAAATTGAAATTAATTGATTTATTCAATGTACAATTTTGTTTTGAACATAGTCATATTACGGAAAAATATGGAAAAATATTCCAAATCAGTTAAAAATATAAATTTAACAATCGGTTAATGGGTTTTGCAGCGCAAAGGGTTAAAGATTCGAAATGTTTTAAAATTTAAAATTTGTTTTTAAATAGTCATAATTATTGACGATTCTGAAATGAAATAGATCTATCAATCGGATTTTTAGATATATCATATCAACTTTTTGTGGATTTAGCACTTTTTAATTTTATTAATAATTTTTTTTTGCAATATATAAATTTTTAGTTTTTATGAGAAGACTAATTATTTGCGTTTTCTAATTTTTTTGTAAAGACTAATTAATTTTAATTGTTGCACAGAATTCATTTTTATTTCTTTTTAGTTTTGTTTTTTTATGTTATTTTTTATAATAAACTGTTAAAGCCAATTTTAAAATTTTTTTGTTTCATTTAAAATTTTGTCTATAAAGCACAACCTCATTAAAATATAATGAACTTATGTAAAACACCTACACAAAAAATATGATTTTCAAATTAAAAAAAAATAAAATCAAAAAAGTTCCCCCCCAAAAGCTTGAGCTGGTTCCGCGCCTGATATATATATGTATGTAAGTATATATGTTTGGCACAAACAGGCAAATAAATGTAACACAAATATTGTTTACAACCAACAAACAAAGAGGCCAGTTTACATACAAATACGGAGAAAACAAAAATGAAATCAAAAACCTCAACAAGTTGTAAAAATTTACTGTGATAGCCACGATTTTACTGTACAAACACTATGAGGAATAGAACAAACACACACATGAACAATAAGGGTGTAACTATTTGAAGAACGATAAGCGCCCCGGTAGGTGAGTAGTAGCGTGCTCGCCTATCATGCGGGGGTCGTGGGTTCGATTTCCACCAGAGGCTTTGGTCTGCCGCTGCAAAAACCAGCCAAATGGTCTTTGTCACCCGCCTTATCCCTGGACCCAAATTAGAATACAAATTTACTTTATATTGTAATTGATATAAATAAATAAATAAAATAATTAGATTACCAGAAAAGAAACTGTTGAAATCTCTATACCGTATGTTGTTATGATATGTTGACTTTGTGCTGATGTTTTTAACAACCAAAAATATGTGACCTAGACCCATCTCTTATCAGAATCATTTACTTTCTGAGTCGATTTAGCGATGTCCGTCCGTCCGTCTGTCTGTGTGTACTTGCAAACCTTGTAATCAAACGAGAGAATTGGTTTTGCTGTACAGAAATGGGAAAATTCATGCTAAATTATGGGAAAATGCCTGTTAAGTCTATAGAAAACGCATGCTAAATGGTAAAAATGCATGTCATGTGCATGTTTTTGTTTTTTCGAAAGATTTTTTTTATTTGCAGCTTTGAAAATCATTTTTCTTAATTCAGCATGCAATTTCCTTACATTTAGCATGCAAATTTTTCTCATTTTTAACAGAAATTTCCCATAAATTTGCCCAAATTTAGCAAACATTTTGCCATTTTTGGCATGCATTTTTGCCATTTGGCATGAATTTCCTATAGACCTAACAGGCATTTTCCCATAATTTAGCATGATATGAATATATTTTATTGATATTTGGTATGTAAGCTTATATCGGCCACAGGAGGAACGCTATTGAAATTGAAAATCTGAAAATCTGTTCATGTTCAGGTTTATGAGATCACCCATATTGGTCATAATATCAAAATTATCGTATAGATCTTGGCCATATTGAGTCTGTATGTGTTCATTACACATTTTTATCAGTAGTCCAAAAATAATCCGTATAAGATAATTCTTAGTCGTAGCCCCCATATGAACCTGACTCCCGATCTTCACTTAAATCTGTAAAAAAAAAATATTGCAGAGATTTTCCTAAAATTTGGTTTGTATATGTTTTTGCAAAAAATGAGTTAACTTACCCAAAAAATTAATAACAATGCCACTCAAATTTTATGCTCATTTTCTATACCTAATTAGTTTGACCTAAACGCATGGTATAGGGTAGCGTACAGTCGCTCTAGACCGACTATAATTTTTGTACTTATTTTAAATTGTTTTATTTTTAATTCAAACTATTGTGAAACTTTAGCAATTAGTTGGATCCCCTTTTGGGAAATTAATTCGAACATCTCTTTCGCTTTGTTTTAGCTAAATCATAACACTGCTGAGGAGTAATATTATTCCATTGTGCCTGAATAACATCCAGGAGTGAATTTTTATTTGTAGGTTTTCTGGCCGCAACTGCCCGTTTAATGATCCCTTATAAATTTTCTATGGGGTTTCAGTCGGGTTTTTGAGCTGGCCACTCATGAGCAATAATTTTGTTTTTATCAAGTCATGTCCCAATGATCGAGATGTATGCATCATGTCGTTATCCTGCTGAAATATCCATGCTAGTGGTAAATTACCACTATAAGCATTGTCTAGATTATCCTGCAGGATATCTTTGTAGAATTTCTTAGTCATTTTCTATCGATTTTAACTAAGGGACCAACCCCGTACGAGGTAAAAAATGCCCACACATTTACTGATGACCACCCCTGCTTTACGTTTTTTTTTTTTGTATACTTTGGGTCCAAAAATTTGTAGACTGGTCGTCGCACATATGATCTGCCGTCGTTTACGAAAACTTTGAACTTTCATTCATCACTCCACACGATTTATTTCCAGAAATTTGGTTCCTTATGGAGGTGGGTTTTCGCAAACCGCAAGCGGCTATGAAGATTATTTTCAGACAGGTGATTTCTTATGGTCCTTGCCGATATTCTAATGCCATGTTCGGACTCCATGCACGATCTCAGGGTCAATTTTACTCATCCTGGCCATAAGCCTATCTTCTGCTTGTGTCATTTTGCGTTGTTTATTATATTGTTATTTATTAAAAAATTTGAGTGAATCAGCAAAAAATATACCGTTATTTTTTCACTCAGAAAAATTTATTACATGTGTAACTTAATTATATATCCACAAGAGTACTTGGCTATAAAAATCATAAGAAGAATGATATATATCTAAATAAATATATAGTCTAAATAAACAAATGAGTAAATATTAATACGTGAAAGAAAATTTTTAATTCCCTTTTTAAGCAAAATGCGTGCTCGGGGGAATATGAAATTTGGCATAATTTTAGTTCATATGGAGGGGAAGCGGAGAATAAGAAAATTTATGCATAATATTTTGCTAAAAATATGTTAAGTTAAATAAAATAAAATATTTTTAATAATTCGCTACACCCTGTTAATGCGAATGATTGAATTTCGAATTGCTAAAATTGATTAGCATAACTTTAGGTTTATTAAAATATTCGTATATTTTAGTACAGATAGATTAAAAAAAACATTGAAAGAAAAAAATTGAATGAATAACTAATATTTCCTAGAATTTGCACTCGAATTTCGAGTGCTGGGCTATACTAGTTTTTATAAAACTCCCAAAAATATTGTAATCATATGTTCAAAGATAATATACTTTTTGCGAATTGAAATATCTTTCGGATTCTTTTATATTTTTACATATGTCGTTTTAATTCTTGTTTTTATAAAATTAACATATATGTAGTACATATAGTTTGAGAACTGAATTTATAGTATGCCCTGTCGCGCTTCCCTATGACTTGTCGAAACTTGTTGATATGTTTTATTTTATAACCAATTTTTCCTACGAAGTTTGTTTTGTCTAATTAAAATATTTTAGTTAATTTAGATTTTTTTTTATTTAAATCAAGGTTCAGAAAATACACACATCAAATACACAGTATTTTGTTCTAAAACAACCAAACATATTTTTAATTTCTTGTCAATTATGTGTCTTTCTAAATTTTGTACTTTGCCGAACACAATCACGAATGTGTTTCGTTTTAATAATTCATTGTGAACACGAACATGTTTCTATCACGTATTGTTTTATTCGACCGCACATAAACCACACAGTTTCGAGTGTAGCTACATTTTAAGTTCGTGTTCTGTTCGTGTTCTCAAAAAAAAAAAAAAAACAGAATATAAACAATACACAAGTTCGTTTGTTTACATATATGTACGAATTTTTTATTCAGGATATGTTTTTTTTTTAACTCTGATTTAAATGCATGCTGAAATTCAATATATATAATTTTTTTTATTCGGTAAAACAATTGTCTAACTTTTCGGCGTTCCTACTTTGGAGCAAGGTACATACAGCTGCACAAATGAAGAACATGGATTTTCCAAATAAAATCTGGCAACAATTAACTATTGGCCTTGAATATAGGATATCATTTGGCAATTTTTGATTTAGCGATTTTTGATTTTGAAGATGTTTATTTTTGGCAATATTTATTTTTCGCGATTTTCGGGATTGGCGATTTTAAATTTTGGCGGTTTTTTTAAGTTGGCGATTCCGTCCATATTTTCCACCACTATTCACATTGATAATTAATATACTTGTCGAAATTTCAAGACTGTCGCTTTCGTATTAATTCATACTAGCAGATTCCAGCGCTCGAAATTCGAGTGCAATTTCTAGGCAGCTTTATTTTTCAACTTAGCCAATTTACAAACCAACACTTTTATGGTTTATTATAATTGTGAATGAACATAACAAACTCATTACCAAACACATTGACAAATTTAATAAAACACACACATAGCATATGTACAATTTTATGTATGTGTTAGTAGCAACTTTATATGCGATTTAATAAAAAAATAAAGGAAATAGTTTTAAAATCTGTAAATCTGCAAAACAGCTAAAAAGAAATACCTTTCATATAATATACGCTTGGTCAAAATCGGGGTGGAACGGTCACAAGAAAGCGCCTAGCCTATTAATATTATAGATTTTTTTTTATGCCATGCACACTAATCCCATCCCGCTCAATTTTTGTCGGACTACTCACATTAATATCTGATGGACTCGCGAAGTGTCGAAGTTTTCCGTTTTATAGTGCAAGAGTTATATAATGTTATATATTTATTTTGTATGGGCGGTGCTACTTCAATAGTAATCAACATACATGACATTTAATAATTACTTTGTATGGGGAGTGCCACGCCCATTGGTGTGATCTCGCCAATATTTTGTTCGACCACTCATATTAATATCTGATTGGCCAATGCAACGTGTCAAAGCTTTCCCTTTTATAGTTCACCCGTTATATGATATTATATATTATTTTGTATGGGCGAAGCCACGCCCACTGCCTCAATCATGCCCATTTTCTTAGACTAATTACGCGAAAAACTTAAGGGCTCTCGCAAAGTCCCTAAGGCTCTCACTTTTTACTTTGTATGCAAGGTGCCACGCCCATTATTCCGATACCGACTATTTTTTGGCCAATTATTAATAGTAGGTGGTCTCAGACAAATTTTCAAAGATGTCTCTGGTACAGTAATTGAGATATACAAAATTGAATTATCACTTTATGTGGAAGGTACGACGCCCACTTATCCGATCCCGCCCATTTTGGGCAGAGCTACTAACAGTAATAATAGCTAACATCTCTGTAATGGTACTCAATATATAAAAATTTTAAAAAAATGCAGTCTATGTTTATCCATAAGGACCAAGATTATCATCTGCGAACGAACAAACAAACACAAATTATTTCTTCATATTATACTAGATGGACCCCTTGTGCTTCGCTACGCCCTCCCCCCCTTCATCGTAAGGAAATGCTCACGTAAAGTCCAAAGGCTCTCACTATTACAGTACTCCAGATATATGACATTTATTATATACTTTGGATGTCCGATCCCGCTCATTTTTCGTCTGACTCACGTCAATAATAGATAGCCTGTGACAAATCTGCAAAGCTGTCTCTGTCATAGTACTCGAGGTTAATGATTTTGAGTAATTAGTTAGTATGGGAGGTACCAAGGATAAGTGATCTTTTCCATTTCCGACACAGCTACTAACACTAATAAAGCTGACATCACACAAATTTGCAAAGCTGTCCCTATCATAATACTCAATATATATAATATTAAAAATTTACTTTGTATGGGAGGTGCCATGCCCACTAAAAATATTTAAAAAAAAATTATAACCTATAGCACTTTCTATATCCGCAGTAAGACTGTGCAAATTTCAGGAAGATCAGATAAGTAGTTACGAAGATTACCTCCTACAAACAAACAAACAAGCACACATTACCTCTTTAATATATTAATATAGACTAATATAGCCCAGCACTCGAAATTCGAGTGCAAGATCTAGAAAATATTATTTTTCATTCAATTTTTTTCTTTCTATGTTTTTTTAATCTATATATGTATATAAAAAATTTATGAATATTAAAATCAGCCTAAATGTATGCTAATCAATTTTAGCAATCCAAAAGTCACCACAGGGCATGTGATATATAATATAAATCATTCGCATTAACGGGGTGTAACAAATTATTATAAATATTTTATTTTATTTAATTTAATATATTTTTAAGACAGACTAAACATTAATTTTATCTTTCTTAGCTTCTCCTCCATATGAACTATAACTGTGCCAATTTTCACACTCCTCCGTACCCACAAATTGCTTAAAAAGGGAACTAAAAATTTACGAACTTTTTACTGTTGAAATATTGGAAATATACTAGAAAAAAAAACTTAAAAAACGTTTCTATTAAAATTTTTTTATATACAACATAAAAACACAGTTAGGGAACTTGGAGTGCTAGAAAAAGTATTCGTACATTTAGGGGAATGCCACAAATTATACAATGACGTAATCGATTTTGCTTTTGTAGAAGACAAACTTATTTGTGTAAAGTTAATTTGACTTAATTATATTTCTTTTGGCAACTATATTTTCAGATGACTGCTCCCAGGAAAAATTTCGTAATAGCAGCTCATTCATTTTTTCATTACCAGTAATGACCAACCCCTACCCACTGCATTACTTCTAAAGTGAAAATACGGCGTTACTAATAATGTGTTATACAGCTACTTATATTTCATGCCAGCACTTGGCATACTGCATTACTTTCAAAGTGCAAATAATGAGTTCCTAGGCAACTAGCTACCTCCAATGACATCCCCGTGTTAAAATAATGAGCTTATCAGGCAAACTTCAACCAGTTACTTCTCCTTGTAAACCCCATTTTTTGGTAATGTTTTTTTTTTCCTGGGCTTGTTTACAAATCTTAACATTGATATGCTAAAAATTTTGTATATTTTCAAAGAATCATAATATTACTGCATATTTGGAAATATTTGAATGATTCAACAAATAACGTGCCGTTTTTTTTCGCTCAGAAAAATATGAGCAACTTAATTGTATGTCCACAAGTGTCATGTCATGTCATTCAAACTTTTATATTTTCAAATAAACTCCAAAAGTTACAACCCTAATGTTTAACATCATATATACACAAACAACAGCTAACACCAATTTACATTGTTAATTATGTGTATACGTTATAAAACAATGCGGTTCTTTTATGAAATTTAATATCGCTACGTTCTCCACGCTATACGAAAAAAAACCAACAATTTAATTTTATTTTCGTTGAATTCGTTTGTTTTAAATGTAATCACTAATATGAAGCGATATTACAAATAAATGTAATGTCATTAATGTTAATGGATGTTTTTGAAAACACTTAAATTAACTATTTTTAATATATGCAAGGTTGGTCACAGAACTATAAAATTTGAATGGATATATTACGCTAGATGCTTAAACAAATTTAATGAGGTTAAAAGTGGCAGGCTTATAAATCAGAAGTTTCTAGTTTGAAACAGGGATTCATTTGAACGACATTAGTTCAACCAATATCAAAGCTGAACTGAATTCGACTCTATGTTAGTTATAAAAATATTGATTCACAAAGTTTCAACGAGGCCATACGAATTGAGAGAACATGGTAGTGGTCGACCAATTGAGGCGTCCTCTAGGGATATAACTTTTTTTTGGGTGGAATTTCTCAGGCACTACGCTATGGGAAATATTGTATTGATAATAAAAACCTATATCTTAGGTAAGTTTGAAACAAAAACCTTCCGCACCGAATGCGATTTCTAAAACGTTCCCAGATTTTTAATTTTTATTTTTTGATATGTAAACATCTATACACGCAGGGGGGTAAATTTCAAAAACAGCGTAACATGTAAACGTAACATGTGAGCCGTAAGATTAAATCGGTGTGACTTAGTATTGTATTGGTGAAAAAATGATATGTAATAACCTATTTGAAAATGAAAAATGAAAAAATACAAAATGAAAAACGAAAAATGAAAAATAAAAATTAAAAATAAAAAATGAAAAATGTAAAATGAAAAATAAAAAATGAAAAATGAAAAATGAAAAATAAAAAATGAAAAATAAAAATGAAAAATAAAAAACGAAAAATGAAAAATGTAAAATGAAAAATTAAAAATGAAAAATGAAAATCGAAAAATGAAAAATAACAAATGAAAAACGAAAAATAAAAAATTAAATATAAAAAATTAAAAATTAAAAATTAAAAATTAAAAATAAAAAATGAAAAATAAAAAATGAAAATAAAAAGTTAAAAACGAAAAATGAATATTAAAAAATTAAAAATTAAAAATGAAAAAATAAAAAATGAAAAATTATAAAAGAAAAATATAAAAATGGAAAATGGAAAATGAAAAATGAAAATTGAAAAATGAAAAATGAAAAATGCAAAATGAAAAACGAAAAATGAATGAAAAATAAAAAATGAAAATGAAAAAATGAAAAGTAAAAAATGAAAAGTTATAAAAGAAAAATCAAAAATGGAAAATGAAAATTGAAATATAAAAAATTAAACATAACAAATGGAGAATGTGTAATGCGTAATGGAAAAAACCAACAGAGATGCACCTTTCGGTATCAGATGGACTTTATCCGAATTTCTATATGACATAGACTATGCCGATGATATATGTTTAATGGCATATCGTTTTTCGGATATCGAAGCAAAACTTTCCAGACTATCCGAAAACGCTAAAAAAAGTTGGTTTAAGTATTAATATAAACAAAACAAAGCTCATGCGCATAGGCACAGATATCGCCACACCGTTAGTTATTAACGGTCAGACCATTGAAGATGTAGATGCTTTCTGCTACCTTGGTAGCAAGATAACTAAGGACGGTGGGTCAAATGCTGACGTAGCCGATCGCATAAATAAAGCACGATTGGCTTTCTTTTCCTTAACCAAAATTTGGAGAAGAAATAATATTTCTCGTAAAACAAAAGTACGTATTTTTAACTGTAGTGTAAAGTCTGTGTTGCTTTATGGCTGCACTACATGGAGCTTAACGCAAGATACCATTAAAAAAAAAAAAATTCAAACATTTATTAACAAATGTCTGAGACAAATTTTTCACATCCACTGGCCAAACAGAATTTCAAACGATGCCCTGCTCCAAAGAGCAAGCTCCTTGCCAGTTCACATAGAGATTCGCAAACGAAAGTGAACGTGGATAGGTCATATATTGCGACGACCAAAAACAGAAATTGCCAGAATAGCCCTAGATTAGAACCCTCAAGGACAACGACGCCAAGGTAGACCCCGTAACACCTGGGTTCGATGCCTTAAACAAGAATGTCTACTAGCTCGTATATCCTGGAACCAAACAAAAACAATTGCCAGAGATAGAATCAGATGGAGAGAATTCGTAGACGCCCTATGTTCACTCTGAACTTTATTTAAGTATTTGTAGTTTTCAGAAATGTTTTTCTATTGATATTTAAATAAAGGACATATATATATATATATATATATATATATATATAATGGAGAATGAAAAATGAAAAAATTTAAAATAAAAAAATGAAAACTGAAAAATAAAAAATGGAAAATGAAAAACGAAAAATGAAAAAATTAAAAATAAAAAATAAAAACTGAGAAATGAAAAATGATAAAATTGAAAATTAAAAAAAGAAAAATTAAAAATTAACCGGCTGAAATAATAAATATTTTTATATTAGCAGAGCCCCTGCAGTTGATTGCTATAAGTGATACATAGATGACGTTTTCTGTTTGTTTTTAAAAAAGTGCCATAAAAAATCTTTAATTACTAGATGTTTACACATATCCCCTGTGATCGGACTCACATGATTTTTTTTTTAAACAATTTTAAAACAACATAACAATATTAATAAAAGAAAAATATAAAAAATAAAAAATGCGGGGGTCGTGGGTTCGATTCCCACCAGAGGCTTTGGTCTGTCGCTGCAAAAACACCAGCCATATGGTCTTTGTCACTCGGCTTACCCCTGGACCCAAATTAGAATACAAATTTACTTTGCATTGTAATTAATATAAATAAATAAATAAATAAATAAAACATAAAAGGTATAAAAACAATATAAATTTCAATACCTTTATTCATATTATTATAAGTTACGAAGTAATATTAATAATTAGGATTGCCATATTATAAGTTATGAAGTACGTAGTATTATAATTTAATATTAAAAAAATATGGTAATTATTTATTTACTTTTTTTTTGCGATGATTGAAGGATTTTCCAGCTTGATTATAATGCTGCGTCTGGTCGCAGCAGTTTTGATTCATCCAAGCACTGTGAGGTGCTCGGTCAGAATTGAGAAATAAAGTGGACAAGTGTATTTTCGCTTATCTAAATTAATTCTAAATTTTATTTACAATTTTGTGTAGTATTTATACAAAAAAAATTTGCTACAATATTTTGTATGACTAATTCTTATTGCTAATTGCTTATTGCTAGTTGCTAGTTGCTTATTGCTACATTCCTAGTAATCATATTTCGTATTTACATGTTATTGTCCGTTAGTGACACACTTAATTATTGTTAGATTTAAATTACAATTTATTAATTATTTTACAAGTTATTAGGGTACGGTGCATTCCACTATTATAGGTACACTACAATTTTATGAATTCAATTTCCCGGCACTAAAATAAAGAGTAATTAAAATCTGAAAAATTATTTTAAATAGTAGCATCAAGAAAAACCTAATTCCTAATTATACGCCACCTGCAACTATCCCTGAGGAAACAAATATATTACATTTTTTTTGTAATCAATAATACCAATAGACAAGGCGATTTCTTGTGACATCTTCTACACCTTCAGTTACCAACCGATTTTGACAATAAATATATCATTTGAAAGATATTTCTTTGCAGATAAGCACCATCTTTACAGATGTGCACCATCGGGTATATTTTTTTGGAGTAATACATAAAACACATATTTAAACTTCCAATAAAAAACTGTACAATGCTGTGTGTATGTTTATGAATTGGCTAAAATTGATTAGCATACCTTTAGGGTCTTATAAAATTATTTATTAACAAACATATTTATATATCTTCTGTGTGTTCAATAAATATTTATAATGAAGTTCATCAATATTAATGAGCTTATCTCATCATAGTTTTATCCTTAACCCTTAAACTTTTTATCTTAAAAATAACACCCAAAAAAAAAAATCAGTTAAGAATTTTCACATTACTTTGTAATATTATGAAAATTCAATACATTACATATTATTGTTAAATATATTTAACTCTTTAAGATAAAAAATTTTAAATTAATAACTGATAAATGTTACATAAATAAAGAATTGAAAAATCGAAAAATAATGAAATTTAGTGAATTTTATTTAAAATTTCACAATTTAATGAATTTTATTTATATAAACATTTAAAGAAAAAAATTGAATGAAAAAAACATCATGTGAGTCTGATCGCAGGGGAGATGTGCAAACATCTAGTTATTAAAGATATTTTTATAGCACTTTCTTAAAATCATACAGAAAGCGTATCACTTATAGCAATCAACTGCAGGGGCCCTGTTAATATAAAAATACTTATTATTATTTATTATTCTAACCGGCAAATTTTTAATTTTTCGTTTTTTATTTTTTATTTTTCGTTTTTCGTTTTTCATTTTTCGTTTTTCATTTTTCATTTTTAATTTTTTTTTTTAATTTTTAATTTTTCATTTTTTATTTTTAATTTTTCATTTTTTAATTTTAATTTTTCATTCTTCATTCAAAATTTTTTATTTTTCATTTTTAATTTTTTCTTCATTTTTCATTTTCCAATTTTTATTTTTCATTTTTCATCTTTAATTTTTTATTTTTCATTTTTCATTTTTATTTTTCATTTTATTATTTTTCATTTTTCATTTTTTATTTTTCATTTTTAATTTTTCATTTTTTATTTATTATTTTTAAATTTTTATTTTGCATTTTTTATTTTTCATTTTTTATTTTTCATTCTTAATTTTTCGTTTTTCATTTTAAATTTTTTATTTTTTATTTTTCATGTTTCATTTTTTATTTTTAATTTTTCGATTTTCATTTTTAATTTTTTATTTTTTATTTTTCATGTTTCATTTTTTATTTCTCATTTTTTATTTTTCATTTTTTATTTTTCTTTTTAATTTTTAATTTTTTATTTGTCATTTTTAAATTTTTATTTTTCATTTTTCATCTTTAATTTTTCGTTTTTCATTTTTAATTTTTAATTTTTTTTTTTTCATTTTTCATCTTTCATTTTTTATTTTTCATTTTTTATTTTTCATTTTTAATTTTCAAACAGGTTATCATAATATCATAGTTTTTTCACCAATACAATCACATTTTGTCTTACGACTCACATGCTACGCTCACATCTTACGCTCACATATTACGCTTACATGTTACGCTGTTTTTGAAATTTACCTCCTGCGCGTATAGATGTTTACACATCAATAAAATGTCCTAGAATTTGCACTCGAATTTCGAGTGCTGGGCTCTGCTAGTATAATATTTAGTATCATCAGTAACGAAGTTGACAGACTTGTTAGGGCTTCTGACTTTGTGCTCTACAGACAAAATGTTATCGGAATGGCTGTCGGTGTTATCCTCAGTCGATGGGTTAAGTACAGCATTATCTTGTAAATAATATTACTAAATTTGTTAATAAAAAAGCGAAAATCCCAAAATTCCATGGCAGAAATTATAAACTCTCATGATTTTATTATTATTACCAACAACCCCAGTTTCAAATCGAATATTTGGTGACACTCACTTCAATCAGAAATGCCAATTTAGCGCCTTTTCTGCTAATCGGTTCAGGTTAAACGAATATTTTGGAGATGTTGCTAATTTATAAAAATAATTTTTAATAGAAAGGGAATAATAATATAAAGGAATACCGCCCCATAGAAATCCTGTGTTACTTTTCAAAAGTACTCAAAAAGCTCCTTGGTAAACAAATGACTACTTACATAAATGGGATTGGTTTGTTGTCGAATATATAATCAGGGTTTCGATCTAATCATAAATGTGTTACTGCTTTGACTGAAGTAACTGAAAACATAAGGCATCTATAATATTATTAGGCTAGACGATTTCTTGTGACCAATGTTTTGTTCTAACGTTTTATCCCGATTTTGAACAAACGTCTATTATTTGAAAGGTATTTCTTTTTAGCTGTTTTGCAGATTTACAGTTTTTTAAATTTTCCCCCTTATTTTGAGTAAATTGCATTCAAATTTGCTACTAACACATGCATAAAATTATACAATGCTATGTGTGTGTTTATTAAATTTGTTAATGTGTTTGTAATAGAAATGAGTTTGTTTTTAGTGTTGATTTGTGAATTGTCTATAATTGATTAGCATACCTTTTTTTTTTTTTTTTTTTTTTTTATTTTTAAATTTTTATTTTGCATTTTTTATTTTTCATTTTTTATTTTTCATTCTTAATTTTTCGTTTTTCATTTTAAATTTTTTATTTTTTATTTTTCATGTTTCATTTTTTATTTTTAATTTTTCGATTTTCATTTTTAATTTTTTATTTTTTATTTTTCATGTTTCATTTTTTATTTCTCATTTTTTATTTTTCATTTTTTATTTTTCTTTTTAATTTTTAATTTTTTATTTGCATACCTTTAGGGTTTTTATTTAATGAAATAATAAAATTTCCTAGAATTTGCACTCCAGTTTCGAGGGCTGGAATCTGCTAGTATAATTTATTATGTAAAGTGTCAGGTCAACCTGGGATTGCACAAAAAATTAAATTGGTCGCAGTGTGTATTGCCTTCGTAATCTGATCTTTTTAGTCAACGGAAAGCATGATTAAAAATCACTGAGTGTAAATAAGATTATGGAAAATCACTAAACCGATATACACAGAAATAATAATCGCCAACTGAATTGTTTAAATAGCAGCTAACCATTTTCAATAGCGATAAAATATTTCCTCTTAAGGCAACAAAATTGTAATCTTGATGAACCCAAAATTCGGTTATTAACATCACACAATTCGTTTGTCAAAAAAAAAAAAAAAATCCGGTAGCCACAGTGCATATTCTACATGTACATTTGAAGTTAATATATTTGTTAAGTTTCTAACAACATACTATAGACGAATATTATACTGTTTCATTTTGGAAGCAATATAGTTGCTTTAGCAACTCCACACCGACATCACCATCGTTTTTCTCTAACCATTCGTGGTATTTGCCTGTTCAGCTAACGACAAATGTACTTGCAGCATTCACGTAATTGTGCAGCATGTGGTTACTCTGAACTGAGGCATTTTTATGAAACTGCTTTATATTAAGCAAATTCCCGAAACACTTGTGGGAGTTTGTATCTATTAAATAATATTAGGGTGAGAGTTATTTGTAAATTAATAAAACTTTACAAATATACAATTAGGGTTGAGAGATATAAATAAAACAATAAGAAAGAGAGCTAAAGTCAGCCTAGGCCAACATATAATAAGCCAGAAAGGTTCAAGTATTCTCAGATTACAACAATATTGGATAAAGTCATTCACGGAATTTTGGTGAAATATTTGTGAAAGTTCTCTCTAATTGTGATTGTTATGTATTAATTTGGTTCCCAAATTGTCTGCTGGTATTCAAAAAAGGAGCACATTAAAAAATCAGGAAGTTTATTAATTCATATCCGCCGTTTAACAAAAGATTGGGCCACCAATAAATCCTCTATATCGTCACGTTGGACAATTCTGAAATATTAGAGAATTAGGATCTTTGGAAAATGTCGAAATTTAAGGCTGCCTTAAGTGTAATAAGTTTTCGTGAGTAGTTTCAACATATTAAAAATGGTGAATTTTAAATTGAAAACGGAAAACGTAGCGGAAGGCTAAAAGTGTACGAAGGCGTGATATTGCAAGTTTTATTGGTAAAAAATTCATTCCAAATTCGCGTCGTTTCAAGCATTGGAAATTATTCAAAAATAACGAAATAAATTGTCATATGAACTGACGACGAGAAACGTTGACTCACATCGCTGTATCGACTCGAATTGTTATAAGGATCAGGAATATATGTATATAAATATATTTTAGAATGAAAAAAAATCCACTTTGCGATGCGTTACAAACGGAATGATAAACTGATATCTACTCTATGCACAGTGGCGTGGAGGGCGTAAAAACTGTCTTGAAGTCTTGTAATAAATTCCTCAAACTGAACATAGACAATTGATGAAACTGAGGAAAAGCGTGCCGAACTCTACTACAGAGACGAAAAAGTTATTCTTCTGCATGATAATTCTCGTTCCTGGTAATGCAGCACCGATCAAAATGTATTTGCGAGCATTCAATTGGGAAGATTTATTACACTTGATTTCCACCTGTTTCGATCGATGACACATCACTTATCTTTGAAAATAACAAGAACAAAAATGAGTGTAAAGAAAAATGTTAATAGATCATGAAATACAGAAATCTTAAAATATTTTCTACTCCGCTAGCTTAACTGTCCCGTTCGTATTTATCCTATATTTATACTGGGGATACCTATTTCATCCCAAAAAAAAAACATAAACAAAACAAACTTTAGACACAACTGTGCAATATTTTTGATTTTGTTAAAGATCTTCACTTAATATCGAGAAGCAGCTTTATATGGGTACTATGACTAAAAGTTGTCCTGCAGCGTTTATTTGTGGAATTCAAGTTGACGGTTGTATTAAACATATACTATCCAAATCTGATCATTAATGTTAATTTGAATCTTATGGCACTTTAATTCAATCTCATAGACGTCTTCTTCATGGGGACTAGGTCTGAACATATGCCAATTTTCAACGATTTCAATAGCGTTCGTCCTTATATAGGAGTTTTGTTTGTTTTTGTGGTTTATAGGAGACTACACCACTCGACCGATCGTCTTGAAATTTTTACAGTGGGTAACTGCCTAGCCGGAAGGAAAAATAGGCTATATCTTTTTGGGTTTGTCAAGTGGGCGTGGCACCTCCCATATAAAGTAGATTTTTAATATCCAATTTTAATATATAATATCTGGAGTACTACGACAGCAAGAGTTCTGAAACCATGTAAATACATGTAAATATTAAACCAGTTTGAAGATTTGCGATAAAAAATGGGTGGAATCGAACCAATAGGTGTGGCACCCAACATATAAAGTAAATAGTTATGTCATATAACTGGAGTACTATAATAGAGAAAGCCTTGGAAGTTTGTCAGACTTCATGAGTTATTAATGTGAGTAGTCGGAAAAAAATGGGCATATTAGACTAATGGGAGTGGCACCTATAATACAAAAAAATATGAAGTACTATGAAAATGACTCTCTTGAAACTTTTGACAAGCACATTAATTACCCCTGTTGGTAGTCGTGCAATAGATGGGCAGAATCACAAAAATTAAAAATCGCCAAACTGAAAATCGCGAATATCAAAAATCGCCAAAAATCAAAAATCGTCGGAATTTAAAATCAAAAAAAAAAATCATAAATATCAAAAATCGCAAATAACAAAGGTCGCCAAAATTAAAAATCACAGAAAACAAAAAACTGTAAAGCCAAAAATCATTAATATTCAAAAATCGCTAAAAATCAAAAATTGCTAAAATAAAAAGCAAAAATCGCCAAAATCAAAAATAGCTACAAAAAAACAAAAATTCGGCAAAGTCGTAAATCACCAAAACCGAGCATCGCGAATAACAAAAATCGCCAAGATCAAAAATTGATAAAACAGAAAATCGCGAATAACAAAAATAAAAAGTCGCCAAAATTTAAAATCACAGCAAACAAAAAACGCTAAAGCCAAAAATCATTAAAATTCAAAAATCGCTAAAATCAAAAATTGCTAAAATAAAAAGTTGCAAAAAGCAAAAATCGCCAAAGTCAAAAACAGCAACAAAAAAAAAAACAAAAATCGGCAAAGTCGTAAATCTCCAAAACCGAGAATCGCGAATAACAAAAATCGCCAAAATCAAAAATTGATAAAACCGAAAATCGCAAAAAAAAAAATCGACAAAATTAAAAATCGCCCAAAAAAACATATATAACGCTTTTCTAAAAAATGTATTTCATCAAAATGTATTCATAGTTATGACCTGTAGTTCGATTAAAATGTTTACATGGATTTACAGAAGGGTCGAGAGACAGACGGATGGATAGAAAAGGATTACGAGTCTATCGGCATAATATATAATATTATACCCTTACAGCTAGTGTTATAGTGTATAAAAAGTTGATTTTAAAATCCATTTTCCATGCTGTGTTCTTTATGGAGCTCCTGTTTCATCCACAGGTGCAAACGGTCATACATAAATTTACAAGAATCATAGCACAAATTATTGAATCTAACTTATAATCTTATATGGTTCTATTTTATTGAGCGATTATATTCACTTGAAGATATAATTTTACTTTCAGAAAATATGATTAGACTGATAACATTTTGGAACTAATTCAGGTTAGCAAAAGTTAGGTCGATTCTGAGAGTGAGGGGTGAAAATAGGGGCTAAATTAGAAGACCCGTATCGCGGCGTTTGTTTATGTTAGTTCGAATTTTTTTTTAATCGACCTTCGAACTTTGCAGTCAAATGCCGATTTTCAGCATATTGTTTGTATGGTTTTTTGGCTATAACTCGTCGACTAATTGATATTTTTCAATCTGTAAAAGCCAAATTATTACTAGAGACCTGTGCAACAATTCAAATTTTTTAAAAAATTGATTTAGAAAATTTGTGTGGTGCTTATGAAGCAAAATGTTGGAAAAATTATTTTTTTCCATGCTTTTTGAAAATATTTTCCACAAAACTAAGTCGTTTTTGCTTTCTGTTTGACGTTAATATGCTTCTTAGTTTCCTCAATAAATTTCATTTGAAAAGAAAACGGTCTTAGTCGATAATTTGCGTTAAAAATCCCAAAACCATTAAATAAATAGCGATTTAGATAGAAGTAATTAAAAAGGGAAGTTCCAAGAATTACGAATTAGTAAAACAACTTTTCTGTTTTCAACCACCGCACAGGTAGCGATTTGTTTATTTCGTACAAGCGAACTAATTTCAAAAATGAAGTTTCAGTTCAGACTCGAAACTCAGCCGAAGCTGATGTCTTTTAATTTTCGCTCGGTCGTGATAAAATTCGGTATTAATTTTTTTAGAACTTATTTCATTTTTTGAGTGATTTAAGTTAAGTGCATCGGTTTCATAAAAATAACAAAAAAAAAAAACAATGTATAATATATATTGTATTAAAAATGTAGGAACCAAAATGTAAAATGAACCATTTTAGTAATGTTTGTGGACGTTTCATAGCAAACGATGAAAAATATGGCAATGCGAGTGATTTTTTTTTTTTGGAAGCCTTTTTTTGCAAGAGTTTATCACTGACGTAAACTATGCCCCTAAAAAAGTTTGCTTTAATTGCTATTCAACACTTATGCAATGGAAAAGTGAAAAGAAGAAGGCTATGCCAATGATGTGGTTAGACAACAGCCCGCATCAAGAAGAAAATTGCTATGGATGTATCAACTACCATAAAACTTTGAATAGAAGGAAAGCAAAGAATAAAACTTATGTAGCAGTGCCAAGTGTCCAATTACCATTACCGCACTCAGAATTCGTTACAGTACCAACATACCGAAGTATTGATCTTCAAACAGATATCAGTACTACAACCGCCGCTGCTACATCCATGGATTTCTTCTCAAAATACGACCCTGGTGAAGGTACATCCTATTAAACATGAAAGGAGCCAATCCTAGTCACACAAAACCAATTGGATGGAATTGTTGCAAATTTGTGTTTGACTCAGAAAAAATCAGAACTATTGGCTTCATTTTTGAAAGGAAATAATTTGCTGGCGAAAGGAGCCAAAGTAACAGCATATCGAAAACGCCAAAAAGAGTTAGAAAAGTTCTTCAATGTGAATGATGCAAAAAATTTCGCTTATTGCAACGATATTGAAAAGTTAATGGAGACGACAGGGTTAACCTATAAAAAAGATGATTCGCGTTTATTCATCGATAGTTCACTAATCAGCTTAAAAGTTGTGCTTTTGCACAAGACAAACAGAATGCCTTCTGTTCCGATTGCGTATAGCACTGACACTAGTGAAAATTTCGATAATTTGAAACACATTCTGGAAGTAGTCAAATATAACGAACACCAGTGGCGCATTTGCTGTGACCTCAAAATAGTTTCATTGATTACAGGCTTAACAGCATCTGGCCGTCCAAAATATCCGTGTTTTTTGGGCGATTGGGATCCACAATACGGAGAAGGTATTAAAGGAAGAACCCAGTACAAACAGCATAACTGGAATAGTCACATTAGACAGAAATGGCCTAAAGACAATGGGCTACTCGAAAGTCTTGTTCCTGAAATGAAAATTTTGTTGCCGTTGCTCCACATTAAACTTGGCATTGCTAAAAACTTTTTTTAAATGTATCGCAAAAAGACCAGCAGTATTCAACCGCTTAAAAGACATTTTCCCAAGACTAAGTAACGCCAAAATTCAGAAAGGGGTTGTTAATGGTCCCGACATACGGAAACTAATGAGTCGTCAAGATTTTGACCAAGTTCTGACAGACCGAGAATTAAATGCATGGCTCGCATTGGAAGCAGTCATTAAAGGACTTTTGGGTAAAGAACGCAAAGACAACTACAGGCAATCTGTTGCAAACATGTTGGCAGCTTTCGATGAAATTGGGGTTAATATGTCGTACAAAATTCATCTCTTGCATCAGCATCTTGATCAACTCGCTTAACAGTTGCCAACTGAATTTGATGAGCAAGGCGAACGTTATCACCAAACTGCGCTTCCATTTAAAATAAGGCAACTATAGAGTGTGCATATTTTGAATTCCTAAATTTTTCTAATATCTTTGTCAATGAACAATTTAAACATGTTAACTATTGAAAACTATTTTTGTTTCAGGTACAGAGGAAAGAAATCTCCAGATGCAATACTCGCTGAAATTTGTTGGTGGTATAAAAACACCTTTGAAGAAGAGGAAGACGAGGAAAAAGAGGAAGAAGGGGAAGACAAAGATGAAATTCCGGAATATCTGCTGGACGAAATTATCGACCTTTCTGATGATGATGATGATGACGATGACTAAGATATAAGAGAGAGCAGTGATGTTGATCCACAGCCGCCTGCTAAACGGCAACTGGCCAAATCATAAATTTAATTTATTTTATTTTTTAACTTAAAGCTTTTCACAACTAACATTTCAAAAATATATTTTTTTCCATATTTTTATTTCTTTTTCAATGTTTCTTCAAAACCAACACTGAACAAAATTGGTACATAAAAAATGAGAAGTAAATTAATATTAAGCTGGAAAACGCATGTTCTGTATTATGATTGTTTTCTTTTCAAATGAAATTTATTGAAGAAACTGAGAAGCATATTATAGATCAAACAGAAAGCAAAAAAGACTTAGTTTTGTGGAAAATATTTTCAAAAAGCGTGAAAAAAAATAATTTTTCCAACATTTTGCTTCATAAGCACCACAAAAATTTTCTAAATCAATTTTTTTAAAAATTTTAATTGTTGCACAGGTCTCTAGCAATAATTTGGCTTTCACAGATTGAAAAAATATCAATCAGTCGACGAGTTATAGTCAAAAACCATATAAACAATATACTGAAAATCGGCATTTGACTGCAAAGTTCGAAGGTCGATTTAAAAAAAAATTCGAACTAACATAAACAAACGCCGCGATACGGGTCTTCTAATTTAGCCTCTATTTCCACCCCTCACTCTCAGCATCGAACAACTTTTGCTAACCTGAATTTGTTCCACAGTGTAATTTTAGTCATTTTAGGATAAGTTTTTTATTATATAAGAAAAAAAAATCAAAGAGTTTTTGCAACATTTTTATCTCCAAAAACTTTTTTGGAAATATTACAAATATGACACTCTGACTATTTTAAAATTAATCTTTGGCCACAACAAGTCTATGCACCAAGTTTCAAATTGATTGGTTGAGGGAAAATTGGGTTTAAATTACTCCATGACTCTGCGAGACTATGCTTGACTATCTTTAAGTTAATATTTGGTGACAAAAAGTTTATTTTGTTGACAAGTGGCATATTATTATCAATAAATAAAATTTAAAAAAAGCCCAATCATTGATATAAAATGGCAGAAACTTCTCTGTATACCTGATATTTTAGACTTGTAGGTAAATGAAGTTGAAAAACAATCCGAAAACGCTTCGAAAAAGTTTTTAGTAATCTTTGGTATAAATCGATATATTTTAGTAAGAACATCTAAGTGGATTACTATAATCCAATGAATATTTAATTTCTAACAGTGCCAACCTTATGTAGATATTTAATGTTGTATATAGATATGTATATTTCTTTATTTGCATATTTTTCCCTTTTAAGTTTGTTAGAAATCTGAAATATGGTTGGTATTTCTTTTCTGGTACGTATTTCATATAAACATTTCTTTGTTGGTGATCTTTTTATCCTTTTTGTTCTGTTTTGTTTTTTGTTTATTCGGCTGAAATGCTTTTGAGTTTTTCGCAATTAAATTCTTGTTTATCATACCCTTCACCAAGGCTTGGAAGTACTAAGTATATGCTGATCCTTGTAATGGACTTTACAAATGGTAGATAATCCGATCTTTACCGACTATTAATTAGATTTAATTTGCATTTAATCCCAAAAGGATCTGATTTAGTATCATTTTAAATCTATTTGTAGCCTCTAATTGAGAATATCTTTTTTATTGGCTACCGAACTAAATTGAATACGAATTTTTGGAAAAACAAAATTCTTTTGTCACAAAAAATCCCTGGCATATGTGCATTTAATTTCTACAACAACAATATTTATTTCTTTTGAATCTTTGATTATCTAAGAGGTCCAAGCAAATTTTCTAAGTCCAACACCAATGATGTAGGATATAGAGCAGTTGGTCAGGCTCGACATCAATTATCATACTTGTTATATTTTGTACTCTTGTCATATGTATAAGCTGGTATGTTTTTGTTTATTTTGTTATTTTATTTTTTGGTTTCTGTTTTTGTGATTCCCTCAGTTTTCGCATAATTCTGTTTTGGAAAGTTGTATTATGTACTTGTTGCAAATATTTGCTTATAACAATTTGTTACACATTTTTTTCTCTCCCTCTCTCTGACAAACCTTAACCCTTTGTGTAGAAAACTGTGTTTCGACCATATTTTATTTAAATTTATTGTATTTATCAAAATCCAGCATATAAGTTTCTTGCCTTTAAGATTCATTCGTATATAGCATTTTTGGAGGCTTACCGATTTTTGAAAAGCATTTCCTTAAGGGGTTAATTTAAAACAACCGTACTTTTTATTATGTGTTAAAATCCTTTATCCACCATATCTCTGTCACACTCTGTGTTGTTGGAATTTGTTGTGGTTATTGTCATTAAAATTGCCTAAGGTTCGTTTAGCTGGTATGTGGACCATAAAAAGGTTGCTGTGTATTTTCATGGAAAAGATAAACAGCAGCAAGAAAATGCTTTGGTAAACAAACATACCAACTATGCCATAAGTTGTTTGTAAAGTGTTTTTCTTACTACATTTTTTTTTTTTTGCTTATAAAAGTACAACCATCCTGATTATAGGGGAGATTATTAAAATTATTATTATTATTATTGTTATTATTATTACTTTAAAAGAACATTGTGAGTTATCATCTATATAAATTAAGAGTTGTTTCGTTGCAAAATTCCACTACATAACTGAGATCAAAAATGTAAATGTGTAACTTTATTGAACTGCAAATCCAAAATCTTGTTTTAACCAAGGTAAACAGTTTTTTGTTTTTGCCTCATCGCCAAATTCAATAAAAACGTCTATTTTTATATCCTCTACTATTATGTGGTCAGGATATAATGACTTTGTGCTGATTTGTGCCAATCCCAGCTTTTATTATACTGATCGACTTAGAATCACTTTCTGAACTTTTTCATATCCGAAGGCCCAAAAAATTACTAAAAATGACACCCAAATTTGGTTTATGCCTATTTTCTATATCTAACTAGCAGGATCTAAGAGATAGATATTCCCAAAGTTCAACATCTCTGACATATAACCGGTTTCCCGATCAATATGTTTCCCGCCCACTCTCCGTAGGATTGTGCCGTATCTCCAAGAGCTTATCAGTAGGCATGATGTTCAGCATTACCTCCAGCCCCGCCTACGGCTCCGGTGATGCTCATATGTTATATCTTACAAAAAACAACATTTTTTTTCGTTAAAAGTTTGCGTTTATATATTTCAATAGATTATGGACCCAGCACCTAAACTTCGCGTGAGATAATACACAATTGTGTACTAAAGTCAACGAAGAAAATGGGGGCAGTATCAGAAAGAATACCTTTGTTAAATGGAAAAAAAAATTTTCTACATGGGTTCTCCAAATAGAGGCAATTTTGCATAAAAATCTTTCGTTGCGTATGATAACTGGTGAAGAAATAAGACCGGATGAAGTTACGCTCTGATAAGATGCTACTGCAGCAGAAGAAAAAATGAAAAAGCAGAATTTTTCCGCAAAATATTAAATGTGGGAATGGTTGGAAACCAAAATATTTCCCAGTATTTGGTATCTGATATAGATGAAGACTTGTTGACGGTAATATTATTGGATGGTTTATCAATCGAATATAAAGCTGTAAAGGGAGCATTTGACACTGCCAATGACCTTTCTACTCTCAATATTTTACGTTCAAAACTCCTAGAAATTTTTGACAATCTCAATAATGGTGCAATGATTACTCATGATTACAATGCTCTAAATAGTATACAAATATAAAAAAAGGTAACAAGAACATGCGACTTTATTTAACCATGACATGGATGAAACGTTATACATTTTAAATGTCATATTTGTGGAAAGAGAGTGCACATTGCCAAAAATTTTAAAATTAAATTAAATAAAGTAAATGAAGTTGCTCCAGGTAATAGATCCTATCATATTGGATACACAGTACCAATTAGGGTAACTAATAGTTCAATTGTCTCCGATCATACGACGCACTGTGGTCAATATTTTGAGATAGCGGCCAAAACTCCTTTTGTTTTTGTTCTCCGATTTTAAAGTTATTAGACTCATATGAAAGTAGACAGTAGTAAACCTCGAGAGCCAAAAAATTAGAACTCTATTTCAACTATTTCACTGAGAACAGGGTGGTCCAAAATGGGCTTTTTCAGAATTTAGTAATTTTATGATATTTTTAGTTAATTTTTAAAGTTTAAATGATCATAACTTTTTTGTTTTTCAAGAGTTTTGGACGAAGTAAATTTTGTGTTGTAACTTAACTTATTTCCTATTACTGGTAAAATTGAAGCTCTACTGTTTTCAGAACAATTTAAATTTTTTTTTTAAAAAGGTCAAATTTCTCGGAAATTTCCTACTTCATAGAGCACAACTCCTGTGAGTCAAGCTGAGTCGAAACACAAATTTACTATTTTGTAGTTCTAACTCTCCCCTACATTCCTATATATACATGTCCATGCATCGGGACTGCACTTTTTGAGCTACAGCAATTTTTCTGACAATGGCTAAATTCAGTTATAGTGTTCTATCTGATATATATTTGAACGGAAAGATGAAAACGACATTATTTTTAATATAATGAATAATCCATTCTTCAAAATATGCGACAAACAAGAAATTAAAATTCATAACTTAAAAATAAAAAACTTTTTAAATACTTTAAGAAAACGGTACAATCAATGTTCTAGAAACAAGAAATTGTTTTACTCACGCAACAAAGAATGGCTAAGAAATAAACTTATTTTTAAAAAGCCATCAGTAACTACCACGGAAACTGGAAAAGGTGGTCGACCAGCAAAGCCAATCGATAATTGTAGTGAAAGATCACGAAGACGCAAGCTTAAACATATCAATGAAGAAGTTTCTTGTAGCATCATAAAGGATTCATTTCTGCATCAAATTCAACCATCGAAAACTAAAAAAGGTAAAATTGCTATCACTGAAAAAATAGTGGAAGCAAGCCCCAGACGCACAAAAAGGATTTTAGAAAGTATGCCGACACCAACTGAAGAAAATAAATTTACTCCAGAAGAAGCATTTGCACTATTTTTGGATTTGAAAATGACTAAAAACCAATATACAGAATTGCGGAAGCGAACCAATGAAAAAAATTGTGGAATTTTTCCATCATATCGAGATATAGTTTCTGCCAAAAAAGATTGCTTACCTTCACCAACTGCTATTAGTGTAACTTCAAGTTCAGCAGAAATAAAATTGCAGGATCTTCTTGAACACACTGCAGAACGATTATTAAAGACATTTGATGCTGACTATTTGAAGAAGTTTAAAAATTGCAGCATGACTTTAATTTCTAAATGGGGATGTGATGGGTCCTCTGGCCAGAAACAATACAAACAATGTAATGCAGAAAATTCATCAGATGCCAATTTATTCATGATTTCTTTCGTTCCATCACGTTTAACAAAAACTTATATTGGTTCAGAGCCGTCAACTAGTAGAGCTGCAGAGATAGATGTATGGAAGAATGAAATTACCTCGTCAACAAAATTTTGTAGACCAAAAAAGTTTGCTTACAAAAAGGAGACTCAAGATGTCATAGATGAAGAAGTTCGAAAAATAAATGATCAAATTAAAGAACTTCAACCAGTAACATTTAAATTTGATGACCAAGACATTGAAGTAAATTTTAAAATGTGTCTCACAATGATTGATGGAAAAGTTGCACAAGCTTTAACCAAAACAAAGTCATCGTCAAGCTGCACCATATGCCAAAAAACATCAAGTCAATTGAGCCAACCACCAACACAAGACGATAGTTTTAATGAAGCATATGAATTTGGAATGTCACCTCTTCATGCTAGAATTCGTTTTATGGAGCATATTCTTAAATTGGGAATTTGGCCCGTTAGGCGAAACAACAAAGAAAATTTGGAAAAAAGAAAGCAAAAAAAAAAATATATTCAAGAAAAATACCGTGAGATAGGCCTTATAATTGACCAGCCTAAGCAAGGAGAAGGAAATTCTAATGATGGAAACACAGCAAGGAGATTTTTTTCCGATCCAGAAACTGCAGTTTCTATAACTGGAGTAGATTATGATTTAATACGACGATTCCAAATCATATTACAAGTTATAGCATGTAGCAAAAAGATAGATGCAAAAAAATTTGGTAAGTATGCTAATGAGACAGCAACCCTTTATAACCAAAAATATTCTTGGAGACATATGCCAACCACAGTTCACAAAATTTTGTTCCATGGGGAACAAATAATTCAGCACAATATGCTTCCAATTGGAGATCTCTCAGAAGAAGCCCAAGAAAAAAGGAACAAAGACTACAGATTCTTTCGCGAGCACAATACAAGAAAAATTTCCAGATATTGTACTAATGAAGATCTTATTAATAATTTGTTGTGCACATCAGACCCATATATGTCCAGTATTCGACAAAAATGGAAATCAACCTCATTAGAGTTAGATGAAGAAGCTAAACAACTACTGCAAAATGTAAATCAAAGCTATTTGGAAGAAATTTTTACTAATATTGTTTAATTAATACTAGTTTAAAGATTATAATTTGTTTCTAATTTTAGTATAAATTTTTATTAATACATTTAAATAAAATATATGTGCACTTTAAATCAATAGTAAAAGTTTACTTAAAATTTTATCGATGTTGTGTTCTGTATATAATATATCCAAATGGTATTGATATTGTTGGGAATTTCAGTGTTATTCTTCAGTTTAATCCTCACAAGAATTAGCTTTCTTCCAAAAAAACCAACCTTTGGCCCCTGTGAATATTGAGACTAAATAAATGTCAGGGGCCAAATGTTGGCATTTTCAGACCAAAATTAAGTTTAGGTATAATAAATAAGTATTGGTTGTAAAATACGATTGAAGAAAATAAGAAATTATAAAAAAAAATACCTATTTAAAATGTCAAAATATTCAACTTTTACGTGGAAACTTAACAAAAAATTAAAATGCATTTTTAACTCCAAATTACTTACGTTCCTAGCAGTCGATTTTTACGCTTGAACACGCGAATTGAAGCTTAAAGTCCCTCCTATTGAACAAAACAAATTGCGTAAAAAAATACCAATCCGGTCAAAAGTTATAGAGTTTTGACCGCTATCTCGCGAAATTGACCACTGTGCGACGTACAGTGGCGCCATTTGAGTTTTTTCGTTGCAGAAATCTTAACTCTTGAACCAAATACGATAATCAAAAAAATAATTGACATAGACCCATCTTTCAATATACCGATCAATTCAGAATCACCTCGTGAGTCGAAATTTTGTATATTTGCTTTTGTCTTCACCGATTTTCACAATTATTGACGTTTTTTCCTATTATTCTATGGCAAAGTTCCAGCTAAGGCTTAACTAAATATATATTTGTAATATATCCATGTAAAAAATACAAGAAACAAGTAAGAAAATTATAGTCGATACAGAAAGATACACTAAACCAAAGTTTAGGGATCCTATCTTTCGGTCCAACTAATGCAATATAGAAAATAAGCATAAACCAAATTTGAGTTATTAATTCATTTGCCTTCGAATATGAAAAAGTTCATAACGGATGCTATCTTTATATTGAGAATAGGTCGAAAAATAGGTCACTTATTTTTTTGCAAAAACACATACAAACCATATCTGGGAAAAATCTGAGCAATATTTTTGTTTTTTTTTTTTTTTTTTGGTGAAGATCGGGAATTCGGACTTCATATGGGGACTATGACAAGAATTGGTTTAT